>CM076571.1:602686329-603286329 GCA_034641835.2 Pinus albicaulis | reverse complement strand
CCATGGATCCATTCATTCATACCCTATAGCAGCCATATAAAAAATGAGATCTGAAACAAATCATGGTAGCTTAGTTAAACAAGCCTCCCATGCCATAATAGTCCAAAAATCATGCAAAAGAGGGGTTGCAATCATGAATAAAAGGTGGAAGTACCCTGACAACATTATTTTATTACTCCTGCAACAGAATTAAGTTGTACATTAGATCTAGAGTTTCTATGTGCATAAAAATTTATATCTATATTAGAGCAATGCAGTATATAGGCTCCTCTAACGAACCCCCTTGGGATTTTCAGCAAAACACAATGTGAAAAGTGTAGCTCTGAGATCTAAGATTGGAGATCCACTAAAAATTATAGATCTAGAAAGTGTGGCTGATCGTATATATGAAAAATAATAGCCTCCTCCAATAGATCTCCAAAGTGAAGGGCAGATCCCCAACACTTAGAAAATCATCTCTCCAAATGGTGTATTGAACCACCCTGTAACTGCTCCTTTAGAAATTATGCAGATATAGATGTCTTTTGCATTGTAGGGATCAAAATATAGCTGGCCTAATGCCAATATCTAGAAATTAATATCAATGCCTTCAATACTGTCCTTCCAATGGAGTAGAACCCTCCTCCACTAAAAATGAGCACTGAAATTGGCCTAGATCTAAAGATCTAGTCTCCACTTGTTGCAGCTTACTGAAATAGAGAAACCCTCAACAAGATCTGTGTTTTCAAAGGAATATGGAGCTTTTCCTTTAGCCATATAGTGGATAATATGGTGCAAGACTCCTCCAAGATACACTCAACGGAAGAGGTGGGATTCCCGATTAGGAACACCCAATGCTAAACAACATTATTCTCAGCTAAAAAGAAAGAGAATGAGATATGTCTAAATAGAAAATATACTCAAAAAAATAAAATGTCATCAACAACCTTCTCATGTTGCCATCCTCTTCCTTTTATAAGTTAAGAGCTTGCAAACCCTAAACCACCTTCAATGAAATCACTCCTTTCACACAAATAATCTCCATCTAAAACTGCAATGTGCCTCATTGATGGCCACTCCTCCATGATAGTGCTATAGATTTGGTCAAGGTTGACCAAGTCAAAATGTCCAGCCCATTTCCACACCTAAGGGTTCTTGATTTAGCAGCCAAGATTTATCCTTTTTACATTTGGCATTGATTTATTCACTATTTAGGAGTATTATGGACCTCCTTTAAATTTTTATTCTTAAAATAGAGAAATAAAACAAAATTGATTATTCAAAATAGCTTAGGGATAATTGGGAATATTAAAGTCCTCCCCTCCCAAATGTTTCTTGTCCTCAAGCAATTGATAAGGTGAGTGCTGCAACTATTCTCCCCCTCCATTAGTGAAACTAACATGTGATAACCTTCCTCCATAAGCTATGTGTTCACCAATCCATCCCTCCATGAATTGTTCCTCCAAAGTTCTCATGAGATGTAAATAATCCATCCCATAAGGTGACAATAGCTCAAATGAAACAAACATGGCTTGCCCAATGCTCTCCCTGAAACATGTACCATAAGACACATAGAGAGTCTCCATCCCATAAGGTAAATACATACCTCCCATCCTCCCTCCATATATTCACATAAAAATTACAAGTATATCATCAATGTATGGGATCAAAACAAACATAAATACAAACAAAAATTTGTGCATATGGAGGTGGGTCATAGTCCCACATGTGAAACCAGCGTAGTGCATCTCCTGACTGCATTAGATCAAGATGTGCTAAGTGGTTTCCCCACCACTTACTTGCTGCTCGCGTTATCTCATCATGGATGAAAGTGTGAGATATATTTGGTGCCTTATGAATGCACCCAACATGATACAAAATCTCCCTTTGATATCCAAGTAAGTGGCCATATTTAGAAATAGTTTTGGCCCAAAGTTGGCCATGAAGTTTATAAGGTACAACACACCTCCTTGGAGTCATGGCATGCATATCAAAAGTGGAAGAATGAAAACAATAATCAAATGAAACATTATTTGCATGAGCATATTTTCCACCAAAATTCCTCCTTAAACAAATGGAGTGGTGCATAGATCTATCCCCTTCCTCAAAAAGAGAAAGAGAGTGTTGAATTAACTCTTTCATAGAGTTGTGTTGCTGCTCCATCTCCACATTATACATGCATCTTTGAAAATTATGATATAGTTCTCCTTCAAAGCCCTTCAAAGTGTAGCTCCTCATGATGATGTCATTGATCTTCATGTAATATGTGTGGCCAAAACAGAACTCTTCATAGGCCCTTTGTAGTAAATTCTCCTTGAGCTTGGAGGCTCTAGACAAGAATATCCTAACATGATCATATGTGAATCCATATTGTACTGAATAGCCCTCTTCATGTAGCTGGTCATCAAGTATCATGTATGTGTGAAGATCCTTGGAGTAATCCACCAACAACTGGGATTTCTAATATGGATCTAAACTCCCCAACAATGACAATGTTGATGATCTATCAACTCAAATGTCTATCATGTGGATTCTCTCCTCCTTGACATCTCCCATGCTAAAGGTATTTGTTGGAAGGTAATACCTTCCCTTTTTCTTCTCTTTGACATATCCCATGCCAAAGGTATACAAGGGAAGGTTGTTGCTCCCTCCTTGTTTCCTTTCTTGCATATGCACATGCTCAAATGAAGATGGAAGTTCTTGGAAGTTAGTCTCCCATGGAAGGCTATCATCTATCCAAAACCTCCTTGGCCTTGCCAAAGTATGCATGTGTGACCACCTTCTTCTGTCATGCATGGAAGATTTCTCTCCAAGTGAGATCATCTTCTAAGTCTCCATAGCCAAGGACCCCTCTCCTTGCCCCAAGATGGTGTCATTCTTCAATATTCCAACATCATCCCTCAGTGCAATATGAGATGAGAGAGTGGACAACGGTGATAAGGGGAAAATATTTCCCTCCTCCTTGAGCTCCCCCAACACACTCAACACTATATTCTAATCTTCTAATGCTCCCTCCCTTCCTATATATGTGAATGGATCATCAAGATGTGAGACATCTATCACCAAATATGAATCAGGTGGTCTCCCAGGTGGTTTACCACAAGATAATGATGTCTCGTGGATTATCCTCTTGTGCATAATAGATGGGATCATCAAATCCCTACTTCCACTACACAAATTCATCTTTGTTTCTTGTGTGGAAGTTTCATAATAATTGGGTATCACTTTTAAGGATGAAATAGTGCTTCTGATTGGAGAAATTGCTCCATACTCTCCTCCATGTAATAGTGGATCATCTCTTACCATGTCAGCTTTGTGATCCCTACTTTGTTTTGTCTCATTTTCCATCATCATGGACACATGCTTCTCATGCTCTTCATATGTAATATCCCTTGGAACTTATTGCAAAGATACAAGAGCTCCTCTAGCTAAAGAAATTGCTTCATCTCCATCTCCAAATAGAGGTAAATATCCTCCTGCTGTCACAGCGCTGAAGGAACTTTCTAGCTCTCCCTCTTCCTTCTCGTCATCAATGGAAAATGCCTCATCATTAAGAGATCCTTTGTATTGATCTCGCTTTCAAAAAGGAATCCTCATGTCTTCTTCTTGAGAAGAAAGTTCTTGGTGAAGTGGCGCCTTTTCCCTTGGAAAAGCGTGTAGCAGATCTTCGACCCCCTCAACAATTTTCTGATATGGAGTTGGCTTCATTGATCCTCCAAACTCATGCAAAGGTTCTAATTTCTTGGGTTTGGTTTTCTCTCCCAAGGGAGTTCCATATTGTTTCAAATCAAATCTTTTCACTAACCTCCTAGTGAAATTTGCATTAGTAGATATATTTATGTTATTCAATGAAGAAGATTCAACTAACCAACAAGCATAACCCTTACCTTCAAGATGTAGCACTGATACTCTAATGGATTCTTCTTCTGAAATTTGATGCAGCTGGAAATATGTGTCTAGCTTCCTTACCCAAGACTTGGCTGTCCTCTTGGGTGACCCATCAAAAGTAGGTAGAAAGAATCTACCCAAAGTGGGATGCATGTACCCTCTTCTTCTATTGTAGTTGATGGGTCTTCTCTCTTCTTTAAGTTGACAGGACCATTGGAAGCTTAGATGCTCCTTGAATCTTTTAGACTAAGATTCATATTCTTGGAGATAGTCACCAAGAGTCTCCTCCTTTGGTGTTTCTTCTTTTGTTTCTTCTCTTGCCAAAAATGTAGGCATGGTACAATGTTGTAGATCTGATTGTGTGGCTGAATGCTCACACACATAATATGAAGGTTTGGGGCTTTCTTCATGTGAAAATATTCTTGAGGTACTTTCATATATTTTTCTCCTCATTCCCTTGGTTTTTCTTTTAAGCACCTGGATATTTCAGAGAAGAATTCTTGAGAACTCTTTTCCTTTTAGTCCTCTAGATAATGGGGTTTCACCCTTGTCTTCATTATCATTTGTGTAATCAATATTCTTGTGTATTCTATTAATATACCACTTTTATTTGTCATTAAGAGGTTATTTTTCTTTAGAAGACATATTGACTTCTTAGAAAGCACAGGATGTGCCAAGATGATGCTCTGATACCACTGTAATATTCCCAAATAGGGAAACTCAAAAATACATGTAGTCAAAACCCATTTTTCATAAATGTCTATAATAATAGTTAAATGAAGCCCATGGATCCATTAATTCATACATTATAACAACTATATAAAAAAGGAAATATAAAACAAATCATGGTAGCTTAGTTAAACAAGCCTCCCATGCCATGATAGTCCAAAAATCATGCAAAAGAGGGGCTGCAACCATGAATAAATGCTGGAAATAATCTGGCAACGTTATTTTATTACTCTTGCAATAACACTAAGTTTTACATCAGATATAGAGTTTCTATGTGCATAAAAAGTTAGATATATATCAGATCCATGCACTATACAGGCTCCTCTAATGAACCCCCTTGAGATTTTCAGCAAAACACCATGTACAAAGTGTAGATCTAATATCTAAGGCTGTAGATCCATTGAAAATTATAGATCTGGAAATTGTGGCTGATCTGATATATGCAAAATAATAGCCTCCTCCAATAGATCTCCAAAGTGAAGGGCAAATCCCCAACACTCAGAAAATCAACTCTCCAAATGGTGTATTGAACCACCCTACAACTGCTCCTTCAAAAATTATGTAGATCTAGGTCTCCTCTATGTTGTAGGGACCAAAATATAGTTGGCCTGATGCCAAGATCTAGAAATGAAGCTCAATGCATTCAATACTATCCTTCCAATGGAGTAGAACCCTCCTCCACTGAAAATGAGCACTGAAATGGCATAGATATGAAGATCTAGTCTCCACTTACTGCAACTTAGTGAAACAGACAAACCCTCAACAAGATCTACGTTTTCAAAGGAATATGGAGCTTGGCCTTCAACTAGATAGTGGATGATATGGTGCAAGACTCCTCTAAGAGATACTCAATGGAAGAGGTGGGATTCCCGATCAGGAACACCCAATGCTAAACAACATTATTCTCAGCTAAACAGTAAGAGAATGAAATATGTATAAACAAACAATATATTCACAAAAATATAATATCATTAACAACATTCTCATGCGTCCATCATCTTCCTTTTATAAGTTAAGAGCTTGCAAACCCTAAACCAACTTCAACGAAATCACTCCTTTCACACAAAGCATCTCCATCTAAAATTGTGTTGTGCCTCACTCATGGCCACTCCTGCATGACATCGTTGTAGATTTGGTCAAGGTTGACCCAGTCAAAATTTCCAGCCCCTTTCCACACCTAAGGGTGCTTGAATTAGCCACCAATGTTTAGCCCTTTTACATTTCGAATTGATTTATTCACTGTTTAGGAGTATTATGGACCTCCTTTACATTTTTATTCTTAAAACAGAGAAATAAAACAAAATTAAATATTCCAATTTTCTTAGGACTAATTGGGAATATTACAGTTTCCAAGAACCAGCAGATGCAACAACACTTAATGCTTTGACACAAGCAGAAAGAGATTTTTTGAGCACTACAAGGAAAAGACCCTCTAGCGAAGGTTATAGAGGAGGTTTTTAGTGTTATAAAATTGGCAAAAATTGTCAAAAAAACATATGCTACCACATCTGTTTCTGGTAATAGAGGTTTTGGAAGAGCTTTTCACGGAAACTGAACACAACTAAAAAAAGGGCGGTCGGAGGTTATTACGGATGTTTTTCCATCGGTGCTCTTATTAGGTTTGAATGCATCGGTGCATATTGGTAGACAGCGCACTGGGGCAGTCTAAGGAGAATGCACCGGGTTGTTAAGAAAAACAACAACACTGGGCCTGGTGTTGGTGATACAATGCACAGGGCCATTTTAATTGGTCTTGGGATTTGAGCAGTGCCCATAGGTCGTATAAGTGCATCAGTGCGTGTATTTTTATGAGGCACCGGTGCTCTGTATTACAGAAAGGAACCGAGATTTATAATTGGTATCGGTATTCATGCTGTGCACATGGCATCTACAAATGCACCAGTGCTTATAGATACGTAAACACCTGGTACGCAGTATCATACAAACGCACTGATATTTATAACTGGAATCAGTATTAGTGCGGTGCCCATAGAATCATAAACACACTGGTGTGTATAGACACATAAATGCACCGAGTTTCATTTTGTTTTTTTTAGAAACATCCACCTCTGACAGTCCAATTATTGTGATTGTTTTAAATTCATTATTCATCAAAAGTCGACACATCTTATAGCAATATTCATATTAATAACATTTTTATTAATGCATTTGAATGTGTTTTTTGGATTAATTTGTTATATCATATCAGAATTATTGTCGTTTTTTAAAATTCATTATTCATCAAAAGTCGACACGTATATATCATCTTATAACAATATTCATATGAATTAAATTTTTATTAGTGCATTTGAGAACGAAAATGGAGAATGCAATAGAATAAATTAAAAAAAATATTATGATTATATATATATATATATATAACAGTCTTAATCATACAAAATGGGACAATTATTCGTATCCCTTTGTCTTTCAATTGGGACACTATGTCCATTACATTAAATAAAATGTCTTATTTCACAGACATATTTCAAAAAATAAAATGCCTTGCTTTGATATCCAAATTACATAGTGATCATCATTCTTCGCTTCAACTGCTGTCACTGCGAGAGCTACTTCCATGACAGGTTATTTTCAGGAATGTTGTGTTCATGGTGTTGATTGTTTTCTTCTTCTTCATTTTCCATCTACAAACATAAAAATAAACTAAAATGAGTGTATATACATTGGTGAGAATAATGAAAATTCGAATATTAAATAATATACATCAATGTAAATCGAAAAGAAAAATGATGTACCATAGCAACAATTGAATCATAAAATATACACATTCTTTCAAAACCATGTACCATGCCATCTTTCAAAATTTCATCTGTTGGCGGAGTTCCATACTTTGTTTCCTGCAAGTTTTATACCCCATAAAAAATCATATATTTAATATAAAAGATGTTTTTGTTCTATTAATTATAGATGGAGCTAATTAAAACAAGATTGATAGATGCTTACAAATTCCACAATTAAATTTTGATATGCCAACATATACTCACAACCTATATTTAACCCAATTTCAATCAATTCATCTGATGATTATTCTTTGTATGTTAGCACCTTTTTGAAGACATTCAATGATGATTTTTGTAAAACAACTTTAAAAATACAAAAATGAAATCTAGTTAAGTTGTTATAAGGAAGTAACAATTACTCACAAACTTAGAGATCAACCATTTTCTTCCTTGTCGCCTTGTTTTATGTGCTGAATGGGTTCCATTTTATTTTATTTTCTGCAAGAAAATTCTTGAAAATTAATATTTAATGCTAAATTGTTTATTTATTGTACCTAATGATAAAAAAATTCAATGATTACATATTACATCTGAAGTACATTGTTCTATTCGTTCCACTAGATCGCTCAAACTTTTGTAAAAAAATTTCCCCTTTTTGTTAACTTCCAGCACCACTCCAGATGAGCCAAAGAGCAATTCATTTTCATTTGCATGTTCTATTTTTTTTCTTTTCGTAGAACAACATTCCTTTTCTGAGTTGTTGGTCCTTGTAAAACGTTAAACAGATGTGAATTAGTAGAGTGTTTGACACATGTTATCTAATAATTTTAAGTATATTATTAATGACAATTAAAAAAATAAACTCATATTGGATCGATAGTATTGTTTCATTCACCTGATTCATCTTTTCGCAATTTTTCCATTAAACTTTTATGCTCTTCTGGTCGTAGATAAAAGATAATAATATTGAGCTTCGTCATTTTGTGGCTCTACATGATACACAATAAACAATACATATTAGCTAAAGTTACATATAGTTCAAAAACAATATTTTTTATAAATAATTTACAAAGAACATGCCTTTTTTTCTTTTCTTGATGTGTTAACAGTATTTTTGTTACTTGATATCTTGTCAGTCATTTCTTTATCAATATGAAACCTGTAGCATATCATTCATTAATACATTTATAAATAAATTCTAAACTTTTAAGTTATAAAATAAATCTTGAGACATTGGTGCGCCTTTCATGAAACCCGCACCACTGTTGGTGCATGTATATATTAACAATGCACCGCCAAATAGTATAATACACCGTAAGGTGCGTTCGGTGTTATAAATGCACCGCAGAAATAGTGTAATAAGCCTAACAGTGCGTGGGGTATTATAAACGCACCGCAAAAATGATGTAATACACCGTACTGTGCTTTCCTAGTTAAAGAAAGCGCTGATGCCCTATTTCAGATTTTGCGCACCGATTTAAAAAAAAATCATTTTTTTATGAAATAGAACTTGCGCGGTGTGATGTAATAATACAGATCATCAGTGCGATGGAGTACACAGGGCACACCGATAAATAAAAAACCATTTTTTAAAAAATTCACGCAATTGCCGAATGGATTGGGATCTGTCTATGCAATTCATCCCTTGGGTTGGATGTCAATATAAAATGAAAAACCCTAATTCTAAAATCACAGAAATAGGGAGAAGAAAGGGAAAAAACAAACAAATAAAGGGTTCAGGGTAAAAATAAAAATGGATAAAACTGCAGGAAAAAATAAAAAACTGCAGAAAAAAGTAAAAAAAAAGAATTAAATTTAATCACGAAATGGTTTAAACTTCTATGATAAAGGACTTGAATCAATAGAGTTTTGATTTCTGATTGTCTGAATACTTCTGTTGGAATGTATTTCGCCATCCACAGTGCCCTCGTACTCTCTTGCTCCAAGTCTGTCTCCTGCAAAAATCTGACTGAAATGTTTTAGCAAAAATAGTGAAATAATGAAAAGTCTTTAGTATTTAAAGAATTATTTTATCAAATTAGATTTTTGAAAATATTTTTCCACCCATTTTTCAAATTGTCATTTTTTTTTAACTTAAACAAAATAGAGTTTCATTTTTTTTATTTGCGTTTATTCGTTTCAGTCTTGATAGAAGTGACGCAGTGCGTTTTGTGATCTACGCACGAGATTTGTTAGGATAATAAGTGCACATACATGAATTATAATAAGGATAATAAGATCATAAAAATAATGATAATTATAAAATACATGAATTTATTTTCATTATTTTCGAAACTTTATATATATAAGATCATAAAAAATAATGATAATTATAAAATTCATGAATTTATTTTCATTATTTTCTAAACTTTATGTTACAAAAATTCGTATTTTTTTAGATTTGTTATTTTACAATTATTTGCAAATTTACAAATTTAAATATTTTAATAAAATCATTTCACATTAATACAATTAAAATTTTCACAATAATAGAATTAAAATTTTACAAATTAAAATTTTACATACAATTACATTAATTAAAATTAGAATTACAATTAGAATTAAAATTACCATTACAATTTTACATTAATTTCACATACATGAATTACGATTAGAATTAGAATTACAATTTTACAAATATTTTACAGACAATTCAATTAAAATGACAATTACAAATACAATTACATTTACAATTTTACATAGAATTACATTTACAATTACAATTACAATTTTACAAATATTTTACATATAGTTCAATTAAAATTACAATTACAATTTGTGAAATTTACATACAATTAGAATTAGAATTAGAATTTTACAATTTTTCATATATAAATTACAATCATTTGATCACAATAAATTAAATATTACAATTACAATTAAAATGTTACATTAATAAATATTTTGCATACAATTACACTTAAAATTACAATTAGTACAAATACAAATACAATTTTACAATTTTACATAGAATTAAAATTAAAATTACAATTACATTGACAACATAATATTTAATAAATATCATGGTCATTTAATAATATTAAATTAATTAATAAACATCATCACGATCATGACAACCATCGTACAAACATCATATGACTAATAAACACATTCAATTAACATTATATATTAACATCATCACAACATAAACATCAAATATACATCTGAATATAATGTCATATAACTCATGCGCCTATCACATATACACATCTATCTACAAGCTAAACATTAAATGAACATATCTAACATGACTAACAATATGCGCCATATCATGATGATCATCGACATGAAAATTAAGTACAACTGCAACATGAACATAAAATACATGGACCATATAGATATATATATATATATATATATATATAACCGAATAATGTTAAAAATATACAACTGTAATATAAATCATGTCATTGATCAAGCTCTCATGGTAGTATAACAAAATCATGAATAACGCTAGTAAAAGTGGATGCGGTCTGCTCAGTAACGCTGGGTGAAGCCTAGACAGTCGATGGTCGACTAGCCTGCTCATGATCATGATGATCACTAGTACTAATAGATGCATCCGTTGGTGGTAGTACAACATGATCAATATGAGGCGTAGTAGTAGTGGAGGCAGCCCGCTCAGTCAATAGTAATGTAGCCTCGACGGTCAATGGTCCAGCCTGCTTATGATGATCGTGACTAGTACTCATGGTTGATGCTGCAGGCTGCTGACTAGAAGTGGGCGATGGTCCAGCCTCATCTCCATGATGACTAGTGTCAGATGCTGGCAGCTGAGCCTCATGCTAATCATCAGGTGCACCATGAGGTGAACGATCATGAGATGCATCTGAGTGGCTGCTGGCAGACTGTCCATCACATGCCACAGCTCGACTATGCCTATAGCTACGGACAATCCTCATCAATCACGTAACAACTATCGTAGCTCCCATGGCATGCCACATCAGGTCGTACATGTCACTCGGCATGCCTCTCCACATCCATATCAATCTATCATCACCCTGTATATATCTTTAATGAGCGGGCCTGATGCCCGCATATGAAATCAGTCCACAGAGTTGGTTGCCCAACTCCATCCGGTATCTGGTCGACCACGCCTAACAAAAGGTGGTACCAGTGCACCATGAGGTGCATGAGAATCATCCTGATCATCTAGCGCATCAGCCATCTGCTGATTGAAATCATTAGGATCGACACCTGGATCATGTGGTCGATCTAGCATCTCATCGCCATCAAAACACCCAATGTCTGCAAAATATATACAAGTACACAACAATAATTAGAAAATTTCATTACATAATTTAATAAAAACAAGTTAAAGAACATGTTAGAATAAATATAAATAAAACAGTAATATTACCTCTATCATCTGGCAGCTCATCAGGACTGAAGAGGATGTTGGGACACCCTCGCCAATCTATTCAAGCATAAGGACATGGGACCATAATGAAGGGATGCATCCTACCAACGTTGGCTAGTAAGTCAAGCGAATCATGTGATATCCTTGCTGGAAACATAGTGTCTCCCATCTTGGGCATCATCTACCCCCACATGCGCATCCAGGCCTGCAAAATTGGCCTACAAGGCTGTCAAACAAAACTCAATCTCAACTCTGGAAACCTCTCAAAAAATAAACAAAACAGCTCTGAAGCAAAAGGGAAGTTGACCCTCCCTTTTGGATGAGCATGACATCTATCTAAGGTTGTACAAAACTGTCTCAAAACAATGGCAGACCACCTGACAAGTCGTGGCTGTTGTACTAAAGAATCAACGTAATATAAAAGTGAGCAAATAATGCGTTGTTCGTCACTGTTGTTGTGCAAAATGATCGAAGCGATAATAGAGAGGCACTGCACGTCCTATCTACCAAAATAACCTATACGTAACTAACCTCTAGGTACCTGAAACTATAAAGGAGATAGTACATGTGCTCCAATGTATATCTTGGAGTAAAATAACTGACTCCCTGCTACACAAGAAGGTGGCACATCTAGGAATGAGAGAAAATCCACCCCTCTCCTCGATAGTCCTATAATAAAATAAATGTCCTCCTCAGTGGGTGTGTACCATTGGTCAGGACCAACCTGAAAAGCCTGTTGGTGGGCATTCCACCTGTCGATAAGATGTCTCAAAAGCACACTATGGGCCTTTAGGCCCTAAATAACGTCCTCATAGAACTTGAGGAGGCCTACCTGCTTAGTGATCTCCTGGGTATCTGTAGTAATAGGGCGAGGGCATCCATCTCTCTCCCTCTCTCTCGCCTCCCATTGGCGAATCATGTCATATTGTTCTTGTTGTTATTGTTGTTGTTTCTCTTGTTCTCTCTTAATCATTCCCATATTAAATAAATTTTTTTATTATAACAGAAATGTACTTATAAATATACATATCTAATTTTTTTTTGAAAAAAAACACACATAAAATTCGGTGCTCCATAAAAACAGTCATGCACTGGTGCCAGTGCATTATAATATTTTAACGCACCGTTTTCGGGGCCGCTAAAGAAACTGGTCGCACCGGCTTCGGTGTCGATGTATATTTTTCAAGCACCGCGGACTGTTTATAATTTAGAACAGCGGTGCACTCACTGAAATATACGTCGCGACGCATATAGTCATGTCAGCCCACCGACTTCATGACAATGACATAGTTGATGGTGCGAGCTTTTACCTGGCTGCACCATTGACCCTCTTGAAATGAAAAATGTGGTGCGCTGACATAAACTGGGGTGGAAAATGTAGTCAACGGACTGCACTATGATTTCCGGGGTCAACGGTGCCCCTAGATAAATGAGCGCACCGCCTTTTTATTTTTTTATTTTCTTATTTTTAATTTAAAATTATTCGGGGCGCCTTCCAGAACTGCCCCAAAAACTGTGTGGTTATCGTGAACATCGGTAGTGGTGCTTCTTGTAAATTTTACAAGTAGCACTATGACCGGTGCGAGCAAAACAACTCAAGCACACCGCACGACAATTTTTTTTTTTAAATGGTTATTTTTAAGTTTATTTCAATATCTAATCCAGCAAAAGGCTTAATTATAGAAAAAATAGAAAAATACCTGTACATTTCATGGTAGACAAGGCATATTGGCTGTAAAATTTGGAAAATAAATTTTCCCACTGTTTTTCAAAATGCAAGTTGTAGATTGGTTGGCAATGCAGAGCAGCAGTGCGTGCAATGGGTGCAATGAAAGCACTGATGGCAGGGTGACTTAGAAATAAGAAAATAACATCAGGGCTTGAGAGCTTTGGAACACTGAGGAAAGTGAATAATTAAGTTTTTTGGCCGTAATTTTTTTTTTTATTAACCCTATTTCGGTGCGCGGGGATTTATAAGCGCATTGGTGCGGTTAGGAAAACCACACCAAGCGATAGCAATTTTTGCACATTGTTTATAACACCATGGGGCGTTTCCCTAATCGTGCACTGGGATGTTTCAGTTTCAGCGCGAAAATTTTAAGATGCAGCAAGGCGGCGTAATTGTAAGGCACCGGTGCGTAACAGTCGCAAAGCACCAGATTTTTGGCCTTAATTCTTATTTTTATATAACGCTATTCCAGTGCGTGATGTTTCTGGCACACCGATGCTCTTAGAGTAGAACGCACTGGTTCGTTTCTATTTTGGCGCAATGTTTTATGATGCACTGGCACAGAAGAGTATTGATGCCCCAGTGCGTTACAATAATTCGATGCCCCGGTGGTGTGTACTTCGTGCACACTGTCCAATATGCCAATGTTTGGTGCACACCAGTGCGTTCTATGGTATCGTGCGTACCAGTAATTGATAGCTCAAGAGCACTGGAAAACTGAAAAATCCGGATTTTTTTCATTTAATTTAACCCTTTACCAGTGTGCATTATTTATAGGCGCACCGATACTCTTTTCTGCAAATGCACCGGTCAGTTTGTGTTTTGGCACGTTTTTTATGATGGACTGGCACGGAAGAGTATTGACGCCCCAGTGCGTTACAGTAATTGGATGCCCCAATGGTCTATACTTCGCGCACGTTGTCCGATGTGCGAATGTTCAGTGTGCACCGATGCATTCTATGGTATCATTCGTACCCGTAATTGATTGCTCAAGAGCACTAGAAAACTGAAAAATCCAGGTTTTTTGTCGTTTAATCTAACCCTTCACTGGTGCGCATTATTTATAGGTGCACCAGTACTCTTTGTTGCAAATGCACTGGTCGGTTTGTGCTTTGGCACGTTTTTTATGATGCAGTGGTGTGGTTTCTGTCTACCGCACCGTGTGGTTTTAGTGTTGGCTTTGTGTTTTATAATGCACTGGTGACGACGAGTTGTCAGGCATCGATGCTCTATTATATTATGATGCATCGGGCCTGTGTGGACGGTGTCCGGTGTGCCAATGATTTACGCCACACCGGTGCTTTATTTTTTTGAGAGCATCGGGGCGAGTTTTAAAAATAAGAGCACCAATAGGAAAACATCCACAAAACCCTCCTCCCGCCAACCTCCTCTAGTAACCTCCACTAGAAATGGATGTATGGGGTATTTTTCTTTATGGTTCCTCAAAAACATCTGCTAGAGACAGTAGTGTGAGAGACAGTAAGAAGAAGGACTCCAAATCCCTCCTCTATATTTTCCAAGAAGTACATGAGAGTATTTTCTCAAGGGTTGCAACAGCAATGATGTCCAAGGAGGCATTGGATACCCTCCATACATCCTATTAAGGCTTAGAAAAGGCGAAGACAACAAAAATTCAAATGTTGAGAAGAGATTTTGAAACTCTTTGTATGAAAGACTATGATAATAGACTCATTATTTACACATTTGATTGGGTTGGTTACCCAAATTAGGTCTCATGGTGAGAAAATTGAAGATAAGAGAATAGTTGAGAAAGTCTTAAGAAGTCTCCATCAAGGTTTGATGCCATATTTGTGGCCATAAAAGAGACAAAGGATATGTCACAATTTTTAGTGGATGAGCTTCATGCATCACTAATGTCTCATGAGCAGAGACTGCACATAGCAACAAACTCCTCATTGGAGCATGCATTTAAGACACAAATGTATTTTGGTCAAGGTAGAGGTCGAGGAAGATCAAACTATCGAGGAAGAGGAAAAATGCCACACAGAGGTGGAATAAGCAGCCTTGCAAGCACAAGTGGAAGGGGCAATAATCAGATTCCAAGGCAATGATCAAGCCAGAATCAAGCACAAGGACAGAGGTATGATAAATCTCATGTTCAATGTCATTATTGAAAAAATTATGGTCTTTATGCAAATGAATGTAGAAATAATAAAAATGACATGGGTAGGAAACCAAGTGTAAATTTTACAAAAGAAAATGAGAGCCATGAAGATTTTTTTTTTTAGCTTGTAATGTAGCACAAGAAAAACAAGAATATATATGGTTCTTAGATTCATGGTGTAGTAACCATATCACAAGAAACATAGCAATGTTTTCCAATCTAGATGAAAGTGTAAAATGTGAAGTGGCATTGGGGACTGATAGAAAAGTCTATTTCATGGGAAAAGAGAGAGTAAATGTTTTGACAAAGAAAGGAGAGAAGAAGTTCGTGTGAGATGTCTATTATGTCCCTGGCTTGAAATGTAACCTTCTAATCATTGGACAGCTTGTGCAAAAGGGCTGCAATGTGTTTTTTAAAGATGATGTGTGTACAATCATGGATAAACCTCCAAGTAGACAGTTGATTGCAAAAGTGCATATGACAAGCAATATAATGTTTCCTCTCAATATGAGATCAGTGTTGAAGGAAGGAGGTCTTGTAGCAGCTGTCACACAAGAAATATTTCAATAAGAAGTGAAATATGAGAACTGGTTATGGCATTTAAAATTTGGTCATCTCAATTTTGGAGGTTTGAACTTGTTGCATAGAAAAGGCATCGTAAAGGGATTACCTTTCATAAAGAAACCAAACATCCTATGTGAAGGCTGCATCTTGGGAAAACAACACAGAGAATCATTTCCAGCAGGAAAGAGTATAGGGGCAAAGGCACCTTTGGAGATTGTCCACTCATATTTATGTGGACCAATGCAAATGCCATCATTAGGTGGTAGCCATTATATTTTTACATTTATAGATGATTACACAAGGAAGACATGGGTCTATTTTCTAAAATAGAAAAGTGGAGTTTTTGAATAGTTCTACCACTACAAATCTCTTGTTGAGAAGCAAAGTGGACACTACATAAAAGTGTTGAGAAATAACAGAGGTGGAGAATATATCTCACAAGAATTCCTACGTTTCTATAGGGAGCATGGAATACACAAGAAATTTACCACAAGGTATACACCTCAGCAAAATGGTTTAGAAAAAAGAAAGAATAGGACCATCATCGACATGGCAATAAGTATGTTGAAGGCAAATCATTTTCCAAATGATTATTGGGCAGAATCTGTCTCTTTTGTAGCATATATCATAAATATATGTCCAACAAAAAGTGTTATGAATAGAGTTTGAGAAGAAGCATGGAGTGGAACAAAGCAATTTTTCACTCACATGAGAGTGTTTGGATGTGTGGCATATGCACATGTCTTGGATCAGTTAAGGAAGAAGTTGGACAGAAAGGGGGAGAAATGTATATTTCTTTGGTATAGTGATGAATCCAAGGCTTACAAGCTCTATAATCCATCAAAAAAGAAATTAATAATTAGCAAAGATGTTCAGTTCATAGAACAATAAGCTTGGGCTCGAAGTTTAGAGAAGGCAGTAAATCTAAAGACATGTATGTCTCATGAAGAGAAAGAGGAATGGACTGTAGCAAGAAAATCCTCAACGGTGGCTCTTCCTCCACCTACACAAGCTGAACAGAGCACACCACAAGAAAGCAATAGAACAACATTGAGAAATCAAGGAAGTGCTTCTCCAAGCACATCTTCATCAAATATAAGAAGATCAAAATCTAGAAATATAGTTGAAATTTACAAGCAAGAAGAAGTTGATAATAGTGTTTGTTTGAATTATTTATTTGCATTATTGTTTCATGTAGATGACCCAATCCATTTTGAATATGCAGTCAAAGAAGAGAAAAGACTATTACCGATGAAATAGGTAACCTGACCTCAAAACGGGAACTCTAGCCCAAAATGACTCAAAAAACAAGAAAAAACACCCCAAAAACAAAAAAAAGTGTATTCCAAAATGCACTTGGTTTTTTTTTAAGGTCAAATTTCAACATTTTACAAAATTATGCTAAAAACAAAATTGTTTCTTGAAAAAAGGATTGAAAAAACACCCTCAAAACAAAACCAGTTGACGTTGGAATAACCAAAAAAAAAAAAATTTGTCATATTTTTGACATTTTTAAAAACAGAAATAACATTTTTTAATTTTTAAAATTCAAACATTAAAAAAACCTAAAATTTAAGAAAAAAATTAAATTTAAAAAATAAAAACATTTTAAAGCTTAAAATTTAAAAATATATAGGAATAAAAAAATAAAAATAAAAACAAAATAAAAATGTTCATTCAAACATTAAAAAAAACCTAAAATTTAAGAAAAAAATTAAAAATTAAAAATTAAAAAAAAATTAAAGATTAAAATTTCAAAATATATAGAAATAAAAAAAATAAAAATAAAAAGAAAATAAAAATATTAAATTAAAAAGAAAAACAAGTTAAAAAAAAAAGAAATTATAAAAAATAAAATATAGAAATTAAATTTAAAAAAGAAAAAGAAAATGTTTATTAAATTAAAAAAAAAAGAAAAATTAAATTTTAAAATGAAAAATTAAATTTAAAGAAATATATTAAATTTTAGTAAATTTAAAACTTTAAAATAAAAATTAAAAAAAAAAGCATTATTGAAATTAAAAGTAAAAAAATTAAAAATTAATTAAAAATAAAAAATGAAAAAAATACAATAAAAATATTAAATTTAAAGAAATATATATTAAAAAAACAAATAGATTTTAAAAAATATATTAAATTTAAATTATAAAAAATAATATATATATATATATATATATATATATATATATATATATATATATATATATATATATATTATTAAATTAAAAAAATGTTAATTAAAAAAAATAATAAAATTTAGAAAAAATACACAATTTTAATTGAAATAAAAAAAAATATAAAAATTTTATGTAATTAAAAAAATAATAATAAAAAATTTAAAAATTAAAAAAAAATACAAACTTTACTAAATTTTGAAAAACTAAATGAAAAAACTAAACATAAAATTTAATAATAAAAAACAATATGAAATTTAAAAAAAAAAAAACAATTAAATAAAAAAAAAATATACAAAATTTAAAAAAAATTATTAACAAAATTTAGAAAAAAAAAATTAAAAACAAAAAAATGAATAAAATTTAAAAATAAATTTAAAATAAATTTAAAAAAAAAACAAAAAAAATTAAATTTCAAAAATAAAAATTAAATTAAAAAAAATAATTTTAAATTTTTTGAATTAAAAAAAAAAACAAATTAAAAAAAAATAAAAAATTGATCGTGGTGGTGCCGCCAATTGGCCTCCCGCCCAGGTGACGGCAGAGGCCGGCCGCTATGCGGGAGGCCGATTCCGAGAATCTCCCTCCCGCGGTGAGAGGCCGATTCCGGGAATCGCCCTCCCTCGGCGGGAGGCCGATTCAGGAATCCCCCTGAGGTTGATTCCGGGAATCACCCTCCCACGGCGAGAGGCCGATTCTGGGAATTGCCCTGAGGCCGATTCCGGGAATCCCCCTACCGCGACGCGGGAGGGTGATTCCCGGAATCGGCCTCCCACAGCAGGAGGGCGATTCCGGGAATCGGCCTCAAGGCGATTCCCGGAATCTGCCTCCTGCGACGGGAGGCTGATTCCCGGAATCGGTGTCCCACCATGGGAGGGTGATTCCTGGAATCGGCCTCTCGCCGCGGGAGGGCGATTCCCGGAATCGGCCTCTCGCTGCAGGAGGGCGATTCCCGGAATCGGTCTGAGGCCGCGGGAGGGTGATTCCTGGAATCGGCTTGAGGGTGATTCCCAGAATTAGCCTGAGGGGGATTCCCAGAATCGGCCTCTCGCTGCGGGAGGGCGATTCCTAGAATCGACCTCCTGCGGCGGGAGGGCGATTCTCGTAATTGGCCCCCTGCGGCGGGAGGGCGATTCCCGGAATCGGCCTCGAGCAGCGGGAGGGCGATTCCCATAATCAGTCTCCTGCCAAGGTGGCGGCAGAGGCCGACGGCTGGGCAGGCGAGGGGCTGCAGCCCCCCGCCCGCCCAGCGGTCGGCCTCCGTCGCCACATGGGCGAGAGGCCGACTAGCGGCTCCACTAGGATAAAAAAATTCGTTTATTTTTTTATTTTTAATTATATATATATATATATATATATATATATATATATATATATATATATATATATATATATATATATAATTTTTTTTTTAATTCAAATTTTTTATTTTAAATTTAATTTGTTTTATTTTATTTTATTTTATTTTTTTTTAATTTTGTTTTTAAATTTAATATTTTAGATTAATTATTTTTTAAAATTTAAAATTTATTCATTAAATTTATTAAATTTTTATTTAATTTAAATTTTTTTTTAAATTTTTTAGTTTATTTGGTTTTTCATTTTTAAAATTTATAAATTGTTTCGTTTAAAAAAAATAGTAAATTTATGGATATTTGTTTTTTAATTATTTCACGTGGTTTTTTTGTTTTTTTTTTTGTTTTTTAATGACAATTTTTTTTATTATAATTCTTTTATTTTAATTTTCTTTTTCAATTTTAAATTTTGTTTTTTTTTGTAAATTTGTTTTTTTGTTAATTTTAAAATTTGTATTTTTGTTTTCTTCTTATTATTATTTTTTTAATTTCAATTTTTAAATTTAAATTTTTCTTTTTTGTATTTTATTTTTCTTATCTAAATTTTAATTTTGTAATTTAAATTATTTTTAAATTTTCTATTTAATTTTTTTTTTAATTATATGGATTTTTTTAATAACATAGAAAAAAATGTTTTTGATGTTTTTTTTTTAATTTTTTTTTGTTAATTTTTGTTTTTTTTCTTTAAATTATGTGTTTTTTTTTCAAATTTTGTCATTTCTTTCGATATAATTTCCGAATATTTTTGGTATTTTTTGTTTTATTTATTTATTTTTGTTTAAATTTTTTATTTTTACGAGTTAATTTTGTATTTTTTTACATTTTTATTGGTTTTTTATCTTGTTTATATATATATATATATATATATATATATATATATATATATATATAAGTTTTGTGTCTTATTACCAGCATGAAAATCACCACTCTTAAAAAAAAAGGTTGATGCTGCATCAATACGTTTCAAAATTAACATGAAAATCACCGCTTAAAAAAAAAAAAATTGATGCTGCATCAATACATTTCAAAATTAGCATGAAAATCACGAACATTTTAAAACAAATATTCATACTTTATAAATAAAAATATTATAGTGTCAAAAATGTGCTAAAAAAAGAAGAAGTGATTCCGCATCACCACTTTTCAAAATCGGGTGCCTTTTATGCTACCAAAAAAAGGTAGGTAACAATGTGGTTACCTATTTGATTGGTAACATTGTTAGAAGTGGATTTAAGAAATGAATGAAGAAATAGGAGCAATTGAAATGAATGACACATGGGAGTTAGTGGACCTCCCACAAGGAAAATAAGTTATTTTAGTGAAATGGGTCTATAATATCAAAAGTAACATTGAAGGCAAGATAGAAAGGCACAAAGCAAGGCTAGTTGTCAAAGGCTACAAGCAGCAGAAAGGAAGAGACTATGAGGAAACCTTTGCACCAGTTGCAAGGATGGAGATAGTGCAGGCAGTGTTGTCTATAGCAGCACAACAAAAATGGTAACTTTATCAAATGGATGTGAAGTCAACATTCTTGAATGGAGTGTTGAAAGAGGAGGTGAATGTTGAAAAGCCTCCTGGCTATGAAATAGAAGGCTAAGAACACAAGGTGTGTAAGCTGTCGAAAGCTTTTTATGGGTTGAAGCAAGCAACATGAGCATGGTACAGTAGGATTGATGCTTACCTGATGGAAAATGGGTTTCACAAGTGTGATGGTGAACCCACTACATCAAAGAAAATGACGGTAAAATTATTATTGTTCTTTTGTAAATGGATGATTTGATTTTTACAGGAAATTATGTTTCTCTCATTAATGTTTTCAAAGTAGTCATGAAACGTGAGTTTGAAATGATTGACTTGTGTTTGTTAAGATATTTTTTGGGCATAGAAGTAAAGAAAACAGAAAAGGGAATTTTAATCTCCCAAGAAAAGTATGTTGCAGAGATTTTAAAAAGGTTCAATATGCAGAACATCAATCCATTCTCAAATCCAACTATCACGGGGTTGAAGTTGAGCAAGCAATATTGTAGCAAGAATGTCAATCCAACATTGTACAAAAGCATGGTTGGTAGTCTTATGTATTTGACTACAATTAGGCCTGATATAATGCATGCAGTAAGTTTGATATCCAGATTCATGGAGACACCCAAGGAGACAGATTGGAAAGTAGCTAAGAGAATATTGAGGTTTTTAAATGGAACAAAGGAGTATGGTGTTCTATACTCCACAAATGATGATTTTAAGCTGATTGGTTACACTGACAGTGATTGGGCTGGAAGTGTTGATGGAAGAAAGAGTAGATCAGGGTATGTTTTTCATTTGTGATCGGGAGCCATTTCATGGGCTTCAAGAAGAATCTGATAGTTTCATTATCAACAACACAAGTTTAATATGTAACAGCAACAACAACATGTCAAGCAGTTTGGATGAGAAGGATGCTGAGGGATTTATGTCATGAACAAAACAAAGAAACCACTATTTTATGTGATAGCAGTTCAGAAATTGCATTGTCAAAGAAATTTTTTTTTCCACAAGAGAACAAAGCATATTGATGCCAAATACCATTTCATTAGGGAATTAGTTAAAAATGGTGAAATTGTTTTCCAGCAGTACAGGTTAGAGGAACAGTTTTCAGATATCCTCACAAAGCCATAGGGATAGAAATGTTTTGTGTATCTGAGAAAGTGTCTGGGAATGGTTAATGGCAACAGTCGAGATTAAGGGAGAGTGTTGGAAATAATTCCAACCACCACCATGAATAAAACTGACAGCATCCCACACTTACATTGATTTTTGTTGTAGGGAAGGAGAAGCCCAGGATCCAAAACCGCAAGAGTTTTCACGCAATATCAAGAAACAAAATACCCAAGCCACACTCTGCATTTGATTCCTTACCTGCCACATCCACTTACCTTTTTCCCGCATATCCCAAACCACAAGTTTTAACCTTACCTCTTAATATTTCACTGAAACTTAAGTTTCTGTCGATGCGATTTGGTGGGACCCATTATACCTTGACACATTACCAAATCCGTCCACAAACCTTCTCTCTCACCTTACTCCTTACCTTTTTTCATTTCACACATCCCGCCATTTAAGTTCTCACATACCACACTTCGCACATCTAAAAATTTACCGTTTAATACCTGCACCAAAACTTGCAATGTTTCGATGCAACATCGTCGTCACACATCGAAAATCTTAAATATCGCACTTCACACTTTTTTATGATTTACCTTTTCTCTGCCCGCATTTTGCACTTCACATTTCCTATGAGTTACCTTTTAGCGTGTCCACATTTTTCACTTCGCATTACTTATGACTTCCCTTTAAGTTCCCACAAGTTATCTTATTTAAGTTCCGATGCGATCGCAAATTGCACATCGCAAGCTCAGGAGGATAGCGCACATAAGCACCACAAGTTATTCTATTTAAGTTTCAATGTGATCACAATCACATCTCGAAAATATCAACGGATAGTGCTAACAAGTTAAAATATTTAAGTTGCGATGCGATCGTGCCATCGCATATCGCAATTGCAAGTTTTTAAGTTTTCTCGTATTGCGCCAGTTAAAAGTTAAAATCGCATAAATGCGATTTTCTAGGAGGGCGTAGACGCAATGCGGTTTCAAAGATGAAACCTATAAAATTTCAGGTCCGTCTTTTTTTTTGTACACTGTTTTGTGAAGAATCTAGCTTTCGCAGTAGAAGGACGATTATGTGGTTATCCGTCGTCTAGCATTGAATTGCATTAAACTTATAGTCTTTGCCATTTTGAATTAAAAGAATGTAATTTCATTTTTTACTGAGATGAATTAAAATAAGAATTCAGTTCCTCTCCTGTGTGTTCTCACTCTCTGTCTATGTGTGCTTTGAATTTCTGCATCTTTGTGTAAACTGGTTATTGTGGGAATAACATTTCCCTTTTTTCTTTTCATCTTCTCTATTTCTTTTATGTTCTCGACATAACATCATAGCATACCAGAATTTCAAACATATGGATTATAACAAAAGGAGCCTTCAATTGGGTTAGGTTGTTGTATCCATGCAATGTATTTGAAACTTAGAGTCCTTGAACTTGTAGACCATTGTGCCATTGTAATATATATTGCAAATTATTATTCCTACATTTTTTTTCTTCTAGAGATCGTTAAAATCCTTGAACCTTTAACACTTATTCTTATTATCAAGAGTTGCAGATTCTTCAAACAAGAACCATGGAAAATTAATATGTACTTCCTAAGCCTCAATATTCCTTGAGATTATATCACCTTTAATAAGATTTTTATTTATTCAAGAGTTCTAATAATTTAAATATCATTATCTATTATTCTAGGTGGATGGAATGCTATGCATACCCACCTGCACATATTTAATCCACTAAAATATATGTTAATGATAATCCTTTAAGTCACCACCAAGAACTAATAAAATTATGAAACTTAATCCCACCTGTTTCTAACAATGGGATGCAGATGAATGAAAATATTTTATTCATTTGGACTAAAACTACCTCACTTGATATCAACTCTCAAGTAGTTGTTCCATCGTAATTTGTAGCGCTTTCCACAATGAAAGTTGAATACTTGCGATGAAAGTAAATATGAATTGATGCACAACAATGCTAAAAAAAGTCATAGTTTCGGTTGTTGTTGGGCATCTTATTTTTGGGTAAGGAGAGTTTATTATAATAGGAATGGTTGGTCCAACATTTTTCAGTCATTATTTTCACAAGGATGGAGTTTTTGGAGTCTTCCGATTTATTGGATATTTTAAAAATATCCATGGCCTTACCTTCTCTACACCAGATGAACCCTTGGAGTGGATTCATGATGCAGAGCCTTGAAAAGCTATTTTCCTAACTAGAATCACTATGTGAAGCCCCAAAAAGCTATTTTCCATGATAGTGATGTGACAATTCTCTAAAGAACTTTATCGACTACCTTCATTGGATACCTGCTTAAACCCCATGATGAGAGAATAGTAATGCTCAAGTATGATGATCGAAGCCCAATAAATTCCATATGGCCAAATCTAGATCCTTCAAAGGAGAGTCTAAAAAATGACCCTATATTCATAACTCATCATTCTCACTAATGTTGAGTCTGGGCCCACAATTATGTTGATCAAGCTATTGAAAAGGATCTATTAGATTTTCCACAACATAAAACCAATAAGGCATGTTGAAACATAACAATGAATTATGGAAGTGGGATAGAGAAAGCATTAAGGAGTTGCTGCACTAGTTCAAGATGGAGCTCCTTTAGAGATGAATGATTGTTAAGTATTAGTTCCTATATAAATGAATGCCTCAAGCCTTGAATAATACGTCCAAACTATGATCTAAACACATGAATTAAGATAAAATTAAAATTCTTATTAGCATTAGGATGGATAAATTGAGTAAGCATACCACAACTACTTTCATATAGTAAAAAGAACCATCTAGTTGAAAAAATAAACATTTAAAACAATTTATTTATTTTTGTAATATATTATCTAAAACAATTTATCTATTTTTTTAATATATTTTTTCATATTCTCTTTAAAGAGAAAAAAATATAATTATTATTATTTGTTAAATAATTTGTTTTTTTTTAATATAGTTTTTCATATTGTCTATAGAGAGGCAAAAATGAATTGTCTCAAGTGACAAATGAAATTTCCTATTAAGAAATGTAATTAAAAAATAATTTAAAATAATTTGCTTATTTTTTTAATTTATTTTTTTATATTGTCTCAAGAGAGACAGGAATGAATGGTGTCTAGAGAGAAAAATGAAAATGTTTATTAAGGGAAAATAATTTTTGTGTTCAATATTGTCTTTACAGAGACAATTTTTCAAGACAATAATTTGAGACACTCACTTAAAGACAATATTTAAGAAAATATACAAGTTTCTTTTTGTTTTTGCACTCATAATTTTGTGACCAATAATGATTTTTGAGGAAAATTTTTGAATTGATCACATAATCATTTAATTTGAAAGTTTGCCTCCAAAAAAACTATTTTTGTCTCAACTTAAGATAATTTAATCATAAATTGTTTAAAATTCCCCTTTATGTAGTAGTGAACGAACCGAATACCAGAGGGGAACTAATAAGGAAAAGGGTCGTAAGAGTATAGGATCGAGAGTTGTAGCATGTGGGTGTTGGTGTTGAACAGATGAAATATTCCACTGAAGTTGCGTCATCAATCTCCAAATAATATGTTTTTTTTTTTTTTAATTTGATTAATACTTTGCAATTATAAGTTGGTCGCAGGAGTTTTTGATATGGTATATTATAGGAACATGTTTAGAATAACTAGAGAAAGAGATTTTATAGGTACATAATTGCTATCATTTGGTCTAATTTATTTTTGAATATGATGATTTTTGTAAAGATGTTGCCTTAAAACTAGTTTTTAGTTTTTTATTATAATATATTTATTATTTTTTTGTAACGTAAAAAGTCATTCTAATCAATAAAATAAGATTAATGGTCTAATTAAAGAAATGTTATTTTTGAACATGATTATTTTTGTAAAGATGCTAGTTTTCAAACTAGTTTTTTATTATTTTTTTATAGTGTAAATAATCATTCTAATAAACAAAATAAGATTAAAATAGAGAAAATTATTTGAAAATATTGTAAATTTATAATCAATAAATATCATGATCTTAAATTCCATCAAATCCCATTTATAAGATAATGACAATAGCGAAATAATAATAGATTCATCTCAACAATCAGACAAACCTATTTATTTACTAGCAATTGCACCATATGTTGCAAAGGTAACACTGTAAAGTAGTAACATAGGAAGGAGTAGTATAGAAGAAAAAATCTGTGATCTGTTATCTGATTTAATTAAATATTTAACTTATAAATATGAATTATTTTATTTAAACGAAATTATATGTTTGGAGAATTTTTTAAATCACCAGCTTCTCTTGGATAAGGAGCTCCAACTCGGTTAATATGTGTGGCCTTCACTTTGGATACACTCGTTGAAATCCTTGGAACACTACTTTGTAGAGATTGAACCCTAGTTAGAAGAGCCTAACATATTTTTTCTCTCCATCCTTGGAACACTACTTTGTACAACTTGAACCCTAGTTAGAAGAACCTAATATCTTTTGTCTCTCCTTTCTAAAACCCTCTCATTCCTATAACTTCCAAGTTATAAACCCGAGGCTACGAAGATGTTTGAAGCCCTATTTTTTCCCTGGGCATATAAAAAGAAGCAAAGGACAAGGGTAACATCTCAATATGGAGAATCGAAAGTTAGAAGGCAACACCCTGATGGAGATTATGACATCATCTTTGATGGCAATATGTTGAATGGGATTGTCTATTGACAAAATAATTTTTATGCTTTTTGTGTTACAAAAATTTGAAAACATTTTCTAATGTAAAAATGAATTAAAAATCCTGGAAAAACCTTTGAAACGGTGCAAACTGAACAACTAAAAAAACTCCAAAACCATAGTTTTTTAAAAGCATACCAAACATAGCCAAATGATTAAAAATATTTACTTTTTTAGAGAGATAATATTTTTCTTCAATAAATTCATTTTTACGTTAAAATAAAGATTATAATTTAAATATATAAATATTTTAATAGATTTATTTTAAAAAGTGTTATACCAGGCAACTCCCAGTACTATCAAATAGAATGTAGAAAACACATAAGAGACAGTTTAAATACTTATTGAATCCATACCTTTCATGAGATTTAACATCACTAAGAGTTTTTCTCTTCATACAAACATTGAAATCCATGGTGTTATCATTTCTTTATCCACTCAAATCCATCATGCCCATATAAGGGTGGTTAATGCACGAAGAATTAATTTCTCTTCCCTGTTTTATTTAACCATCACGACTTGCATTTGCCAAATGTTCCTCAAAGGGACAAGCATCCATCATGTCATCTGATTTCCTTGGGGTAATTTTCTCTTACTCTCTATTTCTTCATTCAATCACAATTTCCTTTTAAAATTTTAATTTTGGTGATCCAGTAGTGTAGCCAAGTATTAACATCTTCATATCATCCTCTCTTATGCAAATTAACCTTCACTGGAATGTAAGGAAATGCTAGGAAGCCCCCTTCATGTTAGTTATCTTGTGATTATATATTAGGTACCGGATCATAGCTATGTTGTCAATTGTTGGATATGGTCTATTGGTTTTTATTTTAAATTTTAAATTTATGAGGCTATTCCTATTTTCCTCCAAGATTATCTCATACATGAGAACCTTTATATAAAAATAAATTGAAATTTCAAATCCACTAATGCTGAGTCGTCAAAAAAATTAGTTAAGTACCCATAATTCACTATCAATAGCTAGACCACAGTGCAATGGAGCCTAATTCTCTTTGTTGAAGCTAATGGAAAATTTTATAAACGATGTTGGCATTGCAAATTGTTTTAGACATTTATTGTTAGCTTCTTACAACATGAGAATGAATCAAGTAACTTCTTAAGTCTTTTCTTTGATGTTACTCTTTAATGTTTTGTGTGTTGATATGAGGATTTTGCAGTGTTCAGATGCTGCTATCCTTGCTCGACACTAGAAATTTATATTTCTGGGAGGGTTATTAGGGTCAGGTATTAATATTTTTCTAAGGTTGATGTTTCCATCAGTTCTTTTTGGTGGCTCCAGTTCTATCTAAATAAATGTGAATGAAGACATTGAAATTTTATAGTAAAACACGTTTTCAATGCACATTTGTCATATTGACAGTTTCTAGTTATGTATAAGTTTAAAAATATTGGTTTGATACCTCCTTCAACATATACTCTGGCACAAAATTTGTGTGTTGTGCAGAGAAGTGCATTTGTAAAAGTATTGTTTTCTTGTATATTTTAATTTTATGTGTTTAAATGGAAAATCGGTTATTCATATGAAGCTATTAAAAAATGCTAGAATAACTACCACATGGAATTTGATACTAATTGGAATTTGGCACATAACGGATTCTAAGTTTAGATGACTCTATCCTAATTAAAAATCATTAAGCTTTGATATAAAAAATGTTATCTTTAATTCTTTTCAAAGTATGAGGAATATAAATTACAATTAAAAGAATGTAGAAGCATCCTTTGGCAAGATTGAGAGAGGTTCCCAATCATTATTATATGAATTTGAAAGAGATGGTTCCAAATATACTGTACAAATTTTAGGCAATTTTGGCAGGGTTGATATGAGGGAAAACTTTAGAGTTAAATATAACTGTTTTGCTAATTTTTCATTTCTATTTTCACAAATAGATTTTCTAATATATATACTTCAGCTTCAATGTCCTTCTCCTTCCAGTGCTTTACATTATATCGCATTTCAGGCAACATTTCACGCAGCTCCTCTGCTTCATCCAAAATAAGGTTGTGTGCGCAGCTAGTGAATATGTATGAGTAAAGTGTACACATAGTTTTGCTCAAATAATGGATATATAATTTCACTGAATGCCGCAATGCCAATGAAAATATCAACCATACAACGAAGAATAAATTTGTTGTTGTGTCTGGCATGGAAATCCCACTGCCAACAGCTTCTCTCTCGTTTAGTTTAAGAGAATATTAAAGAACACATATTAACTCCTTGCTTTCCTTTCTAAAGCTTAATAAAGGGTTAGATTTCAAAACCCTCAGAATAACCAGCAGGAAGTAAGAATTTGTGTTGATAAGGAAAGAGAATTTCTTATTATTTTCTCCTTTAACCCTTTCCAATATATTTTACGGAAGTATGGTTAGCTGAGATCCATGCCAGAGATAATTGGTCATCAGCATCATGTCCTACATGTACATCTCCATTGAGCTCGTGAACACCCATCAAAAAACCTCTCATGCTAACCATTAGACAAAAAACAATTCACCTTTGTGTTGCAATTAACAATACCATACTAGAGTATTGGAAATCTAATATATAGTTGGGGCATGCTTAAGCATGGTATTGTTGCTTCAATAGTCTTCGATACAATACTAGAGTATCAGGAATCTAATATATAGTTGGTCCATGCTTAAGCATGGTATTGTTGCTTCAGTAGTCTTCGATTTTTCTTATGACTTTCAAATATACAAAAAGGGAAGGGATTGGCATAGAATTTTTCCTCCAGTCTTGGGAAATCACCAGCTTCTCTTGGATAAGGAGCTCCAACTCGGTTAATATGTGTGGCCTTCACTTTGGATGCAAAATTATTCCAAGAAATCTGTCATCGATCTGTTTTGTCTATCAATTTGATCAGATTTTCCCTAATGATAGAAGAAATCAAAATCATTACAGGAGCCCTTCATTTTTATATTCTTGTATAGAATGCAAAAATCCTTCTACCAATGATTGTTTAAATCAAATAAAAATACCAATCATTTCCTTTAGGATGGTAATTAAAAATGAGTAAAAATTTCTTTTTTCTTTTTAAGTCTAATTCTATTAATGTGACATAAAGATACAAGGAGGCTCAGGCGTCTACAGTGCTTGCCCAAGTCATGGGAAAAACTCATAAAAAAAGCAGAAAATTGGACTGCCCTTGTTGGGGAAACCAGTCCTTTAGAGAGGTTTTTTGCGGCCCACGTAGGGGAAACTAGCATGAAAAGTAGAAGAAATACATTGCTTTTCATGTCCAAGAAAACATTACTGTCTAAGAAATAAAAATGAACCCAAACGAGTTAGGGACGAAGACCAAAAGCGAGTTAAAACTTGAGTGTCTAATTGTCATTTGGTGAAGGAGGAGGCTCTTCCACGATTAAGAATATGTATTCGTCGTTGGCGTCTTCTACTGCATGTTTTGCATAGGTGGCGGCTTCAGTATAGATGGCGTCCTTAGTGTTGGTGGTAGCTTTAGAGAGGTGAATTTTTTTGCGGTCGTGTTCGGCCCCAAGCCAATCCTCGCTGTTGTTGTCCCTGAATTTACTTTTGTGACTAGAAGTGCCTTTCTCTATGGCAGTGGGAGCGCCATGACCCCCTTCATTTTTCTGCAATTTGGTGGAACAAAGGACATCGGAACTGGAAGGTTCCTCCCTAAAAGACACTGTGATGAAAGCAGTAAAACAGGGTTTATCCATAGTGCAGGAATAATGGAACTAGGAGGAATGAGTGGTCTGGTGGAGAACAACTTGCTGAGAGGGTGGAGTGGAGGCAGTTGTTACCATTTGGGGTAGTGTCGGAGAAGTGACATTCGGAAGTTGAGAACAGGGCTGCGAATGAGAGGTAATGTTCGAGGGCGGGGAGCGAGACCATCGCGTTGCAGGATAGCGACCATGGGTATGCTCCAAAAAAGAGGAGGAGGTATCAGAACTAGAGAAAGGGGGCATGTGAACGACTCTGCCATGGCTACTACTGTGACAACACGTATTCGGTGTCACATGCGAGGCATGGTAGCTTTGGGACGAGGAATATGAGGCTCAAACACAGAAGAATTGAAGGACTCAGGATGCCAAAATGCAGAGGCCAAATGCAAGTTGCAATGCAAGCTCTGTGATAAATGTAAAACGGGCATGAACTCAATACAACATAGAATATTGAAACGCCTCCCGGTTTGTGTTCGGGAGATAAGCTTTGATATACCAGGGGGGCAGGTGCAACCCAGAAGAACAGGAGAAGAGAAATTGCAACACAGTAGAGAAGATGGAGAAGAAGGCCGACTGTAAGAGCTCATCTTGTAGAGACGGAGATAACATCGGCTCAATTGCAGAGTAAATGAGCCATAACGTTCACTGTTGGGTCCATTTATTGCAATTTGTGTGAGCTCGTGGGTGGCCCTATGGCCATGCCACTTTCCAACCCTTGATCTCAGCCATAAACCAGCCATACGATCACCCTTAATTGAGACCTGCATCCGGGAAAAGAATGAGTAAAACTCTTGCCTCTCATGATTTATAGTTTTATTGAAACCTTCAAACTGTATATGCCCTTGAACAACCTTTTCCATGTTTCCATTGTAAGTATACAAAAACACATCACTCTCTAGTGCCAAAATATAATCTAATGCAACAAGTCTATTGTGATAATTTTTAAAATTCTCAAGCTCCTCTTCTGTAGCAAGAGTTGAATGTGAAAATACATTCGAGAATTCATTTTGCAGATTCCTCATGCTTCCATTGCCATAAATTTCCCCTGCTGCAATGTGAATGTTTATTGAGGGTGAATAGCTAAAGGCTTTCAAGAAAAGAGCAGTCTCACATGGAATTAAAACAAAACCTCCATGCTTCCACTTTTATTTAGCAGTAATTTCCTTCTCCTTCCAGTGATTTAGATTGTATCGCATTTCACACACAGCTCCTCTACTTCATCCAATGTAAGGTTGTGTGCACAACCAGTGAATCTGTGTGAGTAAAGTGTACACACAGTTTTGTTCAAAGAATGGATATATAATTTAATTTAATGCAGAAATTCCAATGACAATATCAACCATACAACCAAGAATGAATTGGTTTCTATGTCTTCCATGGCAATCCTACTGCCGACATATTCTCTCTCATTCGTTTTTAGAGAATATTAAAGAATACATATTAACTCCCTGTTTTTATTTCTAAATTTTGATAAAAGGTTAGATATCAAAACCCTCTGAATTACCAACAGGAAGTAAGAATTTGTGTTGATAAGGAAAGAGAATTTCTTATTATATGGATCTAGTTTGCAACCCATATTAACCATATACTGAAGCCATTCAGTTGCTTCTACAAATTGGTTCATGTTACAAAGTGCATTTAAAACAAAATTATAGCAGAAGGAATCTTAAGGAGAGTTTTTCGTCATCTCAAAAATCCCTTGAGCCTTATACATCTGGTTGTTCTGACAATATGCCTTTATAATTGGACAATATGTTGACATTCATGGAGCACAATTAACAGTCACCATCTTTTTCAATAATTTTAAGGCTGCATTGACATGATTCGTTTCACAGAAAGTCATAATAAGCCTTTCGTAAGCTTCTCTTCTAATAGAAAGCTTCATCTTGTCAAAAAATTTCATGACTTCATTTAGCATATCTGAATCATTGCGCCAACCTGTAGCGAAAGAAAATGTCTTGGAAAAATTATAGCAATGCATACCTGATCTCTCTGGAAAACCCCTCTATAGGGATTCTAAGTCCTTATAATGGCCGAGAATATTGACAAGCTTCTCATAAGTTGAAATGTTATGTTCTAGACCTGGTTGTGATTTGACCCATTGAAAAAACCTCAGAGCCGAATTTGGGGAACTTGTTGTACCCAATATTGAATTCACGAGTCATGGAGTTAGTTGAAGCCCCAATTGAGTTAGGGTTTTTTCCACGTCTTCATCCCCCTTTTCAAGGACTTGGTGTATTTCTCTTATAACATTCTAGAGCTTCAATTTCTCTTTTCCTTGGGTTTCCATAGTTCCAGTCAATCCAGGCAAGTTTTCTTCCTCTTCTTCATTGTTTATGGCTCGTAATTTAGAGTATCCATCATCATCCGAGGTTGCTTGAGTTTCCTCAAGAATTTGAACCGTGGCGGATGAATCTATTGAATAAAATTTCTAGCTCAAAATGAGTCCATGAAAACGTAGATAACTTTGATTTCTTTTGTAGGATTTGAGGGCCATGGAGTATAAATTTTGGGGCCATTCTGGTGATGCAGAGCTCCATTGTTGACAGTGTAGTTGGTCAAACCACCTAGGCCCTTGAATAAAATAATTTTCGCAAGTGCTGATAATATGTAGAATGTCACCCCTTTGTAGCAGTGTTCTCACAAAATTTGGACAAAGCGGTATCGGGTAGCCGAAAGTCACGGGTTTCTTAATGGGATATGTAGACTTGGCCATATTGTTCTTTGGTTGTATAAACCTTGCTGAAATCTCTAGTATGCCATAGCCATTCGAGCAGTGCCAAGGCGTAAGAATTGTAAAGGTGCAGAGACATTTTTATTTCACATTTCTTTCAATTTCATTCGCACAGTTATTAGTTATTTCTGTAACTGATTAATAATAACATTCAATCCTAAGGTATATATTATTTCAATCCTCTAACATCGAAATCAATGATATCAAAATGTTAAAGTGACACTTCATGAGAGCTGTTTTCAAGTAAAGACTCTTTACAACATAATAATAAACAAACCTATTTATTTATATTTCATATCTGTATAAAAATATTTCTTTACATACTATTTATTTATTTTTCATATTTGTATATAAAATATTACTCAACATACTTTCTTAAAAGACAATATGAAGAGTAGTTTTGAGTTCTTATGGAATGGTTGTGTATTTTCAATTTTGAAATTGAAATTATTATTAATATTTTTAAATATTTAATAGTGATTAAATTTAAAATATCAAAATTATTTTATTAAAAGATAACGTTTTTATTTTATCAAAAACATATAAATAAAATATTCAATTTAATAAAGCCAACCTTTCAGTAAATCCCATGGAGTCTTCCACCAAATTGCATTATCATTGAGTTAATTTCGCTCATCCTGACACGTAACAATCTCTCAACATATATTGTTTGCATGTATCAATAAACTAGAAAATATGGAAATGCATTTGTTGCTAATATAAAAGCAAGGGCAGAGCAAGCACCCATTGAAAAGTACAAAAACAAGGAAAAAAACAGTTGCTTTTACCAAGATCTTTGTACCAAATTAACTTATCAAACGTGACCAATTTCTTCTAAAATATACCACAAATACATGTATCCGTTGTATTTTATCATGGGTTATTTCCAATTTCATATAATACTTGGAAATATTTTGAGAGTTGTGATATAATAATTTAGAAACATTTTCACTGAAGTGTTAATAAAAAGTTTTTATTATTGTGAAAAGGGGTACATAGTAGTTAATAATTATTGTTTAGTTTATATATAGTTTAATTAAATTAAAAATAATAATCTACGAAAGCATATATACTTTTTTTCTTGTTTTGAATCTGTGACCTTAGCCCAACAGTACATATTGTATTGTTGAATGCTATCACAAAAACTTAAGAAATATGATGAACTAATATTGTTCATTTTAGATATCATTTTTGGGATTCAACTGCATTAAGCAAGCCATTCATGTATGACCATTTCCATGAGAGGTAGTCGTAACTCACTAATTTCTCATGATTTTTGAATAGTCCACTTAGCACTCAATAATCATCACTTCCTGGGCTTGCATCTAGTAACCAGGACTTCTCGGGAGGTCACCTATCCCCGAATTCCTCTAGCTCAAGCACGCTTAACTATGGAGTTTTTCCCTACAATCAAGCCCACTTAGCATGCTACCCCATATGCAAAACGTTAGAAAGTATTGTGCCTCATGAACCATTAAAGAAGAGCTCCCTTTACTCTTGAATTTAAGTATGAGGGGTTTCCGCAGTGCATTAAACAAGTCATTCATCTATGACCATTTCCATGAGAGGTAGTAATAACTGACTAATTTCTCATGATTTTTGAGTAGTCCACTTAGTACTCATTGCATCGAGTGATGCTCACATGGGTGAAGAATTGGGATTGAAACTAGTGAAATGAATCACATAGCGTCAATCATCACTTCCGAGGCTTGCACCCTATAACCAACACTTACCGCGAGGTCACCCATCCCAGAACTCCTCTAGCTCAAGCATCCTTAACTGTGGAGTTTTTCCTCACAATCAAGCCCACTTAGCTTTCTACCCCATTTGAAAAACCTTAACACGTATTGTGCCTCATGCACCATTCAAGAAGAGCTCCATTTACTCTTTGAATTTAAGTACAAGGGGCTTCCATAGTGCATTATATTAGATATCATTTTTGGGATTCAACTGCGTTAAGTAAGTCATTCATTTTATGACCATTTCCATGAGAGGTAGTCGTAACTGACTAATTTCTCATGATTTTTGAATAGTCCACTTGGCACTCATTGCATCGGGTGATGCTCACACGGGTGAATAAGTGGGATTGAAACTAGTGAAATTAATCACATAGTGTCAATCATCACTTCCGGGGCTTGCACCTGGTAACTAGGACTTCCCGGGAGGTCACCCATCCCAAAACTCCTGTGGCTCATGCGTGCTTAGCTGTGGATTTTTTCCCCACAATCAAACGCACTTAGCTTGCTACCCCATTTGCAAAACCTTAGCAAGTATTGTGGCTCATGAACCATTCAAGAAGAGCTCCCTTTACTCTTTGAAATTAAGTATGAGGGGTTTCCGCAGTACATTATATTAGATATTATTTTTGGGATTCAACTGGGTTAAGTAAGTCATTTATCTATGACCATTTCCATGAGAGGTAGTCTTAACTGGCTAATTTCTCATAATTTTTAAATAGTCCACTTGGCACTCATTGCATCGAGTGATGCTTCATATTAACATATATACACTTTAACATATACATATTTATGTGTTTTATTTTTTATTAATATATATTTTTGTTTATAATTAATTTTAATAAATGTGTTTTTAATATAACAATAAGTCATTTTAAATTCAAAATATGTTAAAAATTTATAATTAGAAAAAAAAATAATAAAAAAATCAAATAAAAAGAAATAAATCAAAACACAAAAATAGTAACTAATACAAATAGAAGATATAAAAGACTCATAATAAGATTTTAATCAATCAATCAGTTTAGAGAAAAATGAATTTAAATAATAATAATAAACAACAATAAATTTACATATAAATGAACTTAAATAACAACAATAAACAACATAAATTAAATTCTCATTGTTAAACTTAAACTATGAATAAGTTATAGAAATAACTAGTCAAAAACAAACTAATATACAGTAGCAAAACTACAGAACGGAATGTGTTATACCATCCTACGGTATACTAAAAAATAAAAATTCCTTTTTTTAGATTTTAATAGTTAAATGGTTATAATTTATAACTTAAACAAATGCCTTACCTCATAAACACAAATATCGCATATATAATCAAAGATGTTTAAGATTGGATTATTATTATTACTAATAGTTACACGATCAAACTTGTTTAAGATTTTATTATTATAAATTATAGGCATCCTCCTCTTTCTTTCTTTATTTGTTTATTTGTGACAGATATCATGCTGTGAAATCGGTTTTGGCTAAATATTATACTATCACATTCCAGAACAAGAATGGTTTGGTGAGTCAATTTGAATAAACTAAAATACTAGAAGGAACAGTGCCCACTGATTGAACTTCTCTTAGCATATCTCTAAGAAGATTGAGTGTCCTTCATCGAAACCCATACAGCTCCTCATACTTTCTCTTTTGCTATCACATTATGTTGGAATAATACAAGTCACACTATCGCTAAACCTCAAGTAGTTACAAGATCACCCAAAAGAAATTGCTGAAATTCAAATTCTGCAATCGAACATTGTATAAGATACTGCTATTTGATGTATACTGTCATTTTTAGCATTACACTTTATACTGCAGGAGCAGGCCGGACTGAAATATTGCCGTTAGAAGAGCCAACGGCTACCGCGGATATTTGACCGTTGTTATTGCTGGCTTCCTGCACGTGATTTGAACGATTAGGAGATTGAGAAGCAGAACGGCTATAAATAGCCTGAGAGGCCGGAAGGGCGTCTACAATGAATTCATGGATTTCTGAGGCAAATCTACCCGAATCCCCAGGCAGGCGAATATAAGCAGATTCCCACGAAAATCTCCCGGAATCGCCAGGAGAAGCCACAGCGCCGTAGAGTCTCTGGCCATACCTGTATTGAGTAATGGCCCTATAAACATAAGGTAGCAATCCTTCCATAACTGCAAAAAAATTGCTGTTATTTCAGGCTGGACTATGTATGCTTGAGATGCTTGAGAGTTGCTGTAGGTATTATTTTTACAGTTAAAAAGAAACTGTAAACGAACCTTTGTATATCTAGATTTTTTCTGAATTCTTCTGACAATTAACCAAAGACTGAATCCGAGAGACGACGGTATTTGAAATGAGAAAATCTGTGAGATTCAGAGCATGAGAGGGCACAGCTATATACCCTGAGAAGTGAGGTGGTTTTCTTGGCTAACACGGGTTAGGGGAATTGAAGATAATGGCGAAAGGTAAGAGGGCTTACCCTAATATGATAGAAGCTTCGAACTGTCGGCTCAGGCTGCTGGTTTTGTTTCTTTCTCCTGTTAATTATAAGCAAAGTCACAGTTTCCTCCCGCGATAGATAATATTGGCGTGACCATATACTTTTTTAATTAAAAATTTGTTCGTTGGTTGGCATTGCAAATCACTCGCTGTTTCCTCCCGGGAGGGATGACATTGGCGTGACTAACCCTACTTGAAATATAATATTACAGGTTGGCTGTCACTACAAATACATTTTCATATTGCTCAGCGGATATATAGATTCGATTTGAATGTTGACTGTGCTGCATTTTTGCAGCTGTATTTTTCTTCCACGTATCAAAATGTTGGCCATCCAAAGCCCTAAACCCTTGGAAGAAAATGTCAAATTCAAATCGTTATATAAAATAATTTTATTTTAAATTGGATGAAGTTTGATTTATCATTGATAATGGTATCAGATCTTTCGACAGATGGCACTTACCAAAAAAATCATATATTTGACAGATTAGATTTGCCTAAATAATATTTTAGTGTATGTTGTGGATAAATATTAGCGCAGTCATGCATATATTTAGATTATTTTATTCGTGAAATGATGTTTGACTATCTTATAACACGGAGCCTACGCGAGTTTTGAATTTCTTGAGCTGTTTGGAAATATTTACATTGACTTTTGTAAATCGGCTCATTGTTTCACTATAAGTTCAGCATAACACTATTTTAGTATGGCTTTGAATTTTTGAAGTTGCTTGAAGATTCCTGTGGTATTTGCTTCATTGTTTATCCGTTTCTGAGTAAAGATGAGAAAAAGTATTGGGTAGCTTAGTACGTTTAGTCGCACCAAAAATAATGGAAGAATCATGGAAGATGTATGTATTTACTGTATAGCTATTTTACTATTTTATTTTTTGAATTTATAGTTTGAATTTAGTTTAAAAAAAATATTATATATTGTTTTTTTGTTGTTTAAATTTTAAATATATAAATAAATTTGTTTTAAAAATAATTAGAATATTAAAAAAAATCTAAACAATATTTTTAAATATATAAATAAGTTTGTTATTTTAAAAAATAATTAGAATATTAAAAAAATTCCAAATTTGTGATTTAAAAAAAATTAAAATATATATAAAATTATAAAATTATAACATTTTTCATTTTTTTCATATAAAATGTGATATCAAATAAATTTTTTAAAATTAAATGCAATAGCAAATAAATATTGATTATGATTATAAAATTTTGCAATAGTAAATAAATATTAATTAGGATTATAAAATTTTAAATTTGTTAAGATGAAATGTAATGGAAAATAAATATTAATGTTGATGTTGATTAAAGGTGCTTTCATTTTTACAAAAGAAAACAAGGATACATTGTGGTCAATCATGATTATGTTACATTGTGGTCAATCATGATTATGTTTTAACTTAATGTTATCATTATCATATATTTATGATTTTTATTTTTATTTTATTTTTATTACAAAATTTTCAATAATTTGTGTGAATATAATATTAATATTACAAATACAATAAAGATTTTGTTTTTTAATTTTTCAATGATTACATCTTTATCATGTCTAATATATCATTTGGATGATATAGAGGAGTTGAATTAACGACTTCACATCAAGGAGTGCCTTAACAAAACACTCCATCATTCTCTTTCCAAGATCGCGTGGACAAGATTATTTAACTTATAAAAAAAAAATGTTTTTAATTATGTAGGAATTGTGTCAAGAAACCTTTTGGTTGTGGTTCATCGTGTAGGAATTGTTTATTAGGTTAACATTTTTCTCCTACTTCTTTGAAGAGAGTTATATAGAAAGCTAATCCTCTTATCAATGAAAAATTCTAATCATTTTTTCTATGATCTAGGTCTATTTAGATATTGGAAAAAATGTAAGAAAATATAATGAATCTCAGTATAACTCTACTTTTGCATGAAATCATTATCACATTCTTATTAGATTTGTGGCTGACGTTCTTATTAAATTTTTGGCCATAAACATAATTGGGAGAAATGATTTTTGATCTCTCCATCCAAGTTTAATTCCTATAGTGACATTTTGAGCTCATATTAATCATATTGTTAATAACGAGTTAGATCTTTGTTGTATTCTACATATCCCCACTAGTTAGACGACGGGGTACCTTGCTAAATGGAAAAAAAAATAAAAAAATTATTTGCTAGAATGCTTAGATTTTGTACAAAGAGAACATCTTGTTCCCACTAGTTAGAGGGTGGAGTATTGTTGTAGGGAAAACCTAACACCCACTATTTTTTACTTATTTACTTCAAATAATGGGGACCTTTTCTATTAATTTTTTTCTAAATACTTTTTATGATTTTCATTAAGTTAATCGTCCTACAATTTTGCTATTTTTTCATTTTCAGCAAATTTCTATTTTGATTCTTTCATTGAATTCGACTTTTAGCAAGCTTTCCATCAATACTTGTTTCGGCTCATTTGATTAACCAGTTTGCAAATTGTGCACCTTTGAAATTTGATCATTTTGTCACCTTGATTAGAAAATGTACACAATATATTTTATTTTAATTTTTGTAATTAAAGTAGTCATTCATTATAAATATTAACTCTTAGTTAATTATGATTTTTTTTTTTTTTTTTCAATAACGGTCTTACAAAATGACCGAGCCAAATTGTAGAATATTTAGAAAACACATTTTCGTGATCTCAATAATTTATTTCAATTTCTCACTTTAAAACAAATTTCCAAACATTAAATTTCAAAATTTAAAAATCATTGTAATTCATTTTGTAGAATTTTTAATTTCACGTATACCCACTTCACTTCACTTCCACTCCTTTCCGAAATAAAACTTTCAATATTAAAAACCCAATTTGAAATCCCCGATTTTAAAACCCCAATTAGAACTTGCGATATAACAACTCCGATATCACAAGACCACAGTTTGTAAATTCTTTGTGCACCAACTTTAAAATTTCCAATTTACGATGGCTGATTTGAAGTTTTGAACGATACCTATTTATTTTTAACCTAACGTTTAGGTCAACCGCCTCCTTATAACTCCCGCACCTATCTCAACCTTGTCTCACCCTCATCTCTCCACCTCACCGTCCACTCCACCTCCTTATTCCTCCACCTCATGTCACTCACCTCCCTCCATTTTTGAATAATCATTTATATGGTTTTGTTATGAGTTTTAAAATATATTCTATTCTATTTGTATGGTAATATGTTATATTATTATTATAATTTTAATATAATTAAGTTATAATATTAATATAATATATTTATATTTTAATTAATTGTTAAGCATTTTTTAGATTAATTAAAATTCGTTTATAATTAATTTTTTATTAATTAAATTAGAAAATATAATTAAAACTAAATTAGTATTAATTAAATAATAATTTCAATTTAATTTAGAATTTAATTTTAATTGAAAATTTTGATTTTTAGCCGAGGCAATAGATTTTTTAGAGTTCTGGCAGTGTTGACTCCTCAATTTTAGAAGCTCATAAGTTGAGTTTTACTTAGCCAAATAAAGCCCATGATAACTCGTTGAATAGATAAAATAATGGAAATTATTTCTGAAGTGGTTTCATTACCATATTTTATCATTTAGTGGGTAAAAAATTATGAAGAAGATCAAGCCCAACAAATTTAAATAAAACTAATTGTCTGAGTTTAATTTTCTGATTTTTCATTTGTTCACAACTTCTACTGAGTGGAGATCCATTCATCTATGTTCTCCTTTAACAATTATATCTTCACATGAATCAATGGAAATCTTATATTTCTTTTTATTGATTTATGTAATTATGTTTTGATTAGATATGTTTTATATTCCAGATTTGGTATTCTGATTTTAATTTATTATTTAATTAAATTTTGATTGGTTTTTGATAGGGAAATAGTTGAAGAGATGAGAAGAAGACGATTTCAATCAATGAGATTGATCCAGCAATAAAAGAATAAGAATTTGGGCCAATGAAAATTGATTTAACAAAACTAATCTTCAACAACTTTCCTATTTGAAATTCTTCTTGGGAAATTATAAATAGTGGATTGTAGAATGTACAAAGGTTTTATCTTCTCTACAATTATGGAATTCTTAAAAACAATATTGTAATAAGGATTTAGAGTTGTAGGTGAGAGGAGAGAAAATCTCGGATTTGGGGGAATATTGAGATTTTTCTTTTTGCATTCTGAATTATGCATGGAGAACATAGCTTGCATTATTGCAACTCTTTTTTTAACAAAAAAAGGTTCTATTATTGTAAGGGATTGTTGGAGATTAGAGCGAGATAAACATATTCAATAAATTGGTGTTTATAATACTATTGTTTTACAATAGATGATTTTGTTTTCTCTAAAATGAGCTCCTAAGGAAAATATAAAATAATAGAGGAAATAATAAGTAAGATTAGATTACATCATCAAATTTTAGAGGGAAAATATAAAAAAAACTACTTTTTCAACTCGTATTTTCAACTTATCTCCCTATGAGTTTACTCAAAGTTTGAGCAGGAACACTCGTTGGATGCATAATTTCATTCCCCATATAAGGAGTACCCATGTTGAATACATTAGATGGACCCTCTTACATGAAAAATGATGAATACATGAAAAACATAATTACAATCATGTTTTTTCATGTATTTCTCATTTTTCCTGTAACAAGGTCAAACAAAAGTATGCAACATGGGTACTCCTTGGATGAAGAATTAAATTTTACATCCAACGAGTACTCCTACTCGAAGAAGATAGGTTTAAAATACAAGTTGAAAAAGTAGTTTTATTATTTTATTATTTTTACGCCGAAGGTGTCCCTATTATGAGCTTTGCTGGGATGAATAGAGCTCTCAGCCAATCTCTGTGCTCCACCTATCGCCCTTCTGCCCTATCAAAATTTGACACTTGGAAGCCATCCATCCCACCTGTTGTCCAATCTCTCCCACCCTCTTGCTCTCAGCTCCTTCCCACACGCGTCAGCTGCTTCGCGTCCATGCTGCTGTCCCGTCGTGCCGCCTTCGGCATTCCGTCGGCTCATTTTGAATGAGAAAGTGCTAGTTTAATCTTTTTACTTTTTTACTCAAGAAATTTTGAATCAACCCCCATGGTTGACATCATCATACTGAATCCTATTGTATTTTATAATGTTTATTTTAGTTGCACATTTTTCTGAGGAGGCATATTAGATCTCAAAACTCCCCTAATGATCATGGTTTCATTTATGATGGCATAAATGTGTCATTTTATTCATATTTGTGCAATATTTTCAATTTCAATAATTTTCTTCAATAATCTGATATTATCTATCTCTCCTCTTGTGGGTTGAACTATGGTTTCTGCGTAACTATTTACTCATAAATCAATCTTGTAATTCTTATTTAACAAAAAATTATATTTTGTGAACTGTTTCTGTATATATTTTTTTTCTAAGTGAGTCTAATTCTAGTATATGGTACAAAAGAAACACATAACAAGATGTTCCCGCTTAAAGTGAAAAACTAGCCAATTCCAGTGGGAAGAATGTTCAAAGTAAGAAAAATGGGACTGCCCCTGTTAGTCCCCAGATTAAAATATTTCTGAGTAGATGTGTTGCCCTAGTTGGGGAAACCAATACACATATTAGTCAACCAAAATTTAAACAAATTTTTCATGAAAAATTAAAGCAAAAAAGTAGCATTGGAATCGTTACTAGAAGAGAAGGCTGGCTTCATGGCACTATTCCTATCCAAGCTTGTCATTCTTCATATCTGTAGGAGGTGCCTCTTCCACAATGAAGTGGTCGTAGTCATCTGAGGAGTCATCATCCTGCTTTGACATCTGGGTAGTCAGTTCAGGTGTGGAGGGAGAGCGTGTTCCAAGAGTTATAGCATTGTCATCCCTCACAAAGTTGTCGCCACACTCACTGTTTGAGAACTTCTCAACAGTTTTGGTGGGGAGGGCCTCTGATTTTCAGTGGAACTGAGAATGGGCTAGCGTCAAGGTGGATTTCCGTAAACGCTTTTGAGAGCCCGAGCCAGTCGAAATGGAAGGGACGCTTAGGAGGCGCAGAGAGAAGAGGACCCACACTTGAGGCAGCTCTGTGGATTCCATAGAATTCGCATTAACAGTGAGATCAATAGTTCTAGATCCTTCCTCACAGAAGGAGACAAAGGCCTCATCACGTAGGGAGGTAGATCCATCATCACTGAGAGGGAGAGTTGGTCGAGAGGGTTGCCCACCTCCTTGACCTCTGTGGCACCGCATTCTATGTCAATGAGGCATGGAGGATAGCACAAGCGAGGAGGGATGGAGGAAGGGCTTATGAATGGTGAAGAAGCAGGAGGCTTTAAGCTGAAAGGCAGGCCGAATGGAGGGATGAAGGACCAATTTATCAGAGAAATGCCGAATGGAGGGATGAAGGACCAAATTCGCCTGGACAGGAAAATTACAGGGACATACTTCATAATAGAATTTGCTCGAGGCCATGAAGTAATGCAAATGGCAGCTATGAGGATGAATAAAAAGGCCAGAGAAATGGTGCTGCAAGGACAGAGTAATGGTGCTGGAGTGTTGTCTGCGGGCATTAATAGCCCTCTCGCGTGAGCCATGTGTGGTCATGTGGCCATGCCAGCTGCCATGCAGAGGAGTGGCCCGTCTATGCAGAAGTTTGGACACCTACATCTGGGAAAATATTTTTGTATATTATTATTTAATCATTCAAGTTATTGATTTAATAATCATCACCATTTTGTGAACTACTTCCTATATGTTTTTTATTAATTATTTTTGTTAATAAATATCTGAAAAAAATGTGTTTTGGTATTCGTAATGTCAATTAATTGAACTACTTCGTTAACTTGATATTCATTAATAATTATCACCATTTCTGTATATTATTGTTTAATCATTCAAGTTATTGATTTAATAATCATCACCATTTTGTGAACTACCTCCTAAATGTTGTTTATTAATTATTTTTATTAATGAATATTTGAACAAAATGTGTTTTGATATTTGTAATTATGTCAATTAACTTAAGTGCTTCTGTAGCTTGATATTCATTATAAGCCAGAGATATTTAAATCCCAAACATTTAAATTTTTTGTTCTTGGTTAAGTTAGATCTATATCTACCTAAGTGAGATAGGATTATGATTCATTTCCTTTTGCTTGTATTTTAGGATAAATTTTCATTTATATTTACTTCTACATTCCTAGAAGTCCTCTTATCAAAGAGGAAAAACTTAGTTGTGGCTTGGATGGGCCCCATATCAACTTAAGTATCACCTTCTTGTGTGATCAGGAAGATGGTTGATTTGATGTCTCTTCTCTACTGGTAAGTAAAAGGCATACCTTAAGGCCGTAGATATATAGAGAAGGTAATTAGAAATAGTTTAGCCAATCAGGACCATCATTTTAATGGAAAATGAGATGTTTTTAGGTCTAGACCAGGTGGTCTCCCTTATAATATTGTAGGCAGAGAATTTCAAGCCTTCAACATTTTTGGTACTAGAAGGAGGCCGTGAAGACTCATTTTCTATTGAAGTTTTTACATTTCAAACTTTTATTTAAACACAATGAATCCTCTCAAACTTCCCATTTGGAGTTGTATCTATGGATGTGCATTTGATAATAATCCACTAGAAACAGTAAGATACTTGTCAAATGTAAAGTTTAACAATAAGAGTAGTGTTTCTGCATTTGATCATGCTTTACAATTCATTTAAATTTTTTCAAATTCTAGTTTTCATAATATTTATGAAGGTATTCTATGTAGGATTTTTACTTTGACATTCTTAGGAAAATCAATAATATGGTTTCAATCTATTCTAGTTTCCTCTATTCACAATTGGGATCAATTTATCACAATGTTTCTTTATCATTTTGATGGTTATGATTATGAACATGTATGCGATTAATTTGAAGATCTATGTAGGTTTTAAAATGAATCTTTCATGGATTTTACCATTATATTTTGATTAAATTGTTTAAGATTAAAAATTAAAGGTAAACTTTTGGTAGATGAATTATTAGATTGGTTTGGATATATTTACGCTCTTCCTCCCATTCATAATAGATATGGAATTATTACATGTTTTGATCAATATTCTTCGAAATTTGTTAACATAATTGAAAACTTTACTATAGAGGTACAGAAAAATGATGAGGAAGTTGCATCTAGTATGTATGATGAATTTCTTCAAGTAATACACGCCTCTTTTAACATTAATGATAATTTTTCTCATGTTTATGAAATATAATTTCAAAGCTTGGAAAATATTGTTGAACGATTACAAGAAGATACTAATATTAACCTTGAAGAAATTTCCGCATTCAAATCTGAAAATCATTTTGTAATAAATTCAGAAAACCAATCATTAAATGAGCAAATAGAAATTAAATAATCAAATAAGAATTTTTTGTAGAAAATTCTGAATTATTTCATGATGATCAAATGCCAAATTCAGGGCAGCGATATGACATTATTCAAGAAAGAACAATTAGAAAATTTAATGATCTTAGATTTGAAATTTATAATGAAGAAAATATAAACAAAGAATATTTGAAATTCATTTCTTCAAATTCGCATTTTTCTGTTTACCCTGATATTTTTGCTGATAGCAATTTTCCTACTCATTGTATGAATATTATTATAGAAAGTAGAGAGGATTTTCAAGGTAAATTTCCTATTATCTTTTATCATAATAAAGAATTAATTATTGATCTTAAAATTGGAAGTCGAGCTTAATTTTCCTTATTATTTTGATTTGTTATCTGGGAATGGATATTCATGAAGTCATTTATGATAATTATTATGACATTGAGGATATTGATTTATCTTATTCTCAATTGAATCCTCATTATCAAATATTAATTATATATAGGGTTGAAGAAAACTCTAATTCGGAAATTGTTCCAAACAATTCTCATTCTCAAGCAAAGAATTATCTTGATGATTTCAACATTAAAGAATCACACCCAATTTATCATTATTATGATGACTGATCTCTCATTCCTATTCATACTCATAATTTTTTCTCTATTTCACAAGTTGGTATTGAAAATCATTCTAATTGCCTTATTCTAGTCAATCATTTTGAAAATGAAATCATTTCAAATAAGTTCTAATTGTGTTGTACCAATAACATAAATTATGATTTAATTTTATTTTTTCTCCTTCATTTATTTGTTTAATTTCAGATTTGTTTTTTGTTTTCATTTTTCAATTTTTAGATATTTTTCACTCGCATATTGAGAAGATCATTATTGAACACTCAATTGATGCATTTTCTGAGTGGGAAAATAAATTTTCAAATCACAATCATGAACATCAAGAGTTAATTCTCTTCCAATTCCAATTGATGTTCATTTCTTATCATTTGTCACTTTCTTCTCTAAAGAAGTACAAAAAAGAGAGTGTATTTTCACAATATGACTAGAAGTATAACTTTATTAATGGTATTCCATTGAATCTATCAAAATTCCATCCATTTTTCATTAACCCATTTGAAAAATATTTGGAAAGTTTCTCTACACAAAATATTGTTGATAATTTCACATATGTACATAATATTTACATACAGGTCAATGTGTCTAAAAGTTCATTTCCACAATTCAGCCTATTATTCCATCTTCTTAACCTCTCACAATCATTAATGAAAATCCATCCAGATTTTTATGATCCAATTGAAATTCAGCTGGAAAGGAAATTTCAAGAGAAGATGATTGTAAACGAGTCGTGTCCTGTAACTATTTTAGCAATAATTGTACATTCGGCATTCAGATATTATTCAATTAGTTTAATTTTATTTATATTTTTGTTACTAATGTTACATCAGTACATACATACAAGAATTAAAATGAGAGAATGGTTACATTGGAATTATGACTATACCTAGTCATGTTTCCTTCCATTCAGTTAGCAATAGGAATAGATTAATTTAGATTAGTTTCCTTTTTCTTTGCATTTATTTTATTGCTTCAGGTTTTTTCATAATCAAGTAATCAGTTCAGGTTTTTCCCTTGGCATCCCTTTTCACTTTCTCACAAAGTGGCTTAGAATATATCACAAACTTATGAACCACTTGATTGTCTTTTTTTTCTTTTTTTTTGTCACATTCACGAAAATGTTTTAAAAAAATGTATGAATAAATTCCAAAGATTTTCTACAACTTGCTAATTTGTTGATTTACAAGAATTTATAAAAAGGCACATATTCACCACTTTTTTCCTCCAATGTAAATTTGAGGTGGATGTAATATGAAATTTCATTACTTAGCATTTTAAACTGAATAAATATATGGTCTTGAACATATGAAAATTTTGAGAAATTCATGGAAGAACATGAAGATTCATGAGGTAAACTTACAGTGAAAATTCTTCAAGGTATGCATTAACAAGTTCATCTCTAGGTATTGTTAGTTTTTCTTTTTTCATAGTTTATTCATTATTTTTGTTATGTTTCTTTTGCAGGTCTTCATTGGTTTTATTTTGGAAACTTGAGATAAGCAAACAACCAACCCTTTATAAACCTACAACATATTTAGGGAAGTATTTGTTGTTTCGTTAGAATTTGAAAATTCTTTAATTCATTCAAACCATGATAGGAATTTCATACAATATCAGAAGATTCATATTGGATCATTACAATATCAAAACTCTCCTCATAAAAAAGTTCTAATAAAATCATTCTCTGGTCGAATATTTGTGATAATCAATATAGCTATTAAAGTGCTTTTAATTGAAAATGAGAAATTAAGTGGGGCGCTTTCATTCAAATTGAATACTTTAATAAGCTTCCGATCCCACAACATTGTTGTGTAGCATTATGAGAGTTTCAAAATATTAGAGTTTTTAATAGGAGCCTTATTTCGCTGATATCAGATATCCTGATCCGCAAATCACTGATATCCATTCTCAATCAATCATTCTCCAATAGATGACTTCGTTGATACTATGTTTTTCATACATATGTGATACTATCAAACCTATGATCCCTCATAAACATCACGCTATCCATATCGTAAATTTCATATCACGACTTCCAATTGAATTTTAACCTTTCACGCACATGATATCAAATCTATGATAGAGGACCTTTGATATCACTTTCTGCTTACATTTTTCACATTACAAAATCAAGCCCTATCAGAAGGTAAGAATACCGCGCGTTTTAATAATATATCCATAAGATTTCTCCTATGTTTTTCTTTGGTGACACTAATGTGTGAAGAAACTCGAGAATTTATGTTTTTAATTAGAAATATTATTAAATAATCATATTTTGCCTCTCATTGGTCCGTCTAGAATTAAATTCTTACACTCATTATTGCTCTAATTTTCTATAAACATGAAATGCTTGCAGGGAATGATATTATCCATGATTTTATCTGCGCTTCTTCTGAATCTTACAATTTCCAAAGTGAGTAGAATAACTACATCACACTCATTCATATTCTTTCCCTTTAGTGATATTCCTTTCTTTTGAGGAGACTCAGAGCCTCTAGTTGATGAATTTTAGATTTAGAGCTTCAGAGACTCATTTTTCCTAGAAAATTTGGATTTCCTAGCCTATTAGACTCTTGGGTTGATATTTTATCGGAAGCATTTAAAACAAATTTTAAGATTTACCTTCCTGATATCCACATTTATTTTTCCTTCACTATCATGTCCATTGTACTTAGCAAATAAAATGGCTCCTATTTCACCATATTCACTAAAATTTTGTGGCCTCGGAGTTTTATAAATTGATTTTGGCTTCAAAAAGGTTTTCGAGATTTGTGACACCCGATTTATTCTCATATTTATTAACTCTCGAATTCATCTTATCGAAGCTTATTTTACAACTAATGTAAGTGCTATTCCAATCATTTTTACAAAACATCAAATATCTCATTATCAGAATGAAATTCATCGGAACTAATTTATAAACTCTTACAAAAATTTTAGCTTTTGATACATGAATGTTTGGTGTGATAGAAAGGAATATTTCCCATATTATACTTTTAATAAGAATTCATTATTAGGTTTGATCAATATCGTAATTTTTGTTTGTAAAAGTTACACAAAAACTTTTGTTCCAAGATATAGCTTCCCTTTAATATTTTAAATATCGGGACTCCTTGTATCGAAGGTAAAATTTAATTAAAATTCTGAAAAACAAATGTCATCGGAACATTATGAAGCAAGGCTTTTATTTATCAATGTTTCGACCATTAAGATTTTCAGAAAACTTGAGCTCTTTTCCTTCACTTTGATTCTCTAGGAATTTCATAACTTTAGAATATGAGATAAAAAAAGTCTTTATAAGTCTCTGATAAATTCATTCTGATCTTTCACTATGTTCACATGAAGTCTTGTTTGATTATCGTTGAATATATGTTTCTATCATGTTATCATGGTGGTCGAGGTCTTGGTTGTATTTTAATCATAATTTCATCAAATCCAAGTCATCCTTCGTCGGGATGAATTTTTGACTGTAGGAATATACATTCTTCATGGTGTATGCACATGGGTCTCTTTTACTCTTCTTAGCAATCTACTTGGCTAATGAAAAATTTCATCACCCATGGTTCACTTACACTTTTGCCTTTGACACATTATGAGATACACATTTCATTATCTCAATCATCTTTTAGTGAGAATATTCATTTAATTGCAAAGACATTCTTGAGCACCACTATGGTAATGCAGCAATAAATAAAGAATTTGGTAAGGGAAAAGGTAATGGATCATGGTTAACTCATTTTTTCAGTACTATTTTATTTTAAATTTTTGATATTTCACTCCATATATATCATATAAAGATTCAAGTCCTCTTCATATACATAATTGTTATGTTATTCAAGATTTTAAAATTATTTAAATATTTTGGGGTTGATATAAGCTTAGAATGGAAAAGGCAAAGAGAACATTCGTCAGTGGAATTCATAAAGAATCATATCTTCTTTCGTTTTTCTGATGGATTTGGTTTACTTCTGATTACTTGAACATGAAGTATTGTTTATTTTATTTGAGTACTTTCTAGATTTAATAAATAATGATTTTGGGTTAATGAAATTTCGAAAGAATCCAACTCTTTCATGATTTTAATGCTAATTAAAAGTAAGAAGTATCTTTTATTAGAGAAGATGATATCTCTCAGGTGATATTAAAAGAAATTCACCAGTGGTAAGTTTCACATGTGCACTTTCATTTATTTTTCATTTCTTCACTATTGGTTTTAGTTTTGTTTTTACTTTTTGCTAATATAAAACTTTATTTTGAAGCTCCTCATAAAACTTATCATGCCTCCACCAGATCAATTTTGGAGTTCATTCTCCTTTGTCTGGTTTTATTTCAATTTTTTGGGAGAAATAGTTATGATCCTCATCGAATTAGCTAAAGTGAGGAGTTTCTAAACCTTTTGTCTATTTCTTTAGTCATTTATTTTATTATAAAATGGTTAAGATGTTTTTTTTGCAATTTTTTTACTTTGAAACAAAAAAATCTACTGCAGACATAAAATTTTTCATTTGGGTTGAATTTTATCGTCATTGCTATCACAAGCCTAAACCCTTGTAACTCGACGAGATAAAATTTATCTAAATCTCAACATAAGAAGGAACGTTCACATGATTATATTATTTTACATATTTTGTTGAGAAATTTGTAGAATCAGTGTTGTTGGGGTTTATTTTTAAAAATTATCTTTCAGATTTTTCTTTCAACTTTTCATTTCATCATTTCTACATTTTTGAATTTTGTTGATTTATTTTTGAAGTAATTTTTATTTTGGTTTTGATTTGAATGTGGTGACTCTGCCATGATTGATTTGAAATGATTTTTCCTCGCCCAACAGTGGTTGGTATACATGGGAAATATTTTAACTCTATTTATGTTAGTAAATTTCATTTATGATTAAAGACATATCCTTATGAAACCATAAAGCCCTCTTCTTGAAACATTTTTCATGGAGGAACAAACATCCTTTATAAGTGAGAGAATTTACCTTTTCAAGGAAAGAATAAACCGAGTTTAACAAAATGGATCCCTGCCACCCCTCCACTCTATAAAAGTCTCTGATTAATAGTCGTGGGGAATGAATTTAGAGTCCACATTATGAAAATATTATATCCATTAACATAAGTCTCTACTACCATCCCACCTCTTTCACCCAAATACATCAGAAAATAAAATCTTACAAATTCCCTTATCAAAAGGGCGATTAAAAGAGGAAGAATGAGAAATACAAGTAAAATCATCGGTGCTATGAACGCTCGCTCACAATGGGACTAGGCTTGCATCGGATAAAAGCCAACTTCCCCAAGGTACTCTTCAGGGTTGCTAGCAGTGAAGTGATGTCAGACGCTATTCATAACAATGGATATATGCTTTATAAAACAAATCCTATCTGTACTTTCTTCTATTTTATCTTATGAGGTAATTTCAAAATACAATTTTTCCAAAATTTAGATTCATTAATTTTACTTGATTCTGCTTTGAGTATTTATCTTTACAAAATCACATTTCTTAATCTATTTATGTGGAACCCATGGAAATGTTTTACTCTTAGACTATTTCATGATCTCCATTATTTTTAACTTTTGGGTAAATTGAATTTCATTACCTTTAACCAAAGATACTTCGTTCTTCCGAGTGTTTCGCCATTATTGTAGGGAAAACCCAACACCCTCCATTTTTTTCTTATTTACTTCAAATAATGGGGACCCTTTCCATTATTTTTTGGATAAACACCCTTTATGATTTTTGTTAAGTTAATTGTCCAACAATTTTTCCATTTTTTCATTTTCTTCGGATTTCTATTTTGATTGTTTCATTCAATTCGAATTTCAACAAGCTTTACATCGATACTTGTTTCACATCAGTTGGTTAACCGGCTTGAAAATGGAACTCTTTTGAAGTTTGAACATTTTTTCATGTTAATTAAAAAATGTACAAAATGTATTTTATTTCCATTTCTGTAATTAAAATAGTCATTAATTATAATTATTAAATCTTAGTTAATTTTTATTAATTTCTTTTTTTTCACTAACGATCCTACAAAATGACCCAACCAGATTGTAGAACAATAAAAAAATATGTTTTCAAAATCTCGATAATTTATTCTAATTTCTTATTTTAAAACAAAATGCCAAAATCGAAATCTCAAAATTACAAAATGATTGTAGTTCATTTTATAGAATTTTTAATTCCACGTGAGCCCCACTTCACATAATCTCCTCCCTTCCTTAATGAAATTTTCAGTTTTAAAACCCCAATTTGAAATCCATGTTTTAAAATCCCAATTTAAAACCACTGATTTTAAAAATCCGATTTAAAACTTACAATACAAAAACTCGATATCGCAATATCACAATTTTGCATATTGCAAATTCTTTGTGCACTCACTTTAAAATTTGCGATTAGTGATGACTAATTTAAAATTTTAAACGATACCTATTTATTTTTAACCCAAAGTTTAAGTCAACCACCTCTTTATAACATCCACACCTATGTCACCCTTCTGTCGCAATAATCTCCTTATCTCACCACCTCCCCCTCCACTCCATATCCTTATTCCTCCACCTCACGTCACTCACCTCCCTCCTCCATTTTCGAACAATCATTCATATCTTTTGGTTACGATTTTTAAAATATATTCTATTATGTTTTTATTATAATATGTTATCTTCTTATTATAATTTTAATATTATTAAATTATAATATTAATCTAATATATTTATATTTTAATTAATTTTTTAATTATTTTTAGATTAATTAAATTATATTTATAAATATATTTTTATTAATTAAGTTTAAAAACAAAACTACAATTAAATTAATATTAATTAAATAATAATTGTAATTTAATTTTAATTAAAAATTTCAACTTTTAATCCATGCAACTGATTTTATAGAATTCTCAAAGTTTTGACTCTTTAACTTTAGAAACTCATAAATTGTGTTTTACTTCGCTAAATGAAGTCGTAGATTGCTCGTTGAATAGATCAAATTACGGAAAAAATTTCTGAAGTGGTTTCATTACCATTTTTTATCATTTAATGGCTATAAAATTCAGTAGGAGACCAAGTTTTGAATATTTAAACAAAACTAATTTTCTGAATTTTCATTATCTCACAACTTTTATTGAGTGTATATCCTTTCATCTATGTTCTCCTTGATCAATTATATCTTCACGGGTATCAATAGAAAGCTTATATTTCCTTTTATTCATTTATGTAATTATGTTTTGATTGGATATATTTTATTTTTCAGATTCGGTATTCTGATTTTAATTTGTTATCTAATTAAATTTTGATTGGTTTTTGGTAGGGACGCAGTTAAAGAGATGAAATTTCTCCAGCAATAAAAGAATAGGAATTTGGGAAAATTAAAATTGATTGAGAAGAACTACTCTTCAACAACTTTCCATTGAAAATTCTTTTTGGAAAGGTATAAATAGTGGATTGTAGAATGTGTAAAGGGCTTCTCTTCTCTGAAATTTTGGAATTATTAAAAGCACTATTGTAAAGGATTTAGAGTTGTAGCTGAGAGGAGAGAAACTTTTAGATGTGGGGGATTGTTGAGATTTTTCTTTTTTTCATTTTTAATTATGTATGAAGAACAAAGATTTGACTATTGTTTCTCTTGTTTTAACAACAAAAAATAAAGCATTGTAAAATATTAGAGCCATAGAAACGGATTCAATAAATTGGTATTTATAATACTATTATCTTAATACTGGTTTCATTTTATGATGGAAAAAATGTGTAATTTTATTAATATTTTTGCACTATTGTCAATGTGAGTAATTTGGTTAAATAATATGTTATTATTTATCTATGTTCATGTGGGTTGAAATCAGATTTCTGAATAACTATTTACTGAGAAATTAGTATTTTAATTGTGATTTAACGAACAATAATATTTTTTGAATTATTTCGTTATATTATTGTTTAATCATTCAAGTTATTGATTTAATAAGCATCACCATTTTGTGAACTGCTTCCTAAAGGTTGTTGATTAATTCTTTATGTTACTAAATCTCTGAACAAAATTTTGTTTGGTATGCATAATGCCAGCTAATTGAACTAATTCGTTAGATTTATATTCATTATAAGCCAGAAATTTAAATTCCAAATATTTAAATATTTTTCTCTTGGTTAGGTTAGATCTATATCTTATTAATTGAGATAGGATTAAGATACATTTCCTTTTACTTGTATTTTAGGATAATTTTACATTTAGATTTAATTCTAAATTTCTAGAAGACCTCTTATCAAAGAGGCAAAACTTAGTTATGGCTTGGTTGAGCCCCATATCAGCTTAAGGATCTAATCAACAAGAGGGCTAATATCATGTCTCTTATTTATTGGTAAGTAAAAGTCATATTTTAAGACAATAGAGATAGAAAGAACATAAATGGACTTAGTTTAACCAGTGAAAACCACCATGTGAAAGGAAAAAGAGTTTTTTTTAAGGTGCAAACCAGGTAGTCTCCCTTATAATGGTGTATGCAGAGAATTCCGAGCCTTGACCAACTACCTGGGTAAATGGTAAAAGAAAAATATGATTTAATTGTTAGAATACTTATATTCTGTATAGATAATACCTCAAGGAGGTTCAACCTTACAAATATTTTGACATCTCAAGAATAGAATCAAAGAATTGGAAAAATTACTATGGTTTTCGAAACAAAAGTAAAAATTGGAGAATGGAGTGCTAAGATATGTAGAAAAAAATTAATTCCTTTATTAACCTACTTTAATTTTATATTACCATACTTCAATTTTATAAGGGGTTCAACTTTATAAATACATTTACCTATCAAGAAAGAATTAAAATGTTATAAATGTTGACAAGGCATGGAAGAATAAAACATAAATTCTAAATTTTGGAATTATTATCTATGAAAAGAATGTCTTATTTATCTCTAGTAAGACTTTGAATAAAGTAGAGAAAATCCAATAATATTTCATAAAATAAGATATTGAAATAAAAATAAAAATAAACAAACCATATACCTATTTCAATTGATTGATATTAAATCTTTTAAGAATAATCGAAAGAAAATCCAATAATATTTTATAAAGTAGCATATTGAAATAAAAATAAAAATAAACATACCATATACCATTTCCATTTCCATTGATTGATATTAAATGCTTTCAAATAATATTTGAGTGTTCATGAATATTTTATTCGTGTAATGATGTTTTGACTATCTTATAACGTGGAACTTACTCGACTTTCAAATTTGTGGAGTTGTTTGGAAATAAATATTTTACTTCTTACTCACTAGAGTGTTTGACTATGGTAAATCGAACACTATTATCAATGCTAGATCTAAGACTTTTGTGATCTATAATTTAGATAAAGGTCTTTCATATTAATCATATCATTAGGATTAGGTCCACGTTTCGAACCATATAATGTTGTTCATCCTCACGACAAGGTGAAAAAAGATGATTGATATCAATGAATAAATAGTTAGGATGCATCATTTCCTTGAGATAGTTGTTGAGACTAGCCATTAAGAACTAGGTGTTGCAAACTAGCCGTTAAAAACTAGTTGTTTATTAGTTCAATAATTTTTATTAATAAATGTTTTATTATTAATAAAAATATTTATATATTAATTATAATAGGGTTGATAGTTGAATGTTTTGAAATTTAAAAACCGATTTCCTAATATATAAAAATTAAAACATAATTTAATTAATAAATGATTATTATCAATTAAAATATTTATACACCTATTATAATAGGGTTACTATGGTTAATGGATAAAATCTTAAAAAAAAAAAAAAACTGATTTCATAAGAAAATTTAAAAGTTAAAACAAAATTTAATAATATATTAAATAGAATAGGGTGTCTTAGTATTATAATAGGTTAATATAGATGATTATAATAGGTAAATCAAAATTTTATAATAAAATAATATAATAACCAATTATTAAAAAAATAAAAAAAAATAAATAAATAAATAGGGAACAAAACAAAAATCCAAGAGGGCGAAATTATTTAGAGAGAGCTGGAGTCTAGCTCTTACTCAATTTCCACCTATCATCTCTATAGATATTCTTAGCATGCCTTTCAATCCCAATGGCTTCCCTAAGCTTCATATGGTGGAAGTGACCTACCCTAGCAAGGACTTTGGAGTCCTCAATGAAAACATGGTGACCCAATTTTTCCTCATGTTCAGCAAGAGCAGAAGTGCGGGATCGATTATTTCTGATGTCTGGCGCATGCTCCTGGATTCTCTACCTAATGGACCAACTTGTTTCCCCAATATAGGAAGTGCCACAGGAACAAGGAACCAAATAAACACCCTTCATGTCCTTAGGGTCAATAGGGTATTTTACGGAACCAAGCGAGTTTCTAATAGCACAGAGAGGCTTGAAAGAAGAAGAGACGTTATTCCATTTGAGGACATCAGAAATTTTTTCTATAGTCCCCTGGATAAACAAAAGATGAACTTTGGAGATAGGATCATCTCGAGAGGATTTACCTTTTAACCCTTTATTGGATTTTTGAAAGGCTTTAATGTCCTCAGATCTACTATAACCATTATTCTCAAACACATAAAGAAGATGAGATTTCTTTGTCTCTAAGTGGCTATCATCAAATATTATTAGAGCACGGATAGAAAGAGTGCAAAGAACACCAAATTTCTAAGCAGAAAAATGATGAGAACCAGCATGGATATACTGTTATGTGTGAGTTTTCTTGCGAAAAAATTGGTGGGAAATGGAACCATCCTCCCTTTTAGACAAAAGAATATCCAAGAAGGGTAGGCAACCATCCACCTCCAATTCCATCGTGAATTTAATGGATTCAAATAGGGAGTTCCGGTGCTTAAGAAAATGATCTAACGTTTTGCGACCATGGGACCAAATGACATAAGTGTCATCCATGAACCTGTTCCATTTCATAGGGCGAAATTGAGCTGAGGCTGAGGCCTTAGATTCAAAATATTCAATAAATAAATTAGCAAAAATAGGGGAAAGAGGGGAACTCATAAAAACACCACAAGTTTTCTCATAGAACTCACCTTTGAAACTGAAAAAGGTTGAGGTGAGGCAAAGATCTGCTAATTTGTAGGTGTCATGATCAGAGACACGACTAATGACATCAATAGCTTCCGGGATGGGAATTTTGGTAAACATTGATACAACTTCAAAGCTTACTAATAACTCCCCATGCTCCAACTTAATGTCTTTCCATTCTTTGATGAAGGAAGTTGAGTCCTTAAAAGGGATTCCGTGAGCCCCATGAGGGGTTTAAACTTTTGAGCTAAGAATTTAGCAAGATGATAGGAGGGACAACCTATTGTGTTAACAATAGGTCTTAAAGGGGCACCAAGTTTATGAATCTTATGAAGAACATAAATCTTGGGGGTGAGGGCATTGCTCTCAATAAGCTTTGTAGAGAGAGGATTGACGGTGGCATCAAACTTAATGGTGAGGGAAACCTCCCTAGAAACCACTTTAAGGGGATTATTTGTAAGCTTTACATAACAACCAATATTGGATAAATGGTTAATCATTTTTTTGTCATAGTCATATTTATTCATAATGACTATGGCACCACCCTTTTCATCTTTAAGGATAACAATATTAGGGTTATCCCTAAGGGCTTTAAGGAAAAGAAACTCAAGTTTACTCAAATTTATTTTCGGAGGCTTAGCCTTCCTCAGAATAATGAAACAATCCTATCTAATGGTCTCCTTGATGCTATTTGGAAGATCCTTGATGCCACAATATATCCTGGAGATAATGTCATCAGTGGGAATCTTCCTAGGGGCAAGGGAAAAATTAAGACCCTTATTAAGGAGATTAAAAATAGAAGAATCAAAATTGAAACTAGAAAGATTAATAACATTATTCCTACCCGAAGGGAGATTATTATCATTATCATTATTATTGGTATTATTATTATGAATATTGTTTCAGTTAAATGAATTAATATTTTTAATATTAGAATTGTTAATGTTAATTCTGTTATTATTAAAGGAATTAATTTTATTAATATTTGAGTTGTTAATGTTATTTATGTTATTATTATTATAAATCCTATTCTAAAGCTTCCTTGAAATATATCACTTAGTATTGTAATCGTTATTAATATTATTTAAATTAATAGTATTAGTCATTTTATCCATGTGATTATTATTCATCATATTTATAATAGAGTTAGAGTTAGATTCCTTAGGGCTATTCCTATCTACGACGATGCTAGGGCTCCCTACATCATAAATAATATTAGAAACCGAACATAATTTTTCTCTGAAGGAGATAGGGAAGCCATCTGAATGAGCATCCGCCAACCGGTTCAATGATAAATGCAGTGTAGGATCAAGAGAAATGGAACTGCATTGTGAAACTAACTCTCACAGAGAGGATTGCCCATAAATCTGATTTGATGAATAACCAAGTTGATCTGCTGAGGAGGAGGCAGAATGCAGAGGAGCTTCCGCTTCAAAATTGGAATCTTGTTGGAGCATCTTCCTAGAATTACGATCCAATGACGAGCACAACTGATACATTGAAGAGAGAAGCTGATCCGCTGAAGAGCAGACAAAACCAGACTTCTGATCCATTAAAAAACGTAGTTGAACTTATAAGGAAGAGACAAAACACAGAGGAACCCATTCTTCAAAACTGGAATTCTGCTGGAGTATGATCTTATCACTGCTCACATCTTGATCATCCAAAAGCAAACAACTAACATCCTTTTCCTCATAGTTGAATGAAGAGAATACTAGAGAAAAAACTAACTCTGGGTTCGAAATCGAAACATGAGAATCATATTATATCATGGCAATCGAAGATGAAGCCAAAGAGACAGTGTTCTTCAAAAGGAATGTTGATTCCACAAGAGAATTGAATGAAGAACAATTTGCGCTAACTAGAGATTCTGGAGAGGGTTGTGAAGATGTCGCGCCCGAAACTGGAGTGGGAGAAAGACAGTCCGAGGAGATTACTACCGAAGGATCAAAAAATTTATGGCTGACATAAGTGCTCACGGCGAAGATTTGGTCACTGCTGATTACGCTTCTTTGTTGGTACAAGGAGGAATGATCAGCATAGTAAAGAGAGACCGAACTAAACAGCTTCTCAAACTTGGAAGCATGCTTCTTCTTATCAAGGGCTTCCAAGGACGTCTTCTCCTCACAAGGACATCTTCTCCTCACCCCCAGGGGTACCTCTGCACTGTCAGGTCAATAATACCATCGATATAACCCCCTGTTCACCTCTACTTGATGGGCCAATATACCACCTCTCTATTTTGAAAATAATGAAATTAAGTGGTAGATCCAGGAGTTTCTACAAAAAAGGCACATACGATCAAGTTCCTCACCTTTTCGGAGCCCAATTGTACTTGTGCCAAATAAACATGGTACCTAGAGACTCTGCATTTATTATCATGGATTGAAAAACAATCATAATCAGGATATATACCCAATCCCATGGATTAGTTACCTTCTTGACCAGCTTAAGGGGGCTAAGTATTTTAGCAAGGTTGATTTCAAGTTTGTTATCACTAACTTCCAATAGAACCCATATGTGTATGGAAGACCACATTCAAGTACAAAGATGACCACATTGAGTGGTTGGGCATTCCCTTTGGGTTGAGAAATTTCCCCACAAATTTTATGAGGCTATTGGATGACATCTTACATCCTTCCACTGAATCCTTCATGGTTTTATATGTATATGATATCCTCATCTTTAGTAAGAGTTGAGAAGAGAAATTCGAACATATTTGGTGGGTCCTTCAAATGGTGCAACAACACAAGCTATGTGCCAACCTACAGAAATTGTATTCCAACATGGACCAAGTACAATATCTAGGGTACGTAATTGATGAGAAAGGCGTGCATGTGGATCTAGCTAGTATCCAAGTCATTCATGATTATATAGCGCCGATGACTCTAATGGAGCTTCGTAGCTTCTTCGGTATTTTTAATTTCTATTAGATATTCATGTTTGGGTTCTCTGATATCACTTGGACCTTTATCCAAGTTAGTAAGAGAAGAGAAAAAAAAATTGTCCAATTCACAACATAAGGAGTGGAACATCACCTTTTCTCTACACCCATTATTATTGGTGCAATCCTCACTCGACAAGGGAATTTAGTTTCCTATCATAGTGAGATGCTCTCTAATAATGTTTGAAGGTACCCCACATATGATAAGGAAATATGTTCTATCATGTAGTCTTGTCGAAAATGGAAACCTTTTTTTTCTAGTGAAGGAGATGATCCGATTAGGGATATTCTGAGGTCTAAAATGGGCCTCCTAAGGAAATTATAAAATAATAGTGGAAATAATAAAGTAAGATTTCATGACATTATCAAATTTTAGAGGGAAAAAATAAAAAACTACTTTTTCAACTTATCTCCAAAAGTTTTTACTCAAATTTTGAGGGGGAGTACTCATTGGAGGCAAAATTTAATTCTTCATCCAAGGAGTACCAATGTTGCATACTTTCTATGGACCCTTATAAGAGAAAAATGACAAATACATGAAAAATGTGATTGCAATCATGTTTTTTCATGTATTTTTCATTTTTTCGCTTAGTAGGGTCCATTGAAAGTATGCAACATGGGTACTCCTTCAATGAGTAATTAAAATTAGCATCCAATGAGTACTCTCGCTCAAAATTTGAGTAAACAATTTGGGAGATAAGTTGAAAATACAAGTTGAAAAAGTAGTTTTATTATTTTATTATTTTTTTAATATTTTTACCCTTTTACTTAAAAAATGGTGAATCATCCCCCATGGTTGACATCATCATCTTGAATCATATTGGTTCTTATAAAGTTTATTTTGGTTGTAAATTTTTTTTAGGAGGCCCATTTTATACCTAAAAATTCCCCTAATGATCCACATGGATCATTGTTCTCTTAAATTTATGTAGACATAGGGGAATTTTCAGAATGATTACCATAAAAAAATTGTAGACATACCTAGAGAAATTCCATTTGAACATTAAATAAAAGAAGGCTAGTACAAATCACGTCACCGAATACATCATGTATCCCGTGATTGTGGTACTAAGAATAGTTCTCAACTCTTGTGGCTGAAAGACCTCTCGATGGTTGTAGCTATATAAAAAATGACTCAGAATTCACCACCACCTACAAGATTTTCATTGATGGAAGTCTTTTTCTTGACATCCACCATTAGGATGGATTGTTGTGCTATCTGTGAAATATTTTTGTTCCTTCAAACAAAGATGTGAAGATTATTTTGGAGGTGCATTATAGTTGGTTTGCAGGAAAAATTGGTATCAAGAAGACACTGGCAATACTGTAGAAATATTTTTATCAGAAAAAATCTCACAAGATGTTGGAAAATATATCATATCTTGCACTGTGTATGCCATCTCCAAGCTAACCATTAATAAGAATGGCCTCTACACTCCTCTTCCTACTCTTATCCAACCTTTGGAATCCATATCCATGGAATATATATGTAGTATTCCTTCTAACAAACATGGTAATGAATGTGTTTTTATGTTCATTGATATGTTTTCTAAGATGACCATATTGGTTTCCTACAAGAAGAGTAACATAGTAGAAGCCACTAACAAGCACTTATTTGAATGTGTGTGGGTACATTTTTGGATCCCACAAACCATTATATTACATCAATATAGCATATTCCTAAGCACATTTTGTTCGAGCCTCTCATCAATGTTGGACACAAACCTCACCAAGTCTACTGCATTCCAACCATATATTGATTGCCATAAAGAGGTCATAAACAAAATTATAGTGTGCATACTACACATGTAAAACTATAAGAAACCACAAACATGGGATGAGACTCTACCCTATGTGCAACGCAACTACAACATATATCTCCATACCTTAATTGGTCACAATCCCTTTCAGGCTAGCATGGGATTTCAACCATTATGTCTGACCGATGTTGTAATGCCTCATGGAACTACACAAATAGAGCTTGCACATGTTCAATATGAAGTTGATAAGGCCATCAAGTTTATTCAATGAATTTAGTATATATTATAGTAGTTTCATTATATACAGGATAAATCCATTACTAAGTAAAAACAACATCATGATCAACATTGGGCGCCACATAAGTTTCAAGTAGGAAATAATGTTTGGTTGCATTTGTAGAAGAATAAATTTATAGAGCCCATTGGAGGCTCTTACCACTCTGACACGGGCCTTAAACCATCATTATGGTTGTCAGTAAAAACATTTTCAAGGTAAGTATCACCTAATTCCTTGGCTTACACCCAATATTTATTGTGGGCCACCTTCGACCATACTTTCCACCATTGTTGGACACACCATACATTATTGAGTAGTTGACATAAATAGAGCTCAACCCAATTTACATTGAATAAGACACAAAGGATCAAATGATGGACACACAAATTATGACGAATTTCCAACAGAGGATCCAATTGTATCAGGTTTTTGAAATTGTTCAACTCCTCCACAAGGGAAAGTATCTAACGATGGACCAAGTTTAGCAGAATTTTCCTCACCTTATACAGGCACTCAACATAATGGGAACAAGGCTTCCTATGGGGGACGAACTGCTCCAGGTCTATATTGGCCATCATATGTCTATTCTACTTAGGTTTGAAACATTGTTTTTTATAAGTTTTCTATTTTTTCAAAATAGTTTCCTATTTAGACATTTCTTTATTTCTGGAAGTTTTCCAGTCCTAGAATTCGAGAACCGTTTTGAGCCCTAAACGATGTTTTTTTTTGAAATGGGAAATCATGATACAAAAAATATTTTTTGTTGTCAAAATTTTTTATCCATGGATAAAATTTTCTAATGGGCTATCGTGCATTCCAAAAAGGGATAGTATGGCAAAGTTATGACCACGGGAAGTTAACATTCTCACTAACCCATCAGGGTCCCTATATTTTTGCGTTTCAACTCCTAGGTTTAGGTTTTCGGATGTTTAGGGTTTATCATTTATTATTCATGATAAAAATTCATCTGAGCCTTATTGTATAACAATTCAAAATGAATGTATTCATCACATCAATTCTTAGATATAATCTACCATCGCCCGAGCTAGTTTTCTTTCACTCTCCATGTAAACAATTTTAGTGTTTTCTATTTTTATTACATGAAGTTTAGTTTCACCATATATTTGTGTTCTTGTTTTAAATATACATTTCATTTCATTCCTTCATAAGCCTGTATAATTGATCTATTATGTTTGTAAAATATCAAGTGCTGGGATCCGAAAAATTTAACATCTTACAGAAAAACATGCCTATTGCAAATAAAATATAAAAATTTCCTTGCAAAAACAAAGAGCCAAATTTTTAAAGTTTACTCAATGAAAATTCATGCCTAAAGCCATTTACTTCTCCATAATTTGATTTATTAGTTTTAGGTTTATAATTAAAATATTTATGACATTTTTTTAGAATTAGGAGTGCATTTAGACTCTAAAAAGGATGATTCCTATGCACAAAGATTCAAGGCATTTTAATGAATTAAAGTATAAGGATAAAAGAGAGAAACATGCATGCCAAGAGTTTATTCACCTCCAAATTTATTGAGTCAAGTTGTAGAGAGTGTAATTGAACTTTTCACATCTTACTATACTTTTATTTGTGCATTTAGAGAAATAAATCCATTTTATGTGCAAAAAGACTAAATATTGATTATAAAATGAAAATGACATTTTGATATCTCATGATTTTTGTAATATTAAGCTAGAATTTTAGTATTTCATGCTTCTTATATTTTGGTAGGGTGATTGCGAGAAAGTACTAGGCTTAAATATGTTAAATGACTAACAATATATGTAACCATTGAATATGAACTTATTATTTTTATTATTGAATACATCAACCCAACGGAGATAACTAAAAAAAATATGGGAAAGGAACACAAGGAACTTATTACATTAGCCACATTTGAACTAACATAGGAGAATAAATAAAGGTGCAGGATTTTAATGGAAGATAAAATGACATGGGTTAAGCTCCACATTTTAAAAAAAAAATATGGGAAAGGAACACAAGGAACTTATTACATTAGCCACATTTGAACTAACATAGGAGAATAAATAAAGGTGCAGGATTTTAATGGAAGATAAAATGACATGGGTTAAGCTCCACATTTTAAAAATATTATTTAGTAGATATATTCAATTGAGAATTTTTGTTTTTTACTTATATATGATTTTAACAAACAACATTTTTATTTCTATAGGACTTTTAAGGATATGTGCATGAGACTAATAGTGAGGCAAATGTTCGTAGCAATGATGCACAAAAATCACAATGTATTACCATGATCGACATACCCATGAGGATATTTTATTCTCTTTATATGGATCATGGCATTGTGAATCAATTGAAGACACCTTGTAGGGCCTACGTAACACCCTACCACTTTACAACAAACTATGCAAATGATCATGGAGATGAGTCAATTAGGGACTATATCGATTTATTTCCTAGATTGACACATGTTACAAATAGAGTAGCAATGAATGTTTCCTTTTTCGTCACATGATAACATTTCTTGAATCAAGATACCATACGAATCAAGTATTTATGATTTTTTAATTACTTCCTATTATCTAGTTGAAATTTAAATCAATCCAATTATTTTAAATTAATGGAAATATAATTTCACATGAAAAAACTTGTTATAAACATATAAATTAGAGCCATTTGTAGATATTTATGCCCATCATAAATAAATAGAGGAATTATTAGAATGATAATTTGAAAAAGGATTTTATGACTATTTAATCGACCTATTCGATGAATCCTTCAACAAAAGGAGAGTCACATCATTGGTTGGCATATTGTGAAATATGTGACAAATCAATACAATGTCCATTTTAAAATATATATATATATATATAAAAGAATCCTCTAATGAGTCATAAGAGTGAGTGGAAGAACCTGCTAAAGGATGCAAAGGAGAAGAAAATGACAAAGAAAGGAAAGATGCCACTTGGTATATGAAGGTGTATGATATTTTGAATTTAATATGTTGAATTTTCTTTAGTCCTACATAAAATTATGATATCTAGCCTATTTGAAACTATTCGTAAATTTTCATAAACATGAAAAGAAACGAAGGAAATACTAGAAAAAAAATAAGAAACACACATCGAGGCTAATTACATGAAACTAAAGTCACAAGTTGTAAGTACTAACTAATTAAACCAAATCATTCCTATCATCATAAATGTTTTATTGAATTTCACCCATGAGTAAGCAAAGGTTGTGATGTTATGTAATGAAAAGGGCTAACTTCAAAGTTTTAACCACTAGAGAGGACCTCCAACTCAGTTTCATGTTTCAATTTCAAGCCATGTTTGAACATTGAGAAAGCATGGGGAAAACCAAATATTTTCCTTTCAATGGCATGGTAAATAAAATAAAAGGAAATTAAATTTTTATTACTGGTAAATGTTATGCATGATCTATTTCTTCCATAAATTAATGTGTTTTTCTTAGGTAGAGGAGAAATAGGAACAATGAGGCTAAAAATGGACAATAGCTCAATTGCGGTGGAGTGTAGTCCAATGATGGAAGGATCCTTTTCAGATTGCTGGTTTTCATGGGAACAACACTTATATTTTGAAGGAAATTGATGGAGGTTCATATGCTGGAGGGATTGTTAATGGAAAGTTCCTAAAGCATTATGTTTGCTGAAGTTTTATCAACCACTCATGACATTGTACATATTTCATCTTTGTTAGTTTTATTACTAATAATGACTAGTTGAAATAGAGAGCTTAAGCTCGAGGTGAAGGCCCAAATAGTTTGAAGAATATGCTTGTCAAATCAAATAATTTTTTTATGTTTTATCAAAATGGATAGCACTGGAGCTGCGGGTTCCTAGTGTACCATAGGGGCATACTATCCCAAGTGGAGCCACTGTTATCACCATAAAAAAAAATTCTAAACTTGGACAGATTACATCAATTTTTGTTATGGCCTTAGATAGGTGTTGGGTCATCATGATGTTCCAAAGGGTAGGTAATAGGGTTAGAGTCTTAAAGTCTCATTTTTATGTCCAAATAAAGCTTAAACAACCTTATTCATATCTTAAAGGTCATACAACCCTCTTTAGAAGTCAAATTTCAAACCATTCGAAAAAAAATTTGAATTAGCCATGAAACCACGTTTTCATAGTGCAGACAGTGTAAAAATTCTTTTTTGCGCTACGTAAACGTTGTTATTTTCATAGCTCAAAGCCCTCAAATTGAACTAAACGTGCTATGAAATTGCGGATTCGTAGAAACTCTTGTCAAATCATTGATTCAGTCAGATTTCGTTAATTTTTCATCATTAGGTGTTAGTTAGGAGTCATTTCTAAGGCATGTAACCATTGAATTTCATCATTTCGAATATAGGGGTCATCATGATAGGTAATTTCAAATTCGAAAGGATTGGTTGGTTTCATATTGCAGTTTTCATGCAAACACTCAAGAAAATTGTCTTTGAATGCTAAGCTCATGGTAATCTCTTACCAGAGATTCTCTCATCGATTTTGCAAGCAAGGCTGATCACCATTAGCAAGTGAGGCTGACTACTATTAGCAAGCGAGGCTCATCAACAGAAATTGAAGCGAGGATGATTTTTTACAGAAATTCAGAGTCAAAGATGATAAAAGAAAGGAAAAATCACAGTTCTGGTCATTGTTTAAGAATAGAGCATGAAAGAACATAGGCTCTATTCAAAGAGAAGTCAGTGATGGAAGCTTTCAAGAAAACGAGGTGTTGAATATTTTTTGAAAAATTGCAGGGAGGACACAGTCAAGTGTCAAAGGAATTTTCTCTTCATTTTAGTGGTTCAAATACAAAATTTTGAATTCTAAATTTGGCAAAAACCCCTGAGATCATAGCGTTGGTGACAGAGAATCATAGGGGGCAAGATAAATGGTTCAAAAATTTCAAATTTGATATGGAACCATGTAAGAAATTTCTGAAGCCAGAGTTTGCAGAAATAGATTTAACCAAGGCAACTCCAAGGAATTACATCAAAGACATCTATGCCAACTTGCTCTTCAGCATTCAAAGGTATTTTACCTGCGAGGGAAGATATCACAAAGTTTATTCATATCATTTTAAACTCATATTGCATTTTACTGGCATGATTTCTTTAGATTTTCCTTTCTTCATGTATCAAAGTATAGCTAAGATGGCAGATAAAGTGAAATTGAAAACTCAAGGATGTGAAACTTCCCTTTTCCATCATGGCCTAATTAAACTAATAGTTTTACATGAACTTCAAAAGATCCATAGAGAATGGTTTTCAATTTTTTTTCTAATGTGGTTTTGGAGTGCAAAACCAAGGAGCAGGCATTAGCCCCAAGGCTAAAGAAACCCCATCAACAAAAACAAGTAAGCTTGTAGTGACCAGGTCAAAAATATTTGTCAAACTAAAACCAAGAAAGCAGGTGAAAGAGCAAGTGAGTAAAGCATCAGTGGTCAGTCTTGAGACTCCTCAACCTACAAAAGAAAAGATAGCTAAAGTTAGAGAAATGACACAAGAACAGTCAGCCGATAAACCAATTCAAAGGAGATTGACTAGAAGTCAAATTGCAAAGGAGAAAGGTAAATGAGTGATCTCAGAAGAAATTCCAAGCTTAAAGGGTAACTTAAATGATATTTTAGAAGTCATTGATATTGAAGAAACCCCTTTGGTACAGGCACATTTCATAAAATTTGATGAAGGAAAACCTAAGAATATGAAATCTTCTAAGAGACTGGAATTTGAGGATGAGGTTGCAACATTTGTGTTTAAGCCAAGAAAGCATTTAACCAGGAGATCTAAAAATATGCAAGAGTCCAATGTTGAATTAGGAGAAACAAAGGAAGCTTCCAGTGTTCAGGAAGAATTCATAGACCTTTCATCACCAATACCTGAAGGTGACAAAGACAGAGTACTTTCCACTCAGACGGAAAAAACTAGCTATGAATAAATGGAACAAAAGTTGAAATCCAAAAATTATGAAATTTCTAGACTAAGGAAGAGAGAAAGAAGGAATGTTGCTGAAAAGATAAATTTTAAAAGGATAAAAGCTCTATGGGAACATGAGAAGGTTCCTAAACCAGAAACAATAACTAGTGAAGCTCAATACTTTACTTGGACTATCCCTGCAATTAAAAAGGCTACATATGTGAGAATTATGAATGCTCAGTTAAGGGCCACCAGCAGGAAACTGAAGAGGCAGATTGAAGACCTAGAAATATAGTTGCAGCAAAAATGAAATAGGGAAAAAATGGTAAATCCTTGAATCAATTTTGTCATGAAGATAAAGATATTTTGGAAGAAGAACATCTCCATTAAAGATTTTTTGTCATTGATATAAATCCTTAAAAATATATTAAATATCTCCAAAACTGTAGATTTTTGAAAAAATTGTGTTAAAGGAGTACACACAGCAGTTTCATAGCACACTACGAAACTACTGAAGGTGAAGTTTTTTGCATCTTTGCATGAAATTGGGAGGTAAGAACTGCTAGTATTCATAATTTAGTATTGTAAATGGAAAGAGAAAGGTCATAAATGAAGTTCCAGGTTGAAAATAAAGAAAAATAATGGTCAAAGGAATATTTTTACAGTGGTATAAAAAGTTGCGCTACGAAAACAGGTTGTTTTCGTAGCGCAGTCATATTCCTTCTCCTTTTCATTTGTTCGAAGGCTTATTTTTAAATAGGTGGAAGGATTGATGAGTTTATGGAATTATAACACATGTTACATATACAAGCTAGTTATCAAGGCTAGCAAAGATGTTCAAATACAAGCATGGAGGTCAAGGCTAAAAATTAGGAAACTCTGCCTCCTGGTTTCTAGGGTAGTTAAGTCATGAATCAGCAGGGTTCACCAGAAAGCTAGAGGCATCATAAAGGTCGAAGAAATGGATTAGCAGATGTAAAAGAGAGTATTTTAATTTTGGATAAGGTTGTTTGAGACATGTTAAGAATTTTCACTCCTATTTGTATTAGAACTACTAGAAGACAATTAGTTTTCAATTTGTAATTAAGAGTCTGTTTTAGGAGCAGATTGGTGTCAATTTTAGAAATTCGAATTCTCCTAATGATGGATCATGGAATCCAAGAAATGTAAAGACTCTATATGAAGCATGAGTTCTAATTCCTCAAGGTTGGCATTTTCATTAGCAAAGCAGTTGTGTTATTTTATGTGACTGTGTATTTTTCAACTTAATACAGAGATTAGTTTACTACTCAAGATTCATAAGGGGTTTATGTGTTTGATATCACTATGGAATTTTTCAATTACCTATTTGCAGTGGTATGAGCATGTGTTACAGATAATTCATTGGATAATGATCTAACTTCCTTCATATGCTTGTAGACTGTGTCTATTCACTGTGTTATTGTTTCACTTATAAACCTAGACTCCAAGTTCCTTGATTTCCATGTTTGACAGATCATGATGTTTTTTTGAAGATTAATTTGACTCCACAGCCCAATAGATGTTTTCTAATCTTTGATTCAACCAGTTGTACATTTTAATCCTTTTATTCCTAGAGTTATTCATCTAATCATTAATCAAAAATCTTAAACCTATTGAGAGAGCCCTCTCAAGTTTAGGAGGCTAAGCCTCAGCCAAAAGATTGGTTTGAAAGAGTTACTCAGAGTCTATTTGATCAGCAGCCTATCAAGGTTAGATTTTGCGATAACATTTTGGTGTGTCTGCTAGGAGCCTGAAGATTATTCATTCCTGAAATCAAGAAAGCTGAACTTCTGAAGGTAGCGGGAGCTCAGAAACCTTTTCGAGGCTGCATCTATCTTGGCGACTCCATAATTTTTCAAAAGTTTAAAGGTGGCTTTGATAAGGAGATACACATGGCGAAATCCTAATCCCCATCCACCTACCATTGTGTAAAATCCAAACACTATTTCAAGAGGCAGTAAAAGGGTTTCAGAAATATCAGGTACTCCATCTCATTCGAAATCTTTCTCCTCTGAAATATTAAGAAGTCCTAAAGACAAAAGAGTTGATGATAAAATTCTTGAAGTGTTGTTTAGATCAGAAAGTGAAAATGAATTCATTAATATTATCTTAGACTTGCAAAAGAGAGGAATTGACACTTCAGCCAGAGTAACACAAGAAGACAAAGAGGAATTTTGGAAAGCTGTTACCTCTGAGCTGTTTTTAGAAAAAGAGTCTCTGGATAAACTTAAAGAACTTGACCCTTTCAAAGTCTTAGTTAAATGTAAATTTGGTTTTCCCCTTCCAAATTGGAGCTCAATTGTTAGTGGCTTGTAGAAACAAAGTAGTCCTCCTCACATCAGTTCTTCATCTTCTATTTCTGCCATTCCTAAAACTATTTTTCATCCTTGAAGCATGGTTGTTCCTGCTAGGTATGCACCGGTTGTACTCCATGCTGTTTTGCATGACCTTCCTAGTAAATATGCTGCTATGATCCCTACTTGGGGTAGTGATGAAGAAATCAAAACAGAGGAATATGTAGATATATTTAATGATTTTATAGACAGGGAAGAATTTCATGATGAAGATGTGAAATTAAGGTTGTTTGCACAGATTTTTATTGGTGAGGTTAGAAAATGGTTTAAAGCTCTTGCACCAGGAAGCATTTGAAATTGGGATGAGTTTGAAGATAAATTTTTAAATAAATGGAGAAACAGAACCAATCCATTTCAAGCACTTACTGAATATAACAACCTTATAATGGTAGATGATGAATCTATCCAAAAAATTTGAAAGAGATTTAATAAAGTTTTTGAATCAATTCCAGCTCATTTTAAACATCCAGAAGCCTTAGCACAAATGAGATATGCTGAAGAATTTGATTATGAATTTTCTATCTTATTGAGAGAAAGAGAATCACCTAAACTTGCTAAAATGAAAAGTGATGCAGTAAAGGTAGAGGTGAACATGATAGCTGCTAGAAAGTCAAAAATGGGAAAAAATAAATTGAAAGAAAAGAAAAAACTTCGACTTCAACTTTGGAAGATAAATTTGATTCAATGATGAAAACCATGGAGAAGTTGATCGATAGGTTAGCTCTTGGAAATACTTCTGCTCCTCCTGTGTAACATGGACCTCAATTTAGAAATCCTCAATTCAGGAGACCTCAAAACCAACAAAGGCTAAGAGAAAATAGAAAACAATAGCCTGATCCTCCAGTGAGACCTCCTTTTCAGCAAAATTTGGTAGATGAAGAAGATGAGCCTAAAATTCCTAAAGAATCCATCCATTGTCTTCATGAAGAGATGTGAGGAATTTTCTTGACTAAAGAAGAGCATGATGAGTCATATTTGGCTAATCAAGGAGGAGAATCATAAGATTATATTAAGGGATATCATCATGCCATTTTTTAGATGCAAAAACATTATAATATCAGAAACAGAAATGAGCCTATCATTGCAAACGAAACATAGCCTAAGAAATATGCTCCAAAGGTTGCTGAAGCTAAAAATGATACCCTAAAGAATTCTGAAGGTAAGAAAAACACTCTTCATGGTAAAAAAGATACTCAACTTCCCCCTGTTATCAAATAAGTTGAAAAATTTGTTTCTGTTTTTAACCTTGAGAATGAGATTTCAAAGATTAAGATATCAGTCCCATTTAGTGAGATTCTCAAGGTAAATGAATATAGAAGCAATATTGTTAAGTTGTTAAACTCACAACTATGAGCTGCTAATATTTTGAATGTTGAAGAATAGAATCTTACTATATATTAGGGTCCAAGGATAGAAGATGAACAAAATGAAGAGTTTCCTCCTTTTATGTAAGCATTAGTATTCTTGATATGACTTTACATAATTATATGCTAGATTCAGGGGCTTCTCATAACCTTATGCCCAAAGTAATCATGGAAAGGATGGGATTACAAATCACAAGACCATATATGGATTTATTTTCTTTTGATTCAAAAATAGTTCAATGTATTCGTCTAATCAAGGATGTTGTTGTTGGTCTAACACAAATCCTAGCAAAGAAAGTTGTTATGGAAATTGTTGTGGCTGATGTTCCGCCAAATTTTGGTATGCTATTATCAAGATCATGGGCAGCAAAAGTCAAAGGCACAATGCAGATGGACCTTACCTATGCCACTATTCTAGTTTTTGGCGAACAAAGGAGACTGTATCGAGAGACTAGAATGGCTTACATGGTAAGTAGCAAAGATAAACCTCAGAATTTTCCTATTATGCCTTTGATACTGAACCTGGATCTGCCATTTTTTTCAATGAGTCAGCTGATAGTGTTGATGAAGAAATAAAAGCAGAAAATAAGCAAATAGAAAATCAACAAGTAAATGACAAACAGATGGAATAATGGTGGTCATTGTACTTTGACAGATCAACAGGAAAAGAGGGGCAGGTGCAGGGATTTGAATTACAAGTCCAAATGATGAGAGTAAGTTTTACTCTTACAAACTGAATTTCAATTGCACAAACAACATGGCTGAATATGAATCTTTGATTTGGGTCTAGATCTTTAAAAAAAAATGAAGGCCCAAAATATTTCTGTTTTTGGAGATTCTGAATTAGTTGTTAGACAAGTTGAAGGTGTTTATCAAAAAAAGGATGTAAGAATGAGAGCTTACAGAAATTTAGTTTTAGATGTGTTGGATAATTTTCAAGCCTATTCCTTCATAGTCGAAACTAGAGATCAAAATTCCATTGTTGATTCTCTTGTTGTCTCTGCAAGTCTCTTCATCATTCTTATGCATTCTACTGAGAAATATGAAATTGAAGTTCACCATAGACCAGCTATAGCAGATAATATCACCAATTGGCAAGTTTTTGAAGATGATCAATAGGTAAAGAATTTTATTGAGCAGAAAGAAGAATTTGAAAGTACACAAGTTGATCAACAAAACATGCTTGTTGAATCAAAAGGAAATTTTGGAGTTTTGCAATTAAATAATAATTCAATACCAAAGGGTCGTATTCCTCTTGAGAAGCTTTTTGACTAGAATGATGTTTTCGAATCACCAAAGTTACAAGCTGATGAGGAGGAGGTTGAAAGCTGTAATCTTGGTACATTAGCTTTGCCTAAAATGATCAAAATTTCAAATTTTATTTTAGCTGATATGAAATTCAAATATATTGAGATGATGAAGAGGTTTATTGATGTTTTTTCTTGGAGTTATGCTGATTTAAAAAAGTATGATCCTTCCATTATTCAGCATACTATTCCTATCAAAGAAAATGACAAACCATTCAAACAGAAGTTGAGGAGAATTAATCCCCTTCTCATGCCATTGATAGAAAGGGAGATTAAGAAACTCTCTGACGCAAAAATCATTGTCATAATCAGGTTATCTAATTGGCTTGCAAATTTGGTACCAGTTATAAAGAAGAATGGAGAAATCAGAATTTGTATTGATTTCAAAAATTTGAACAAAGATTCACTAAAGGACAACTATCCTCTTCCCAAGATGGATTCGATTTTGAAAAATATTTTTGGTTCTCAAAGAATGCCTATGCTTGATGGTTTTTTAGGTTACAATCAGATTCTTGTGCATTCAGATGATCAGGAAAAAACAACCTTCACAACACCATGGGGCACGTTCATGTATGCTAAGATGCCTTTTGGTCTCATGAATGTGGGAGCTACTTTTCAAAGAGCGATGGACATTTATTTTTCTGAAGAAAAGGATAAGAAAGTGGTTTTTTATCTTGATGATATAACAGTCTTTTGAAAGAAAGAAGAAGATCATTTGAAACATTTAGAAAAGGTTCTGCTAAAATGTAGAAGGTTTGGTATCTCTCTTAATCCTACTAAAATCATATTTGCTTTAACTACAAGAAAATTACTTGGTCATATTATTTTTGAAGATGGAATTAGGATTGATCCTAACATAGTTAATGCAATTCAAAAGGTATATTTTCCAAGAAGTAGGAAAGAGATTCAATCATTCCTTGGAAAAGTGAATTTTGTTAGGCGCTTCATTCCTAACTTTGCTGAGATTGTCAAGATATAACGAGGACATTAAAGAAAGGAGTTGATATTAAATGGACAACTGAAGCTAAAAATTATTTTGAGCAAATCAAGAAGGCACTCACACAAGCATCGGTACTCATCAGCCCAAACTTTTCAAAAGAATTTCTAGTTTTTACATTTGCTTCCGAAAACACAATTGCTGGAGTTTTGCTACAAAAAGGAAAGAAAGGTGTTAAACAACCTATTTCTTTCTTTAGTAAAACATTAGAAGATGTTGAGATGAAGTATAATATTCTAGAAAAACAAGCCTATGCTTTGGTGAAAGCTATTAAATATTTTATAATTTACATTCTGCATTCTCATATTGTGGCATTTGTTCCAAGTGCTGTGGTGAAAGAAATTTTAACTCAGGCAGATCCAAATAGTAAGAGGGGAAAATGGATTGTAAAATTGCTGGAATATGATATAGACATCAAACCAACAAATTTGGTTAAGGGACAAGGCTTGGCAAAGTTAATGACTCAATCAAACTTGGACTGTCTTCATATAAATATGAATGTAGAAATATCAGAAATTTCTGATGATGTGGAAGAATCGGATCAAATTGATGAGAAATACATCACTTCAAAGTGGTATAAGTATGTATTTTTTTTTCTACAACATCATAAAGCTCCCACTAATCTAACAAAGTCCAAAGCAAGGTTTGCTAAGCTAAAATATTTAAGATATTTTTTATTTAACATAAATCTGTTTTGGAAAGATATAGCTGGAATATTGCTGAATTGTTTTCTTGAAGAAGAGGCTGATAAAGTTATTGAAGAATTCCATAAAGGTGATTGCGGAGGACACCATTATTGGAAGGCTACAAAAATAATATTCTAAGAGTGGGATATTTTTTGCCAACAATGTTTAAAGACATTTATAAAAGAATTCCTGCATGTAATGAATGCCAAATTTTTGAAGGAAGAAGAAAGCTTGTACCTCTACCTTTGGTTCCTATAGATGTGGAAGCATTGTTTCAGCAATGGGATTTAGACTTTATTGGAGAGATACATCCATCATCATCAAGACAACATCACTAGATTCTCACAGCAACAGATTACTTCACCAAATGGATAGAGGCGATCACAGCAAGGCAAGCTAATGACTCTATAATTATTTATTTTCTAGAGAATGATATATTGTCTGAATTTGGTTGTTCTATGAAGATTATAACAGATAATGCTCAAGCATTTAAGTCTAAGAAAATGATCAACTTTTTTCATCAATACCATATCAGTCTTGGACACTCTACATCATACTATCCACAAGGGAATGGTCTTGCTGAATCATCAAATAAGAGCATTTTAAGAATAATCAAAAAGTTATTGCAAGAGAACAAAAAATCTTGGAATCTAAAGCTGAAGTATGCCTTGTGGGCTGATAGGATATGTACAAAGAGATCAATTGGGACTTCACCATATGAACTAGTTTATGGTGCTAAAGCTGTTTTTCCAACATCACTTGGGGTACTGGTCATGAAATTAATTCAAGGACTTGAAGAGGAACCAAATTCCATTCAGAGGGGGATAAACTAGCTGATAGCTTTGCAGGAAAAGAGAAATGAAGTCCATGATAGGCATCAACATGCTCATAAAAGAATTAAAAATACATTTTCTAAGAAGATTAAAGAAGACAGTTTCCAAATACAATACAAAGTGCTAAAATGGGAAGAAAAAATGGAAAAGGGCAAGCATGGTAAGTTTCAGAATTTATGGAAGGATCCTTTTCAGATTGTTGTTTTTCACGGGAACAACACTTATATTTTGTAGGAAATTGATGGAGGATCATATGCTGGAGGGCTTGTTAATGGCAGGTTTCTAAAGCATTATGTTTGCCGAAGTTTTATCAACCCCTCATGACAATGTACATATTTCATCTTTGTCAGTTTTATTGCTAATAATGACAAGCTGAAACAGAGAGCTTAAGCCCGAGGTGAAGGCCCAAATAGTTTGAAGAAGATGCTTGTGAAATCAAATAAGAATTTTCTGTTTTATCAAAATGGATAGCACTGGAGCTGGGGGTTCTTAGTGTACCACAGGGGCACACTATCCCAAGTGGAGCCATTGTTATCACCATAAAAAAAGTTTCTAAACTTGGACAGTTTACATCAATTTTTTATGGCCTTAGATAGGTGTTGGGTCATTGTGATGCTCCAAAGGGTAGGTAATAGGGTTAGAGTCTTAAATTATCATTTTTATGTCCAAATAAAGCTTAAACAACCTTATTCATGTCTTAAAGGTCATAAAAACCTCTTTAGAAGTCAAATTTCAAACAATTTGAAAAAAAATCTGAATTAGCCACGAAACCACGTTTTCATAGTGCAGACAATGTAAAATTTTTGTTTTACGCTACGAAAACACTGCTATTTTCATAGCGCAAAACACTAAAATTGAACTAAACGTGCTACGAAATCGCGAATTCATAGGAATTCTTGTCAAATCACAAATTCAGTTAGATTCCATTAATTTGTCATCATTAGGTGTCAGTTAGGAGTCATTCCTAAGGCATGCAACCATTCAATTTCATCATTTCGAATATAGGAGTCATCATGATAGGTAATTTAAAATTTGAAAGGATTGGTTGGTTTCATCTTGAATTTTTCATGCAAACACTCCATAAAATGTTCTTTGAATGGTAAGCTCATGGTAATCTCTTAGCAAAGCTTCTCTCATCGATTTTGCAAGCGAGGCTGATCAATAGAAATTCAAGTGAGGTTGATTTTTTACAGGAATTCAGAGTCAAAGATGATAGAAGAAAGGAAAAATCACAGGTCTGGTCATTATTTAAGAACAGAGCCTGAAAGCATATAGGCTCTAGTCAAATATAATTCAGTGATGGAAGCTTTCAAGAAAACAGGGTGTTGGATATTTTGTGAAAAATTGCAGGGATGACACAGTCAAGTGTCAAAGGAATTTTCTCTTCATTTCACTGGTTCAAATACAAAAGTTGGAATTCTAAATTTGGCAATAAACCATGAGATCATAGCTTTGGTGACAGAGATTCCTAGGGGGAAAGATAGATGGTTCAAAATTTTCAAATTTGATATGGAACCATGTAATATATTTCTGAAGCCAGAGTTTGCAGCAACATATTTAACCAAGGCAACTCCAAGGAATTACATTAAATACATCTACGCCAACTTGCTCTTCAGCATTCAAAGGTATTTTACCTGTGAGGGAAGATATCATAAAGTGTATTCATATCATTTTAAACTCCTATTACATTTTACTAGCATGATTTCTTTATATTTTCCTTTCTACCTGTATCGAAGTATAGCTAAGATGGCAGATAAAGTGCAATTGAAAACTCAAGGATGTGAAACTTCCCTTTTCCATCATGGCCTAATTAAACTAATAGTTTTACATGAACTTCAAAAGATCCACAAAGAACGGTCTTCATTTTTGTTTTTATGTGGTTTTGGAGTGCAAAATCAAGGAACGGGCATTAGGCCCGAGGCTCAAGAAACCACATCAGCAAAAACCAGTAAGCCTGTAGTGACCAGGTCAAAAATATTTGTCAAATTGAAACCAAGAAAGCAGGTGAAAGATCATGTGAGTAAAGCATCAGTGGTTATTCTTGGGACTCCCGAACCTACAAAAGAAAAGATAGCTGAAGCTAGAGAAATGACACAAGAATAGTGAGCTGATAAACCAGCTCAAAGGAGATTGACTAGAAGTCAAATTGTAAAGGCAAAAGGTAAATTAGTGATCTTAGAAGAAAGTCCAAGCTTAAATGGTAACTTAAATGATATTTTAGAAGCCATTGATATTGAAGAATCCCCTTTGGTACAGGAAGATTTCATAAAATTTGATGAAGGAAAACCTAAGAAGATGAAATATTCTAAGAAACCAGAATTTGAGGACGAGCTTGCAGCATTTTTGTTTAAGCCAAGAAAGCCTTTAACTAGGATATCTAAAAATATGCAAGAGTACAATGTTGAATTAGGAGAAACAGAGGAAGCTTCCACTGTTTAGGAAGAATTAATAGACCTTTCATCACCAATCCCTGAAGGTGACAAAGACAGAGTACTAGTTTTCGCTCAGACAGAAAAAATATCTATGAAGATCTGGAACAAAAGTGGAAATCAGAAAATTATGAAATCTCTAGAATAAGGAAGAGAGCAAGAAGGCATGCTACTGAAAAAACAAATTTTAAAAGGATAAAAGCTCTATGGGAACATGAGAAGCTTTCTAATCCAGAAACAATAACTAGTGAAGCTCAATACTTTACTTGGACTCTTCCTACAACTAAAGAGGCTAGATATGTGAGAATGATCAATGCTCAGTTAAGGGCCACCAACAGGAAACTGAAGAGGCAGATTGAAGACCTATAAACACAGTTGCAGCAAAAATGAAATAGGGCAAAAATGGTAAATCCTTGAATCAGTTTGGTCATGAAGATAAAGATCTTTTCGAAGAATAAAATCTCCATTAAATCTTTTTGTTATTGATATAAATCCTTTAAAATATCTTAAATATCTCCAAAACTGTATATTTTTGAAAGACCTGTGTTAAAGGACTACACACAGCAGTTTCGTAGTGCGCTACGAAACTGTTGAAGGTGAAGTTTTTGGCATCTTTGAATGAAATTGGGAGGTAAGAACTGCTAGTCTTCAGATTTTAGTATTGTAAATGGAAAGATGAACGTCATAAATGAAGTTGAAGGTTGAAAAGCAAGAAAAATAATGAACAAAGGAATGTTTTTACAGTGGTATAAAAATCTGCGCTACGAAAACAGGTTGTTTTCATAGCGTAGTCATATTCCTTCTCCTTTTCATTTTTTCGAAGGTTTATTTTTACAGAGGTGGAAGGATTGATGAGTTTATGGAATGTTAACACATGTTACATATACAATATAGTTATCAAGTCTAGAAAATATTTTCGAAGACAAGCATCGAGGTAAGGGCTAAAAATCAGGAAACTCTATCTCTTGGTTTCTAGGGCAGTTAAGTCATGAATCAGTAGGGTTCACCACAAAGCTAGAGGCATCATAAAGGTCGAATAAATGGATTAGCAGCTGTCAAAGAGAGTATTTTAATTTTGGATAAGGTTGTTTGAGACATGATAAGAATTTTCACTCCTATTTGTGTTAGAACTCCTAGAAGACACTTAACTATCAGTTTGTAATTAAGAGTTTGTTTTAGGAGCATATAGGTGTCAATTTTAGAAATTCGAATTCTCCTAATGATGGATCATGGAATCCAAGAAATGTAAAGACCCTATATGAATCATGATTTAGAATTCCTCAGTGTTGGAATTTTCATTAGCAAAGCATTTGTGTTATTGTATGTCACTGTGTATTTTTCAACTTCATACAGAGATCAGTTTACTACTCAAGATTCACAAGGGGTTTATGTGTTTGATATCTCTATGGCCTTTTTCAATTACCTGTTTGTAGTGGTATGAGAATGTGTTAATTAGAATTCATTGGATAATTCTTTAACTTCCTTCATATGCTTGTAGACTGTGTTTATTCACTGTGTTACTGTTTCACTTATAAGCCTAGTCTCCAAGTGCCTTGATTTCCATGTTTGATAGATCATGATGTTTTGTTGAAGATTACATTGACTCCATAGCCAAATAGATGTTTGCTAATATTTGATTCAACCAGTTATACATTTTTATCCTTTTATTCCTAGAGTTAGCCATCTAATCATTAATCAAAAATCTTAAACCTATTGAGAGAGCCCTCTCAGGTTGAGGAGGCTAATCCTCAGCCAAAAGATTGGTTTGAAAGAGTTACTTAGAGTCTACTTGATCAGCAACCTATTAGGGTCAGATTTTGTGATAACATTATGGTACGTCTATCGGGAGCTTGAAGATAATTCATTCCCGAAATCAAGAAAGTTGAACTTCTGAAGGTAGCAAGAGCTCAAAAAGTTTTTTGAGGCTACATCTACCTTGGTGACTCCATAAATTTTGAAATTTTTAAAGGTGGATTTGAGAAGGAGATACACACGGAGAAATCTTGATCCACATCCACCTAACATTGTGGAAAATCCAAACACTATTTCAAGAGGCAGTCAAAGAATTTCAGAAATAGCAGGTACTCCATCTCATTCGATATCTTTCTCCTCTGAAATATTAAGAAGTCCTGAAGACAAAAGATTTGATGATAAAATTCATGAAGTGTTGTTAAGATCAGAAAGTGAGAAGGAATTCATTGATATTATCTTAGACTTGCAAAAGAGAGGAATTGACACTTCAGCCCTAGTAACACAAGAAGACAAAGAGGAATTTTGGAAAGTTGTTACCTCTGAGCTATTGTTAGAAACAGAGTCTCTAGATAAACTTAAAAAGCTTGACCCTTTCGAAGTATTATTGAAATCTAAAGTCAGTTTTCCCCTTCCAAATTGGAGCTCAATTGTTAGTGGCTTGCAGAAACCAAGTAGTCCTCCTCACATCAATTCTTCATATTTTGTTTCTGCCATTCCTAAAACTACTTTTCATCCTTCAAGCATGGCTACTCCTACTAGGTATGCACCACTTGTACTCCCTGTTTCTTTTGCATGACCTTCCTAGTAAATATGCTGCTAGGATCCCTATTTGGGGTAGTGATGAAGAAATCACAGCAGATGAATATGTATATAGATTTAATGATTTTATAGACAGGGAAGAAGTTGATGATGAAGATGTGAAATTAAGGTTTTCTTCACAGAGTTTTATTGGTGAAGTTAGAAAATTGTTTAAATCTCTTGAACGAGGAAGCATTCGAAATTGGGGTGAGTTTGAAGATAATTTTTTAAAGAAATGGGGAAACAGAACCAATCCAATTCAAGCACTTACTGAATATAAAAACCTTATAAGGGAAGTTGATGAATCTTTCCAAAACTTTTCAAAGATATTTAATAAATTTTTTGACTCAATTCTAGCTCATTTGAAACCTCATGAAGCCTTAGCACAAATGAGATATGCTGAAACATTTGATTATGAATTTTCTATCTTATTGAGTGAAAGAGAATCACCTACACTTGATGAAATGAAAAGTGATGCAGTAAAGGCAGAGGTAAACATGATAGCTGCTAAAAAGTCAAAAATGGGAAAAACTAAATTGAAAGAAGAAGAAAAACCTTCCACTTCAACTTCTGAAGATAAATTTGATTCAATGATGAAAAACATGGAGAAGTTGATTGATAGGTTATCTCTTGGAAATAATTCTGGTCCTCCTGTGCAGCATGAACCTCAATTTAGAAATCCTCAATTCAGGAGACCTCAGAACCAACAAAGACCAAGAGAAAATAGAAATCAACAGCCTGATCCTCCAGTGAGACCTCCTTTTCAGCAGAATTTGGTAGATGAATAATATGAGCCTAAAATTCCTAAAGAATCCATCCATTGTCTTCATGAAGAGATGTCAGGAATTTTCTTGACTAAACAAGAGAATGATGAGTCAGATTTAGCTAATCGAGGAGGAGAATCATCAGATTATATTATGGGATATCAGCATGCCATTTTTCAAGATGCAAAAAAAATATAATATCATAAACAGAAATGTGCCTATCATTGAAAACAAAACGTAGCCTAAGAAAGATGCTCCAAATTTTGCTGAAGCTAAAAATAATACCCCAAAGAATGTTGAAGGTAAGAATGACACTTTTCTTGGTAAAAAATATACTCAACTTCCCCCTCTTATCAAAGAAGTTGAAAAATATGTTTCTGTTTTTAACCTTGAGAATGAGATTTCAAAGATTAAGATATTAGTCCCATTTAGTGAGATTCTCAAGGTAAATGAATATAGAAGCAATATTTTTAAGTTGTTAAACTCACAACCAGGAGTTGCTGATATTTTGAATGTTCAAGAAGATAATCCTACTATATATTTGGGTCCAAGGATAGAAGATGAACAAAATGAAGAGTTTCCTCCTTTTTATGTAAGCATTAGTATTCATGATATGACTTTACATAATGCTATGTTGGATTCAGGGGCTTCTGATAACCTTATGCTAAATGTAATCATGGAAAGGATGGGGATGCCACCACTGGATCATGAGCACCTGATCCTTCCAGCCTACTAACTTATGAAACTGATGATGTTTAGTATATATATCTGCACATTGGAAAATTTTTATTATGATCATCAAAGATGATTTTCCTGATTCACCTCAGATGTATCCAGAGCCCTTTTCTAGTTAACTTGGTTAATTATGAAATATGTGAAAGCTCTTACCTAGATATCCTCTACGAATGAAGCTGGGTTGATCTTTTGATCTGTGTCGAGGATGTAATCATGCATGTAGAACTCACGCAAAAAAAATTGATTGATATAATTTTTGTCTCTCAGAATTCTTCACAAATGTTGGAACACCTAATCCTCCATGGGTAGGTGTGGAATATGAAAAGTCACAATGGAGTCCAAGTGACCTTGGAATGTGAAACCAAGAGTCACACCATTGTACTATAAATGTACATCTTTGTATAATGGAAAATAAGAAAGCCTCACGCTTATCTTTCATTGTGTGTTGAGTCTTGTGTGTGTGCATTCTTCTTCTCATACACCATGTGTGTGCTTCAACATGGAGTTTAACATGGTATCAGAGCGGGCGATTGCTGGCCCTGCTCCAAATTGACTGAGCCATTTGTGTTTATGGCCTATGCATATCTGCAAAAATTGTTGGCATTTTTGCAGCATTTGGAGGATTTTTGCAGTAGTGTTTTTGCCGCCATTCAGAGGTGTTTTGAAGAGGAGCAGCATTCAGTGATTCTGCAGCATTCAGAAATCTGCTTTGAAGAAGAAGAAGCATTCAGAAATTGGTTTTGAAGGAAAGACAACACTGCCCATCTGAAGGTTTTCATTCTCATTTTTTCTGCAATTTCTATTAAATTCTGCACCATTTTGAGCTGCTGGAAAATAGTTTAAAGAGGGTTTCTGAAGAAGTTTCTGGCTTTTATTAGAAAAATTTGTGAGTTTTTTACTGGAGAAATTATGCCACATTTCTTGAGAAAGATTTCTGGGTTTTACTGTTGAAATAATCTGGAAAATTCTGCAATTCTGGATTTCTCTGCTGCTGGAAAAATTCTATTGTTGCCCTCATTTATGCACTTTGTCCATTCTGCTATATATTTGAAAGGAAGAAAATTTTGCTGCTGGAAGAAAATGTAGATTCTCTCTTCTACTCTACTGTTTTTATTAATATAAATAAATAAAAAAAAATAAAAAAAAAAATTCTGCCCTTCAGGCCCTCTCTACAATTCCCAACCTCACATACGCCACACTACTCCCATACCTCGACTCTCCTCCACATCTACTATTCCCTACGCATAGTACTCCATCCCATGATTTTTAGTTTTTAAATTTCCTCTTTTTAATTATTTCCCCCTGGTGCCTCCACGCAGGAAAAATTATTACATCCAACGTTGCGTCTATCCTCATGTTCCTCTTCCTCTCTACGCAGCATCATCTCACGGAATGCTCAAACGATTTCTACCCAACCGGCCCTCATCTCACTACAACCTTCCCCCTCCCGCTCTGCATCAACGCACAACCCATACGCTCCCCCTTCTCTCATTAAATCCCGCCCCTTTCTCACTGCTCAACAAAACAAAAATCCCTCATTCACAATACCGTCACTCCTCATTCACATTACCGCCCCTTCATTTTAATAATACCACTCCCTCCTTTTAAATACGTTACCTCCCATTTCATATATTACCCCCTCCCCATATCCATACGCAAGCCTTTCCACCCCTCCCACGATTCCCATTTTAATTTTTTATTACTCAAAACCTCCCTTCTCCCTTTAAACCTTACGTAGATTCACTTCTATTTTAAAACCCCCTTTCCCATTTTTTTATTAATTCCCCTTCTCATGTTTTATTATTTCCTTTTTCTAAATAAAATATATATATATAATAAATTTCCCTCCCCTCCCACTAAATTATTTCCTCTTTTAATTTTTTAATAACCCCCCCCCCCCCCCCCCTTTCCATCCCAATAATTTTCCTTCCTTTTTAAAATTCCCTCCCTTTGAAATTAATCCCTTTTCCCCTCCATTTTTTATTATCCCTAATTTTTTTAATTAATTTTTAATTAATTAAAAAAAAACAGCAAAGAGAGAGGAGAAAGATAGAGAAATGAACGGCAGAAAAAGAGAAAATGGCATATGAGAAGCACATGGACAGTACACATAGAGAAAATTGCATATTTGACATTTAATGATTTGTGGCATAAGTGATTTTTTTGAAGAATTTTACATGAGAAGACAAGTTTGAAATAGTTATTTAAAGAAGAGATTTCAGCTACCTTAAAGGCTTCTTGCATAGTGTTTTTTGTTGCACATTCAAACAAATATTTTGCAGAGATATGTATTGAGCTGACATTGTATTTTGAGTGGAATTTGCCTCTTCATTCATATTTGGAATCAGTGAATTTGAGTTGTTGATGTAAGTTATTGTTGATTGCCCTCCATCATTTGAGGAGCAGATTTTGTACTTGAGATTTCCATAGTTGGAAATTCTTTTGAGTCATTTGTATTTGTTGTTGAATCAGATTGTAAACGGATGCATTTTCAATTGTATTCGACACCCTTTCAATTTTTGAGCCTAAGTTGTTGAAATGGCTAAAATCAATGAGGCATTAGTGTTGTTGAATAACCTCATTCATTCAAATGTTGATGATGTGATAAAAATCAGCAAGCATGCTCTTTGTAACATTCAAAAATGTTTCCAAGATGCACATGAAAAGATTGAGTTTTTGCAGTTGGAATCTCAGCTCCAACAAGATGAACTTCAGCAAAAGAGTCACCATTCTAAACCTGTTTCTGTTCAGAACATTGTGAAAGACTCCAATCAGCAGCAAGTCAGCAAAGTTCCAGTTGATTCCCATTCACTTCCTTGTACTAGAGCAAATTTACATGCAGATGTAGCCACTCAGCCTGCACTTCCTAAGCCCATCATCAGACCTTGCGAAGAGCTTGTCCACAACAAGCACCGAACTGGTCTTGGATACGATAAGGATGTGTCCTTTCATATTACAGACTACACAAAGCCCATCATATTTAGTGTAATTCATACTTGTGAGTTTTGACACCATTGTTCCAGAGATCATTCCTTTACAGATTAGAGAAATGCCAACACTGTGATCGAGTTGGCCATATGAAAGATCACTGTTTTGATCTTCATCCATGCAAGCACTGTGGTCGACACACTCATTCTTCAGACAGATGCTTCAGAAACAAGCCTCCTGCAAGAACAAAGATTCATCTTGGATGGATCTCTTCTTGGCAATGGGCATCAGCAGCCAAGAAGATGTTTACGACACATGTTAGAACTTGTTCACGGATATTGAACAAACTTGCAGTTGAGTTTTCGCCATCATCTCACCTTGTCCCTGACAGGGGAGAAAATGGTGGTCATGTACAAGCTTCGACGACAGATCAAGCGAGCCTGAGCCACAATCTCTCATTCCATGTTCAGAGTTGTAGCCAGCAGTTCAAGCGAGCCTGAGCCACAATTCGTCATTCCGGATTCAGAGATGTAGCCAGAGATACGGATGCCCATGAGCATACCTTCGGTTGGTGGATAGCCTAAAACCATAATCTTTGGTTGGTGGATAACCTAAAACCATCATTTTCGGTTGGTGGATAACCTAAAACCATCATCTTTGGTTGGTGGACAACCTAAAACCACCACAGGTAGTAGACCTCCCTTCTTTTAGGTCGAAGGTCTCCCTTTTTTTATGAGGGACAATTCCTCTAGCAGAAGCCTTCAGCTTCTTGCCATTTTTGGAAGAGTTCCGGGAACTACAACAAGTTTTGCGTTCCAGTGTTTGTGGTCATCCTAAAACCACCTCTTTTTTCCAACATTTCAGAGAGTTGATTCAGCCAAGTGCTGCCATATATACTTTGTAGATTTGTATTACAACTGTTTTCTTGGACTCACACATACCCCTTCGGATTAAGGGGGGATGTTGGAACACCTAATCCTCCATGGGTAGGTGTGGAATATGAAAAGTCACAATGGAGTCCAAGTCACCTTGGAATGTGAAACCAAGAGTCACACCATTGTACTATAAATGTACATCTTTGTATAATGGAAAATAAGAAAGCCTCACGCTTATCCTTCATTGTGTGTTGTTTCTCTTGTGTGTGCATTCTTCTTCCTCATACACCATGTGTGTGCTTCAACATGGTGTTTAACAACAAATTCATGGGATATACTATGTTGTGGTTCAGCTCCTGGTGGATGCTTCCTATGAAAAAGAACAAATATTACTCGTGATGTAAAAGTGAAACAAAATTTCCAGGGAGTCTTCATGGTTGTAATTGTTGTGTTAGAGGAAACATCTCACCTTTGTTAGTCTTCTGTAACTGAACTTGTGCCTGTAATCCTTCAATCATTTTTTGTAAATTATGTTTTTGTCATTTACCTTTCTCAATATGGGTCATATAATGGGCAACTAATTTTACTACACTTTCTCCAATTTATTTTATTTCTTTCTACTGAACCTCTGTAGGGATTGTACCATATTGGAAACTAACGAAAGTATCCTTCCACTTCAGGATCTATGTAGATAGAATAAATTCTCGAACCTGATCAAGATGGGCAGATGCCTTAGAAAATGCGAATGTTGAGGGCACCTCCCTCTCTTATATTTGCATCAGTCGAAACCACCTCCTTATCATCGGTCTATATGGCCATCGAAAATTTCTTGTTGGTCCCAAGAGATGTGGATGCTTGGACTTGTTTAGTATTTCATTGTTCCTTCTTGTCTATGCGAAACAATGCCACCTGTTTCCTCAAATTTATAATATCCATTTTTTATTGAACAATTTATTTCAACATTATCGGTCTTGGAATCGATTAGAAATTTTCTTTACCGTCGACTCTTCAACAAGTTCCTTCTTTAGCACAATTTCCTCAACTTATCTCGGTTCCAATGCTAGTTCTTGTGGAAAACAAAATGGTGAATTCTTCGACAGGTTCTAGAGCTACAACATTTTCCTCTATTGTTTTTCGAGGCCAACACTGGTTCTTGTGGAACAGTCTCAGCCTCAACCTCCTCTATAATTTTTTTTGGAACCGACAATAGTTCTTATGGAGAAGTTTCATCCTCAACCTCCTCTGCAACTTGTTCTAGAACCGACACTCATTCTTCTGGAGCAGTATCAGCCCCAACCTCCTCCGCGATTACTCCTCCAAACATGAATGTGGGGGTAAATAATTTCGATGAGACAAATTTTGTTGTTGTGCTGGTGGGGGAACACAAGTTCCTTGCTCCTCTTGGCAGAGAGGCCATGAGTGCTAAACACAAAGGGGTAATTTCAGTTTCCATTCCCTCGACACCCCCTCTTTCCATCCCATCAACATCCCCTATTTCCATCTCTTGAGTATCTCCAAAATCATCATATTTCTCCCTCATTGATTACAAACAGAATGAGGGGGGGGGGGGGAGGGGGGGAATTTGCTAAAAATTCAAAGTGTTCAAAATCGCTCCATACAAAAATGGCGAGATATGTCTCATCACCATGAATTTATTTCACTTCGTTTCATCCGAAAATAATTTCGTATGTGAAATTTAGAGCTTGTTGTTCACTTGACCAAATAGGAAAATTAAAAAAAGAAGAAGGTTAAACCGGGTCAAAGGGGTCAATTTCTTGGTCGAAGTTGGTTTTTGTCTGCCTGGCGGTGTGCCGAAAAGTGTTGAAATTTGGTTTGCCAAATTTTTGGGCTATGTGGAAGTTTATGGTTGGTTTTGAACAAACCAATGGGATGTTGGCACGTGGCTAGCCTGGACGCCGCCACGTTCCCCTCCCAAAGGCTGAATTTTGGCTAAGTATGTCGAATTTCATATGTTATGTGTTGGGAATTTTTTTTATATGGTGCCTGGGAAGATGTCGGGTTGAACCCCATGACCTCCCCCACACCAACGCATAACCTTACCAACATACCATGCCATCTTTCTTACATATACATTAAATTCACATTTATTTAATGCTTGATATGTATTTCAGTGGGGGTAAGCGAGGCTAACCCTGTAGGGCTATCCCCTTACCATGGGACCACCTCCCATGACCACAGTGGTGTCCATACCATACAATAGAGGTTTAAAGTGTTAAAACAGTTTTAATTACCCATAATCCATGTTTAAACGACATTTTCCCTTAATTAAGTAAGATTTTTAAATCATTTCAATAGAGTGATAATCACAGTTTAACCCCCACTTAACATTAATTAATCCACACTTAACTTGGCGAAGAAGTTGGCAGAGTTTGGCATTTTCGGCGGACCTCCCAAATGTGGTAGAGTTAACTAGAGTTACTCCAGTATTCGTGGATTTTTTATAGGAAATACTAAAGGAGCCATAAATTTGGCATATTTCAACCAAATTAGGCTCAGAAAGAGTCAATCGTAGATGATTTGGATACTATGAGCATGCTGGTGCAATTTGCAGAGAAAATGAGCAATTCAGTAATTTTTTTCTCGCTTTGAAGTTTAAATAAGCCTAAGGCTACCAGGAGAGGAGGCCATGTCTAGATCACCTGAAGACCATTTGCAGAGCTAGAAGAGGCTACCTAGGGGTTTTTGGATCTTCTGAAACCAATAGAGTAGGTTTTAGAGCCATTGGAGCACTTTGGGAGCATGTAATCAGAGAACTGGCCTTTAATCCAAATAGGGCCAACCCAATTGAAGCAGATATGCAGATGTAGCCCAGGAAGGGTGTAATCTGCTATCAGCTACCATGCAATGTGTTTGTTATGTATTATTTCTCTGGAAATTAGTTTTTCTGTATGTGTTTTTAAAACTAATTTACTTAATGAATATATCATAAAAGACACACAAATTTGACATATAAACCCTCTGATAACTTGCTGATTTGAGATTATCCTTAAATAAAAATATTTTATACTGATGAGGAAGCTAGTGCATCAAAACTAGTTTTTCCATATTCAGATCAAGTTGGTATTTGAGCACAGTTTAGCTCACTTTGGCCCTAATATGATTTTCCAACATTATCTAGAAAATTAGCTATTGGTTTTGCATTGTGCAAGGAGAATTTAACTATGTGCAAGTTTATGTGTGTAAGCTGAAGAGAAGATAAGTTCAATATTGAGGACTCAACTCTCAAATAACAACAAATAAGCTTCTTATGCATTGCAAGTGTGATGGAAGCTTCATCAAGTATTGTTTCTAATCCATCTTCCTTAGAAAGAATATTTGATAAAGAGATGTTGCAGAATCTCTACATCATGAGAGATATGGTGTAAGAGTTGGTTGAAGATAGGAAGGAGACCACTATACTTCAAGATCAGTTGATTTACATGAAGGAGGAGAAGCAATATCTTCTTGAAAAGATGCATGAGATGGAGACTAAGCTCCATATTTCAAATGAAACACTAGCCAAGTATCTGCATGAAAAAGAGGTATGCAATTCAAGTTTATCTTCAATTTCCTCTGAAGATGAATGTGTAGGTGATGTTGAAAGACACACTAGAGGAATAGGGTCTAAATTGTTGATGAAGATGGGCTATGAAGGTAAATGATTGGGAAAAAATTCAAAAGACATAGTTGAGCTATTTTTTTAGGAAAGGCCTATGTATTTGGGTCTTGGTTATGGAAAACATGATGGAGAATTTTCCAAAGCCAAGGAGGCATAGAAGTTGTTCCAAAAAATATTTCCATTACATGTTCATTACCCCAAGCTTTTGAAGTTTGTGTTCATGAGGAATGAAAAAATTTTAGACCCACTTTGCAAGAAGATGCTCATAACCATGCAACTAATGAGAATGGCAAACAAGAGGATGTTGTAAGATCTAAAGTCATTGAAGCCATTTTTGTTATTCCAAGGAGAGCCACTACCTCATCAAATTCACCTCCTCGATAAGGTGACAAAGGTGAATGTGGAAGGTTTAAATCTGACTTTAATCAAGTTTCTTTTGATCATGATAAACATGGTAAATCCTCACATAATATTTGCAGAAATTTTGCATGTGAATTTTGTGTTTTGAATAACCATATTGTTTCGAGCTATTGGAAGAATATAGCCATACACAGGAAAGCTTGTAAAGAAAGTAGATAGAAAGCCAAAGGTTCATTGGAAAATGTAAACCATGTTGAAAAGAAGATGAAATTATTTTGCACTCATTCCCATAAGGAGGGTTGGCTTGTATAAAAGTGTTGGAATTTGTATCCAACAAGTCATCCACGACATTTGAAGAAGGTGGAAAGAGATATTGACAAGAACATAAAAGAGGATTCCATAATTGATGTGGATTACGATGATTCACATGTTGAAGTGCAGCTGAAGGAAGCGTCATTGAAGTACTTTGGAAAGAGATGGTTAGATTTCTTATCCAATTAAGGCCTTGCATTTCTTTTGATCATTGATGCAAATCTTTCCTTATTGATTCATTTCTTTTCTTTTTAATGTGTGTTGCATATTTCATGAATAAAGATGTTTGAAAGTGGAGTATGTTGACTCATTATTATTTTAAAAAAATTTAGTCATTTCAACTCTTTAAGTACTTGTACATACAAATGATATTCTTGTACTTGTGATTGTACTTGCGAGGGAGGTTAGAATTTTATCCATGCATGAGAGTTTGTGTGTGTCAATAGTGGAATTTATGATAGTTTCATTGTGCTTGAACATGCATGAGTGATCACCTTGTGTTGGTTGATTTCTTTGTTTATCATGTATGTTGTCAACTTGAGAGTATTTATTATTTTCACATGCATGAGTGTCGACTTGTGTTGGTCGATTGGTTGTTACATGTATGTCATATCCACTTGGAAAAGTTGATTTTGTCTCCAAATAGGAAAGGGAGATGTTGACGAATTGTTTCATGCGATGTGAAATTATTTTTGTTTTGGGAAATGAATCGTCAAGTTGTTGTACATGCTTCTATTTGACTTGAGAGTTCGTTGTTTGAAGAGGCATGTTTTGTCAACTTGTGTTTGGCCAATTGGTTTTTACACCAAGATGTAAGAGTACATGGTGATGTTCACAGGATGTGACATTTGTTTCTTTGAAGGACAAAAAGGAAGAGGTCGTCAAGTTATGTTTCTTGCATGATGTGTTTTTCAGATTAATGGTTAATCTTGTGACAAGATGTCTCAAGATTTTGGAAGGTCCACTCTTGAGAAAGAGGCTCGTGATTAGCCTTAATTATCAAAGCATGGGATGATCAGCATGTAAATAATGGAGGATTATGGAATCAAGAAGCGAAAAAATGGGCAAGATGCCAAAATGTTTGTAGCCAAAACAAAAGCCATTGTAGACCATTTGATGCGTTGACGCCAAGAATCGAAAGAGATGGCAAATGCATTCTTCTAGATGTGTAAATTTGAACCATGCAGGTAAAAATAATGATAATTTCTTTTCTTGTGATGAAAGATATTGGAACTCGTTGATGCAGTTCACTCAGATGGGCTTAACTTGGAGAAGTAGTTTCCAAGGAGAATATTGCATCGAATTCATTTGTGTGCAAATAAGGAACATGATTCTTAGTGGGAAGGCCATCAGTCATATTTCCAAGCACCAATGGATCACTTTGGTACAACAAGGCATTAATTAGTTAGCAAGCGGCCAAAAAGTGTCGGATTGAGTCAACAGTAAAAGGAGGACATCACTTGAAGTGCCAAGACATTTGCAAGGCAACGAATGTCAATGAACCCAAAGTGGTTTTCATGGAGACTTTTCAAGTAGAATCAAGTTTATAGAAATTGGGAAAGAGAAGATTATTCATCTGACATTAGATAACCAGCTTTTATGGGTCCAAAAGACTATCAGTGGGAAGGATTGATTAGAAACAGAATTGGGGGAATTTTTTTTCTAAAAATTCAAATTTATTTGAATTGCTCCAAACTAAAATGACTAGATAGGTCTCATATTCACAAATCTGACTCACTTCGTTTCATTGAAAAAAGAATCTGTATGTGAAAGTTAGAGCCTATTGTCTGCTTGACCAAACATGGGAATTTTCAAAAGAAAAAGTCAATTAGGGTCAAAGGGGTCAATTCCTTAGTCAAAAGTTGTTTTTATCTAGCCAATAGTGGGTCAATAAGTGTTGGATTTTGGTTAGCCCAAATGTCTAGGCTATGTGGCAGTTTATGGTTGGTTGTGAAGAAACCAATGGGATGTTGACATGTGGTTAGCCTAAAGGCCACCACGTGCCCCTCCCAAAGGCTAAATTTTGGCTAAGTATATCGAATTTCATATCTTATGTGTTTGGGAAAATTTTTATATGGTGGCTGAGCAGAGGTCAAGCTCGACCCCGAGACTTCCCCCACACCAACACACAACCTTACCAACATATTGTGTCATCGTTCTTACATATATATGAAATTCACATTTATTTAAAGTGTGATATGGATTTCAGCAGGGGTAAGCGTGGCCTCCCTTGTAATGCCAACCCCTTACCATGGGACCACAACCTATGAAAATGGTGGAGGCCAGAACATAGAGCGGAGGTTTAATGTATTAAAACCAGTTTAATTAACCATTCCATGTTTAAACCGACTGTATCCTTAATTAAGTCAAAACTTTTAAAGGCGCCATTAGCACAGTAACTAAATTTTAACCCCCACTTAGAATTAATTAATACAGACTTAAATTTGCAGAGAATTTGGTGGAGTCCTCTATTTTCAATGGAACTCCCAAATGTGGTAGAGTTAACTGGAGTTACCCCAGTTTGGTGGATTTTTTCTAGGAAATACTAAAGAAGATTAACTTTAGCATATTTTAACAAAATTAGGCTAAAAAAGAGTCAATCCTAGATGATTTGGATGCTCTAAGTAGGATGGTGTGAGTTGTAGAGGCAAAGGAGAACGTTTGTAAAAGTTGTTTTCACTTTGAATATTAAAGAAGCTAAGGGCCACCACGAGAGGAGGCCATGTCTAGATCACCTGAAGACCATTTACAGAGCCAGAAGAGGCTACCTAAGGGTTTTTGTGTCTTCTGAAGCCAATGGAGTAGGTTGCAGAGTCCTTGGATCACTATAGGTGCATGCAATCAGATAATTGACCATTAATCCAGAGAGTTCTAAGCCAATTGAAGCAGGTCCATGGAGATGTAGTCCATGAGGGGTGAATTCCATTATCAACTATTGTGTAATGTGTTTTTTTTGTATTATTTCTCTACAATTTACTTGTTTTAAATATGTTTTTAATAGCCAATTTACTTAATTAATTTCTCATAAAAATATACACAAGCTTGATAGGTAAACCCCCTCATAACTTGCTAATTTCAGACGATCCTTGAACACAATTATTTTATACTGATGAGGAAGCTAGCGCAGAAAAACCAATTTTTCCATATTCAGATCACTCATTTCCTCATTTATTTTCCCCTCTACCTCCTCCCGCATTTGCTCGACTTCCTCCCTAATAAATTATTCCTTCAGCCTCATGCGAATCATGGCTACGACTTCCTCCTATGATAATTCAACTAACTATGACCAAGTTACATGGGTTTGTAATAATGCATGAATTACCAAAATTCTAACCAATCCATGATTTGTAAGGAATTCTAATTCCTAGTGCCAACGGTGTCCAAACCAAGCCATAAACTACAATTTTTTTAAAATAAAGAAGGGTATATTTAAATCATGCAACTAATGAAATCAAAGACAAGCTAAGATATTGAAATGGTATTTAAAAATAACATAGAACCGACCATCATAGGTAATTCACCTAATTAATCACTATGCCACCTCTACCGAGCGATGTGGTAGTGTTTTCCTATCATATCCTCTTCCTTTTTGCGCTATAATCTCCCCCACCAGCAAGAACATATTCAGAAACTTTGGCAAGGCTACTCTTCTAATATACCACCTCTGTCCATCCCATTGTAATCCACTGACCTATCCAACTACCTCCTCAGTTGCCTAAGTTTCCAATCCATAGACCCTTGAGCTATTCCCTTCCATATTCACTATGAATTCATCTATCACGCTCTCGTCGAATCGCTGTAGGCACTATAAATAAGTATGGTAGCCTGCATCCTACAAAATTTTCCATACTTTTGGTTGACACCATATCTGATATGTTCTCTTAGGTCCATGTTTGATAGACTCACCACCCATTATCAATTTCCAAGCAGTATAATTTGGATTCGTAACCAACCATAGGTAGAACATTTGGCCAAGAAATCATGAAGTAACATAAATTTCGATAAGTTAATTGAATCCAAGAGAGGGTTATGGTAAAAACACCTGTAACTATGGTAATTATTATGGTAATAATCCCAATACATTAGAAATTGACACATTTTAATGCATGATTGCATATTCATACCAAGTGTAATCTCCAATAAATGTTGGTATATGTGAGGAATACAGGTGGAGATATGATTATAAGCGGGTAATGATTGTAGTATAAATGATACGGTCGGTGATTTAAATGTTAATAAATTAGATACGATAGTAATGAACAAAGTATCATTATCAAATTAAATACAATAATATCCCCCCACCTAAGGTATGGTTGTCCTTGGTCGTAATGGGTCATGTAATGATTGAAATGTCAATTAAATTCATGCAGTCATTTGGGGACATACCTGAAAACTTACCTTAGTGTAGTGTTAGCATCGACAGAGTATCAACACTAGTGGAGTACCAACATCAGTGGAGTGTCAACACTATTGGAGCATCAACATCAATAGAGTAGCAACACTAGTGGAGTATCAACATCTGCGGAATATCAAAACCAATGGAGTATTATAGTAGAAGAGTAGCAACACCAGTGGAGTATCAATATCGCTGGAGTAATAGTACCAGTGCAGTATCGACATCGAAAATTTTGTAATGGAGATAACTGATATTCTACAATAGGGTTAGCATCAGGGAAAATAAAATAGGCCCGCATATGGAGTAACATCGAGGGAATGGGAAAAAAGGCACTGCAACTAAAGTAGAAGCAAAGAAAATATGTTGCGACTAAAGTAGCAGCGAGGAAAAGGGATAAACTTTGCTACACCATAATAGCGGAAAAATGGAAAAGATGGTGCAACTAAATTAGTGACAAGGGAAGAGCACTGTAACTAGAGTAGAAGAAAAAATTTAAACTTTACTATATATATATATATATAGATATATATATATATATATATATATATATATATATATATATATATATATATATATATATGTATGTATGTATATGTATACAAGATTACATAATTATTCAACGAGAGGTGCAAAGGAAGAATTCTCTGCACAAAAAACCACAGAACTAGTGTTACACCATTTTTTGGTCATCTAACTTATTATCATTAGATGGACCCAAGTACACCATGTAAGACCAGTTTTACCCTAAGTAAAACTGCTTTCACTATGTTAAAACAGGAAACCCCAAAAGGAAATATTAAACAAACATATATTTGTTTGATTTTCCTCATGGAATAATTAATTAAACCATAATTTAATTATTATTCCCAGTCATGTTTAACCCAAAATCAAAGAAATTAATTAGATAAACCTTTATTTATCTTATTATTTTCTAGGAATAACCATTTAAACCTTATTTAGATGATATTCCTTGTTAAATATGACCAAATCATCCACAAATAATTAAATAAATCACTATTTATTTAATTATCTTTCAATCACCTCCTTAAATAATTAAATAAATCATTATTTATTTGATTATCTTCTAACCGCTTCCTTAAAAAGATAAATAAATCATTTATTTATTTATTTTTGACAAATTAAGGGATTTGACCCAAGTCAAATACCTTTTCCCTCAAACAAATAATAATAAAATATTCCATAAAAAGTGGATCTAGATCTGGTTAACCCATGCACCAAGATCTAGAATGACCCAATATTTTGTTATAAATAGGAGGGGTTTTCCTACCATTCTTCACCTTTTATTGCCTATTAGATCACTCTGGATCTATACACTTGGTCACCATTTTCTGCCATTTTTCTCCCATTGAGCTCTACTCTTTGCATTGGGTTTTCTACATCAACTAGAGAGAAGAATCTTAGATCTGAAGTGCTGAGGACTTCCAAGAACCCATCCCACTAAGGGGAATTGGATACTCCTTCTGGTTTTCCTCACAGGTGCCCCATTTAATACAAAAATTCTTTCAAAAATTGTTCTTGTCTTGTCTATTGGTATATGGAGCAAACCCTTATTTTTACTGCTTAATGTCTTTCCATACATAGATCTGGTATTTTGCAACTCTTTTCTTGTCTAACTAACCACAGATCTGAAGATATTGGCAGCCACTTTTTTTGTTAGGGCTATTAGTTATGCGTAGCTAAAGTGGTCCTTTTTCGTACACTTCGACAAAGGATTCATACTAACAAATGGCGACTCCACACGGGTTTTAAATTACGACCGCTGTCGTTTTTCATATTCCTGCATATCCAGCTACTTCAGACCCTAGGGTTTCTTTTCAACTGTTTATTTTTCCTCTTTTCATGTTTTTTTCTCATAAAAACCACAAAACATTAAAATTTCTAACTTCCGTGTGTTTACGGCCCTATTGCGCAGGTAAGCGACACAGGCCATGGCGAGACGACAGCTTTGGAAAATGCGCCGAGACAACCGGAACAGGGGGTCGCACTTTTTGGCCCTAAACCTGCGACCTGGACCTCCAGGTCACACTTTTCAGCCTGTTTCCTGCGACCTGCACTGAAATCAGGTCAGAAACTGTGACCTGCCATTTTTTCAGCAATTTTTCTGCAATTTTTATGGGTTTTGCTGCAGCTTCTGTCAGGGTCCTCCAGCCTCTGTCCCAGCCTGTTTTGACCAAGTTCTGATCTGTTTTTACTCATCTAAGTGGGAACTTAGCCACTTAGGGCTTTAGTAACCTCCACTTTTTGTGGAAGATTTTTAAGCTGTTTCAGCCGTCTGTTTTTCAGAGCTTCAGCCTCCTTTTCCAGATCTGTTACCTCCCTTTCAGATCCTTTGAAATCAGCCTTTCTTCCTTTCAAATCACCTCCTGTCGTTTTGTTTGGACCTCCTTTGAAGGCCTCCGCCTTGCCCCCTCCGGTTTTTGCTGATTTCCTTCCTTTTTCCAGCCACCTTGCCTCTGTCTCTTGGCTGTGATCTGCACCTCTTTTCAACAGCTTTATCCTCTAGATCCCTGTCCCTTTCGACCCTAGATCTGTTGAGCTCTTTTTATGTGTGTTTTGACTAGATTTTTTCCCTCTTTTAGAGTAGTTTTGAGAGACCCACCTCTTTTGGGTTAGATTGATGCATAGTTAGCTGTTAAATGTTCTGTCTTTTCAGCAATCTATATTGTTCTACGCAGATTTCTTTTCAGTTACGCAGCACACTTTTTCTTGCTCTCAAAACGAAAAGGGTTTAAAAATTAAAATTAACGCACGCCACACACTGACCCTAAGCGAAGAAGCACCTGGTTAACACCGCCTGGCAAAGACTCTAAAATCAATTGTCACTGCACCTTTTCTGCCCTTGACCTTAGTTGATTCTGTCCCTTTCTGCCCCTGTCGGTTTCCTTCTTCCTGTCATCATTGCGCCCCCAAGGCGCCTTTCCCGGAGACTTCTTGGCCTTCATCCTCAGTTTCCGGTCGATCAACCTGCTCCGCCCCGCCGTCGTCGAGCCAGTCCACCTTCGAGTCCGCACTCCGACTCCTCTCCTGATTCATTGGGTCCTCCTTCTCCTCCCAGTTCTCCCCCTGTCACCTTCACTATGTCTGGTCTAGGGCCTAACGCTAGCGGTTCTCCCGGCCCTAATGCCGGCCCTACTACTAGCGGAACCACCACAGGAACTACCTCGGCCACCCCTGTGCTTCCGTACATTGCAGGCCTCAGCCTCCCCGATTTCCATCAGTTGATCAATGACCCCATCCACCACAATGCTAATTGGCCTGCTATGCCAACCAAGCTCCCCTCCGACATCCCTAAGTTTGAGGGCCTTAATGGCGAAGATCCAACCAATCATGTCCGATCTTTCCACATGTGATGTTCCTCCAATTCCATTACCGATGACTCCATCCCTCTTCGTTTGTTCCAACGCACGCTTACCGACGAAGCTTCTAAATGGTATGTTGAACAAGCCACCTCTACCCATACCACCTTTGAGACTCTTGCCCAAGCCTTTTTGTCGCACTTCCAGCTCCCTCTCCGATACGATACTGGCACGGAGCTCTTGACTTCCTTCAAGCAATCCTCTTCAACACGCCTTTCTGCCCATGTTCAGGAATGGCGAAGAAGATGGAGCTTATGTCGAACCCCTCCCTTCGAAGATCGGGTTTACATGGACTGGTTCCTTCGCACCCTTCCCGCTCCCATCGGCAAAGATGTCACCTCTCATTTTCCTCAAACTGAAGAAGCCGCCCTCCAAATAGCCTTGAAATATGACCTGATCTACGCTCAATCTGGTTATGTTTATACCGTTCTTCCTGACCTCCCCAGGCCCGGTGGCGCTAACGCCCCAGGGGCATCTCATTCCGCCGACGATATCGTTGGAGCCCTTTCCCATCCATACGCTCAACCTCCTATGGGCTATGGTCCCCCTCGGGGAGGGGCCAACTCCTCCAGCACTCTCCCCCCTCCCGGTAGCATGTATCCAGGATACGGCATGCCTCCTCCTTTTGCCCAACCTCCTGCTTACCTCAATGTTTCCCAACCTACCCATTACCGTTATCCGCAGCCTGGTGCGCCAGCTCCTCCAGCATATGCGCTTCCTCCTCCCTTGCCTCCTCAACCCCAGCACCAGCACCTACAGCCCCCTCCAGGGCAAGTATTTGCACAGCAGGGCGCGACCAATCCCCCTTCTTCTCAAAGAAGGCGGAGAGGCAATCCAAACCAATCTACCCCTGGTACCCGTGGACGCAATCCTGGTGTGGACCCTAGCATTGCCAACCAGCAACAGGGCACTAAGCCCAAGCCGGACAGGCCGCTTCGCACAAGCAAGCCTTGTTCGTGTTGCGGTGTTTATGGTCATTACACCCACGATTGTCCCCTATTACCCCAGATGCGGCAGATGTGGGAGTCTCAAGCCACATTGCGCGGACAGCACGCCTCCCCTCATGCTCCTCCTAATGTGGCCACTACCCAGCCAGCTGTGTTTACTGATCCTTTCCCTCAACAAGGATTCGTGGCTACCCAACCGCCCGACAGCCAGGTAGCCACCCCCCCTTCCCTTTCTAGTTCGTCTTATTACCAGATCCTTATGATGCACTCCGATCCTAACCCATCCGTCGATCTTCACCTTCAAACTCGGTCTCGCCAGTACCCCAAGCCTCCTGCTCAGTCTACTCCCGAGCCTCCTTCTTCAGGTTCTCCAGAGCCTCTTTCGTCACCCAGTGGCCCCTTACATATCCCTCAACCAAAAATTGAGGTTCATACCAAGATACCTAAGGGCCCACTACGTCGAAACGCTGCTCCCAGTCGAGCTGCCCATTCGTATAGCATAGTAGATGATTTGGCGCAATCTCCTGCCGCCATTTCCACACTGGAGCTCCTCCAGTCGTGCCCTTCCCAAAAGAAGGCTCTACTATCTGTCGTGGGCGCTGTAGATCCTACTGATGACCAAATGATTGTCTTCGACACCACTCAATTGGACCATCCTCCTCTCCCTCCTTCCATCGCCTTCCAAATCCCAGTCAAAATCTGGAACGCCAACGTGTCCCGATGTATCATTGATGAGGGGGCATCCACATGTATGATGTCCGCTTCGGTTTGGAAGCAACTCGGATCTCCTGAACTGGCCCCTTCCACGATCACCCTTTGAGCGTGGGACGGTCATGCCTCCCAGCCCATTGGCCTGTTTCGTAATTGTCCTATCACCCTCACCGGTAAAACTGTTTGCGTTGACGTCGAAGTCATCGACGCCCTGCTAGATTACAACATTCTATTGGGGCGAAGCTACAACTATGCTATGTCTGTTGTCCCATCCGCGGTCTTTCGCAAGATTTCTTTCCCCCATAATGGAAAGATAGTCACCATTGACCAGTTGACATATCATGAGCCAAAATCTCAGACCTCTCCTGAGACGACTATCTCTTCTGTAGCCAACAAGCAAACCATTGATTCTTTGACCAGTGTTTCCCCCGGCATTTACAAGGATTCTTCCCTGCTTGGAACTTTCCCTAACCTTCCCCCCCCTCCTGTCACCGATCCCAGCTCATCGAATGTTTGCATGATGCAATCGTCTCAGGCTGCCCGTAAGCGGCCTGCCTCAGCTAGTCAGCAACCTCCTCCTCGCCCTCCGCAACCCGCTCCTAGCCATTCATCTCAGCCAGCCGGACCTCCTCCTTCTGGCCCTACCCCTACAGCTGGTATCCCTGAACCCCTTTACCCTCCTGGATCGGTTCCTCCTGGCCTTAACCATCTCGAAGCCGTCCCTCCTGGTCATTACCCTGCTGGGCATATCCCTTTCCTAGCTCCCCCTCCCGGAGTATATTCTGTCCCCGTCATGGCCACCCTCTCTCTCCCTAACTTGACCTTGGGCATACCGGTCTGGTACCTTGATCCCCCAGCCGCCACCCCTCCTGGTCATCCCAAGCCCTATATGGCTTTGACACCGGTTCAACCGGTCCCCCTAGCTTCCTCTGTTGCCTCTGTGCCCCTAGCACCTCTACAGGACCCTTCTCCTCTCGTGACGGCACCCGGGAAGAAAGGCAAAGCCCGCAAGGGGGCACCCAAAGACAAGACTACCACGACTGACCCGACCCCTTCTCTGCCCGCGAAGCCTTGCGCCTTATGTGATGTCACCGGTCATGCCACCCATGCTTGTCCCGAGTTGCCCCGTATTCAGCCCATGGTTAAAGTCGCGTTCCCCGAGTCTACGGTCCCTGAAGCCCCCATTCCTTCTCCGTCCATAACCAAGAACCCCAAGACTCTCCGCACCAACAAGCCCTGTGCTTTGTGCGGCGTTCATGGCCATTACTCCCACCATTGTCCTCACCTGACGCACTACCGCGCCTCTTTAGAGGTAATTCGAGAGTATGAGGTTGAACAAAATCAATCCGCCTCTCCTATCCTCGCGCAGTACGCTTCAGGTCAGCCTGAGGATCCCCTCGCTCCCATCGACATTCCCCCCCCTGATGTTCAAATGACGGAGTCTACTGTAACCATTCTTTACCTATCCTCCTCTACATGACACTCGGAGCCTAGCCCATCTGCATCCTCCCCTGTTGTGTCCCTTGACCACCCTTTTCCTACCCATACACCAGATCACTCCACCCGTGTCTCTGTTGACCTCCGCAGCCCGAGTCCTCACCATGCTTCCGATAGCCCTCATATACCACCCTGTATGAGTCATGGTCATCCTGCCCCTTGCACTCCCTCCTGCGGTTGCCGCCCGATGACTTCTGTACACTCACGCTGCCCTCATTGCCTCTCCTCCCCTCATTTGTTGTCTTGTCACACCATTCCGCAGGACCCCCCGTCCACACCCTTTATCGGCTACGCCGACGGTGCAAGTCGTTACTCCAGGAATCTAGCCTCGGTAGGTTGGGCCATCTTCACCCCCTTGCATGCCCTTGTTCTTTCTAACGGGGTATGCATTGGTTCTGCCACCAACAATCAGGCCGAATATGATGCAGTGCGAGGCCTATTAGCCGATGCCCTCTTCCATCGCATCCTCCATCTGCATGTTCGTTTGGATTCCTTGCTTCTTGTAATGCAACTAAATGGTGTTTATCGTGTGCATAACCCTGTGCTGTTTAGACGCTATTTACGAGTGAAAATCTTAATACGTGCATTTGAAACCATAACTTTCAACCATGTACCTCGAGAACAGAATCACTATGTAGATAGTATTGCAAACCATGTTCTAGATTGGCATTTATCACACACATTTCATACAAGAAAATAACATTCATAACCATCAAAAAACGATGCATATCCATAATATGTGTCACAAAACATGTGTTTAGAGTCCATCTACTCTGATACATATGACATGCCCATAGCATGTTACAAAAAACCCAAAACTGGGGGCACCACCTGCCCCTACATATATAATAGGGGGCACCACATGCCCCACCCCTAATCACTATCTGGAGGATCCCAGGCCAATGGCTCTACCCCTGCAGCATGTAGATCACGCATCGCCTGACCGGCCATCGCCATGCGCCGCATGACACCTCGCCATTCCGAGGGTAGACCAACACATGGCTCTATGAACTGGTCGTCTAAGTCCTGCCACCCGCGCTCCGATACTCCGGTCAACAACCTTTCGCATCTACGGCGGATGTCCTCCAGCAGGGCGGCTGCATCCTCATTTTGCGCCGCTCTCGACCCACTTGGACCTGTAGCTCCAGACGCTGCCGGTCGTCCCATATATCCGGCCGGTTTTACCGGTGCTATATCTGCATACCAAAAGTACATGAATCAGTACCATCAATTACTATTCAAAAAACTTTAACATGCCCACACAAGAATAGCAATCTGTCACTTACCATCGGGCCCCCAGACTCGACCAGGCGGAAGTGGCAGATCCGGATCTCCACAGTAGCTCATCCCACTATAGGGATAGTCGTCTATGTACAATGGCATCTGATCCCAATGGGAAAAAAACTCCGGTCGAAACACTCGCCCGACCGCCCCTCCTCCTCCTCTGCACAGTAGCCGTCCCCAACGGCGCATCCTGGGCTCCCTCGGGCCCCCATCTGGAAGCTGTACACGAGGCCTCAAGGTCGGGATCTTCTCAAAGAAGAAGGCGCACAACAAAGTCCCATATGAGCAGTCATGATTCACCTGTCGCCTGCATAGCGACAACTGTCGCTTTAGCGACACCAATAACATCTGGGCCCACCCATAGTAGATCCCACCCAACACACTTTCCACTATCATCATCTGCCCCCCAGTGATGTGATGGAATGCCTGGATGCCCAGGATTCGCAGCACAGATGCGGCCACTGCACAAGTTTCTAGCCTCTCTAGATCCCCGATCGATATTCGAGTCCCCTTGACTTGGAGACCCAGTCGACAATGGCGTTCCACGAACTCCATGATGTGCCGCCCCCGCGGCAACACTGCCTGTGTGTTTCCCACCATCCCCAGTGGCAGGAGACCAGTCAGGAAGTACACGTCCTGGACCGTCAGCTCGATCCTGTGCCCCTGCACTACAAAGATCTCCTGAACTGGATCCCAGTAACTGATAATCCGGGCCAGTAACGGTTCCCCTCCTCTCATCAACGGTTCTCCAAAAACTTGAGAACCCCAAATCTGGCCAAAACACGGCGGACGCCTTGATCCGCCTGGATCTCTGTCCGTAGTGTCCCCAGATCTCTCTCTCTCCAGTTGACCCGCAACTCTGCCATACCTGCACAAACACATCCTCCTTTTTTGTCGCCATTGAATCGGAAAACCATAACCAAACACCAAAACTCAATTCCCACCATAAAACAGCACCAAAACCCCCCACCTCCTGTGTCGCAAGCAGTTTTTTTCCTCGGGACCAGGTCACACTGTCTGACACGTAGTGTTCAGGTCGCACTTTTTGCCCCAAAAAGTGCGACCGACCGTAGAGATGAAGGAGTGGGCCGTTTCTGGATTCTGCCCTAAACTCGAAAATGTAATCCACCAAAATGCAAGAGAAAAGTTAGACCTCTTACCGCAAATCGACAAACATCGCGATTCCAATGGTCGGTTTGTCCGCTACGTTCACCGCAAGATTTAGCCTCTTCCTCTCTACATTCACTGCCGCAACAATAGCAAATGAGTGATTTTGGAGGGAACACTGCCTTATTAAAAGAGAACCCCCCTCGTTTTTTCTTTCGATCATGACCACCTCTAAGCCGTCTGATTTCCAACTGCCTCAGACTGCTGGGAAAGCTCTCACCGAGCCCTCAAATGGGTATCTATTAGTTTTTTGAGATATGACACTCCACCAGGACATATTTTGTCCAAGAAGGGTCACTTCACCCCTCCTTAAAATCGAATTTCCTCACTTACGACACTTGTACTTGGGGCACCATCTTGCCCCCTTACTTGTCTTCATTCGTGTTGATTTTCGTCATGAGTTCCCATCATGTACTCATGTTTCCACGGTCCCCCATTGGGGCCTTTACTGTGTGGCAGCACCATCGAGTCACCCTTGTTTAGAGCATCCAAGTTGAGTCATCATTCCCTCCATGGACTCTATACTGAGTCCCTTTGTATCCCACTATAGCCCTCCATCCATCATTGATTGGTCTCTCTCTTGTGTCGCACATTATGACCTTCAGTTCCACTGTCCCCCATCTCTGATGATGTTGTGTCAGTCGCTGCCATGTCATTCATGCCCTTTATGCTCTAGCAAGGGAAGTCATCCATTAACTACTCAGTCCTTTCCACTTCACTATCATCATTAGTGTCAGTCTGCCCGTTGCTCTACTCTTTTCTCTCGGGCCTTAGTTGAGGGTCTCTCATTGCCTCAACTATGGCCGACCTCCTTCTGTCGACATCAGCTCATTTATTCCAGAAGCCAGGTCTAGAGGGCAGTGTACCTTGGTTCCAGCTTCCACTCTTGTTCGGTGCCTCGGATCAGACAAAGGGATATCTCCTTTCCCTTTGGTTTGATTGTTTCTCCAGCTCCTTCAGCATGATCGAGATTCGTATACTTAATGGTCCAGTGATCCAACAACAACTCTTGATGATTCCCGGGTGTGTGTGAGATGTTTTCAACCCTCATGAGGGGGTGGCCCTGCAGGTAGCCCCCCACATGCCCGGATGGCCTCTTCTTTGCAGCCTTCGATGCAGCTCCAGATATTTGATGATGTTGGCCATAGCCACTTGCAGCACCTCTTCGATTTGCATGTATCAGTCAGATTTTGTGAGCCCTTCCCCATTTGCAGGGGGAATTTGGGTTGTATTTGTATCTCATGTACTCAGATATTATTTTACAAGTCCTGACTGTTATCCCAGGCACAGCATGTATGTGGGATTCCTCATTGTATTTTTATTTGGCTCATGATTATGCCAGCTGTATTTTATGGTTCGGTCCCTTGTTTACTGGACACACTATTCTTTTGTACTTTGTCTCGGCGGGCATAGGTATGCCTCCCCCGCCGCCTTCAGCACAGGTACCCTCTCATAAAAAGAGACTGGTTGCACCTGCGAGTCTCGTCTCCTCAGGGTCTAGTCCTTCAGCACACTATCTACCTCACATTTCTCTCTCTGACACCCCTTTTGTTGTCTAGTGATTGTGTTCTTACAACGTACTTCGGTCATACAATTTGCTCCTGACACTCGCACGCTGGGGGGCAATCTGTTACACCATTTTTTGGTCATCTAACTTATTATCATTAGATGGACCCAAGTACACCATGTAAGACCAGTTTTACCCCAAGTAAAACCGCTTTCACTATGTTAAAACAGAAAACCCCAAAAGGAAATATTAAACAAACCCATATTTGTTTGATTTTCCTCATGGAATAATTAATTAAACCATAATTTAATTATTATTCCCAGTCATGTTTAACCCAAAATCAAAGAAATTAATTAGATAAACCTTTATTTATCTTATTATTTTCTAGAAATAATCATTTAAACCTTATTTAGATGATATTCCTTGTTAAATATGACCAAATCACCCACAAATAATTAAATAAATCACTATTTATTTAATTATCTTTCAACCACTTCCTTAAATAATTGAATAAATCATTATTTATTTGATTATCTTCTAACCGCTTCCTTAAAAAGATAAATAAATCATTTATTTATTTATTTTTGACAAATTAAGGGATTTGACCCAAGTCAAATACCTTTTTCCTCCAACAAATATAATAAAATATTCCATAAAAAGTGGATCTAGATCTGGTTAACCCATGCACCAAGATCTAGAATGACCCAATATTTTGTTATAAATAGGAGGGTTTTCCCTACCATTCTTCACCTTTTTTTGCCTATTAGATCACTCTGGATCTATACACTTGGTCACCATTTTCCGCCATTTTGCTCCCTTTGAGCTCTACTCTTTGCATTGGGTTTTCTACATCAACTAGAGAGAAGAATCTTAGATCTGAAGTGCTGAGGACTTCCAAGAACCCATCCCACTGAGGGGAATTGGATACTCCTTCTGGTTTTCCTCACAGGTGCCCCATTAATACAAAAATTCTTTCAAAAATTGTTCTTGTCTTGTCTATTGGTATATAGAGCAAACCCTTATTTTTACTGCTTAATGTCTTTCCATACATAGATCTGGTATTTTGCAACTCTTTTCTTGTCTAACTAACTGCAGATCTGAAGATATTGGCAGCCACTTTTGTTGTTAGGGCTATTATTTATGCGTAGCTAAAGTGGTCTTTTTTCGTACACTTTGACAAAGGATTCATACTAACAACTAGAATCATCAAAAACATGTCTAATGAAGGAATCCCTAGAGGTCAGAAGGTGATACAACCTAAGGCGATATCTATTTACTAGTAAGTAAGTAGGTGAATTTCTTATTTTTATAAGTTTAACATTCCCATTATCGAACACTATGTCGACCTCATATGGGCGCACCCACCTTAAGCAGATATTTCCTTTAAAATATTCGATTCGGGAATTGTAGAGTAATGCTCAATATCCTTTTTGAAACAACATTTTATTAATAAATTTTTCATGCCACTTATTTTGTTGCTTCTTGATGGTGGTAGTGTTCTTTCAAGCTACCAAGAAGATCTCATCTAGCTCATTGAGCTTGTTAGTGTCGGCATCTTCATCCCTCCGTCAGTGATCAAAATTCTCTTGTTGCATTGCATATTAGGTTTCTCACTCGTCAGCTGCATTCCATTAGAAGCATGGATCATCTGATGGTAGTGACTTTTTATACATTTTCCCTCATGTCCTTTACTTGCTAGCCTATTTTGTTTCATCAAGATCATCTGCACTCACTTTTTGTCCTTAAATTTGTAAGAGTCATTCTTTAGGTTTTCATTCCCATTAGGTCTAGGGTTTCATCAATAAGGTCTTCAAAATGTCCAACAATGCTTAGTAGGCGCATGAGGAGTCTAAATAAAGTTTCAGTACTAAAAATTTCATCATTATATGCCTAGAAATGTATTTTTCTTCAAAACTTTGTTTTTAAGAAAAATAGAGTATTTTATCTTTGTATGTATAAAGTTAATGTAATTTCAAGTTCTCATATTTGTAAATAATTTCAATGGAAACTCTGGTCACCTTGTCAAGCTCTAGAAAATCCATTCCCTGCAAGGCAAACAAAAAGCAAATCATTCAGTTAATCAGAGGCGAAATCAAGCAAATTGCCCAAAACATAGTTTAAAAAAGTAGTGTCAAAGGTAAACATTACAGAGTGGGTTTTTTGAAGTGGAAAATTAAAAATTATTTGTCATACAATTCATCTCCATGTTCAAAGGCTCATTCACATTCCAAGAAGAGAGAGTGAGAGAAGGAGAACTTTGATTGGAGAAAGGGAGCAGTTTGAAGGGAAATTGGCAAGTTTAAGTAGCGCGGTGCATTGGCTGAGTGGCGCAGCACATAAGACTGGTGCGACGCATTGGGTCTGCCTCCACAGTGGCAAAAATATAGGGGCCTGAATCATAGAGCCAGCGCAGCGCGTTGGGTTGGTGGCACGGTGCGTAGAGTTGCCACTTGTTTTTAACCACAATTTCATTCAAACTCAAATTTGCTTGTTCTCCTCCGGTCTAAAGTAAGTCATAACCTCCGCCAATGCCAATGAACATGTGTTTTATGATGTTTATGAGGATTTAATAAAAAAAATTCAAACCCTATTTCCTTGCTCAAGAAATGATCGTTTAGGGTTTGAAATTTGTGCCATCACTCCCACATCCTTTAGTTCTTCACTGTTTTTCTAAGTTTCATCAACCCATTCCCCCATATCCCTAAATTCACTCATTCCCTATCCTAATTCCCATCATCCCAAATCATAGTTACAAAATTTCCAAACCCCAAATGCTATCCCAAAAATCTTAGAGACTGCCCCTAAAACTCTTTAATTCCTCAAATTTCAATTGACAATATTCACAACACTACCCTTACCCTCTCCCTTCAATAGTCCCTCACACATTTTCATAAACTTGGCAGCAAACCAAAGACACCTAAAAATCTTCATACTCATCTAAGATAAAATAGACTTTGGCAAACATGGAGACAGATTCCTCTTATGACTGAGACAGTGACTCTACAACTGAATTGCATGCACCCAGGAGATTGCACAAGAGTGGCAAACATGTGAGGGAGGAGCCTACTTCACTTGCTGAGCTGCAGGCCTGTCCTCTTACTATTACATGTTTTCAACAAAAGTCTTGTTATCAATTTTGTGAGATGGTTGCTAGAGTCCACCACCATCATGAGCTAGCCAGATTGTTTATGCTTCATTTACACAATGCCCAAGTCACTCTTGCAGGTGTGAAATTCACCTTGACACCTGAATCTATCTCTCTAGCAGCCGGTATTCCAAATGTCGGAGAGCAATGGAATAAAAGGAAACAAGTTGAAAGGGAACACTATGAGCCATACATCAAACCTAGTTTTTTGAGACAACTCAGCAGAGTTTTTCCCTTTCAGTTCCTGAAAGATTCATATGCTCCTCTGATGAAGCTCATAATCAAATATTTGAGCTGTGAGAGCCAGTTTTCTTGCCTCTATGCCTATCACATCAGGTTGTTGATGCATTTTACCAGGGTGAGAATGATGAACCTCCCTTACTTCATGTGCCGAAATATTTAGAAAATGACCACCCTAGTGTAAAAGAAAACTTCTGAGCAGCAATATAACAGTATTTATCACTTTGCACTCATCAAAATTGTGGTTATGCATCAGCGTGGTTTGCAGGATATTTCATGGCAGGATTTCATTTCTCATGATTTCTTCACAGCCCCTCAGGTACCTCCGGGATCTTTCCATGAGACAGGTGAACCTTCATATCAGCAGGAGGGTCATGAGACATAGACCGCTAGTGTTCTGGTGTATGTCACCTATCAAAAGGGCACTAGAAGGTTGTTTGCAGCAGCCAAGCGAGTATTATCTCCACCTGGGGTGGAAAGGGTCTCACTTCCTTCATCAGTAGTAAAGGTACAGGACAAGTGTAAGAGGCGAATACATGATGAGGGGCCTTCAGGAGATCAGGGGACAAATTTCATCCTCATTCAGGATGATGACACTGATTTGGGCCCACAAAGCTCAAAGTTCAGGGAGATCATTCATGAGCATAAGGCGGAGAGAAATAATTTTTCCCTCAGCCTACGAAGAGCCCAGTGGATAATCAAATACCTTGAGTAGATAAACAAAGAGCTAGAGGATAAGAAAACTATCATGGAGCTACAAAACATACGTGAGAACTGGCAAGCTTCCCAAAGGAGAAAAACTGAGATGACATCACTTGAGCAAGAAATTGCGGCTGATCATGAAAATTGGCTTGAAAGGGTAAATATGCATTTGGAGAAGTTGTTGGAGAAAGCCAACAAAGAAAATAACATGTTGAGGCACATGACCAATCATTATTGGGCGATAAACCATGTTTGCAAAGCAAGGATCAAGATCTTGAAGGCTAAGTTGAAGAAGGCCTCAAAGTGTCGGAAAAGGCATGATAGACTTTAGATTTTGGATGAGGCTTCCTTGGCCCAGAATAGTACATAATGGAGGACACTCAGCCCAAATTTCAAGAAATTTGGGACAATTTTTGCAAATATTGAATTTTTGGGCCTAAAAACATATTTTTCAGCTCTATGCGCTGCACCACTTGGCGCGCGCTTTTGATGGGGGACTCCTCTTGGTGCAAACATTACATTTTTGGATTTTTCATGGAAAATTATGCATGCCTACCTATGGTCAAGAGATTTTGACAGGTTTCTGGCTTCCAGAAGGGTCAAAAACACCCTAAAAATGACCTTTCTGCCCCTTTTTTGACACACAAGAAGCAGTGTTGGGAGAACTCAGTTTTGTAGGGGAAAATGGAAACCAAATTCAGAAATTCCACTTGTGTTGGAAATTAGACAAGCATACCTTTCCAACAAGCCCACTTGGAGAAAATTTGGACACCGGGAAGGCCTCCAAAATCATCTCCAAACTGGTGTGACACATAGAGAAATCAGGCCCGACGCATTGGAGGATTTTGCTCATTTTTGACTCAGTAACTCTGTTTTTTGCCTAGTTTTTGACATTTTGACTTTCTTACTTCCAAATGTTAAACTCATGATGTAATTGGATGTAATTTGATGTAATTTTTGTTAAATTTTTACTCATGGAGGTAGATTCATCCATTAAAAAGTGATTTGCAACTGAATGAATCAATTTCCTATCTTATAGAGGCAAGTTGTTCCACTGCCTACTTTCTAGTTCTTAGTTTAGATCTTGTTGAAACAGCTCCTAAAATTGTGAGCTCGACCCCTAAAGGCTGGGGATGAATTATTTTTTGTCTATATCTTATGGTTTTTCAGTCATTAGCATGGTTGGACTCTTGGGAATTCTTTGAGCATCATTGTACATTCATCTCTGCATTTTTGGCAAAGGAATAGACGAGGGTTTGTAGCACTCCATGGGATTCATGTGGAATTTTGTTTTGATGATGTGTTTCTCTCTATAAATGTAAGTCTACTGGTGCTTGATATATACAATTTTCTCTCTTATTTCTTCTTAAATTAAACAAACAAGGAAAAAGGCAGAATTCATTAAAATTTGCAGTGCTCTACCTAGGGTTTGTTTAATTTTCTATGTTTTCAACTGTTTGGAGAGGATCCCTAAAGGTTTATTGCCCTCTTCAACTCCTCACCTATCTCAACTCTCCATTTATTTCAAATTGGAAGTGTCAAATCAATTTCCTATCTTGCCCCATTCAAATCTCTGCAGAACTGAGCCTCATTCCCCAGACCCAAATTTGCCTTTCCTCTTGAGCCAAAAAAATATTCATTGAATTCAAATCAAGAATCTTTTACATATATACCTAGCCTAAAATCATTTTTCATTTCAGTCATCTCAAGCCTCATTGACCATTTTTTTGCTGAGATTGACAAGGAGAGAGCCCTCTCCCGATCTGGTAGGGCTAGCTACCAGGTTAAGCATGGTTTGATGTTACCCTAGATTCTTCCTTTCTCAGCCTGAGGCAGATTTAAGCCATAACAAAGTGGCGACCATGCTGGGGAAAAAATTGCTTGTTTTTTAGTGTTATTCATTTTATAAACTACAGACGGAGCCTGAAGTTAGCCAAGTAGCCTTGGAAACGCTGATTCAGTAAATCTCCAGTTTAGTCTTATAAACGTAACACCTAACTTGAAAATTCCCCCAGTACATCACAAAATTCTATACTTTTTTGTCATGAGTTTAGAATCCGATAGGCTGAATAAGTTGATTTTGTCCGTTTGATTTTTGGGAAATAATTCAACACACTGGCATCCAAATGAGACACCAGGGAAAATCTAGATCCTGATCCACCTCCTGAGTATGAAAATCCAAATCTTATTTTGAGAACCCTTCGTCGAGAAAGTTCTGTGATTCCTGTGTTCAAATCTCATTCATGTCCTACTATTTTTGAGTATCTTGAAGATCTTGAGTTTGACGAACAATTTGAATTGTCATTGTTTGAGACTAAGTCCGAAAGCTCTATTGATTCTACTATCCTAAATCCAGAGTTTGTCAAAGATCTTGAAATTGAAAAAGCCAATAGATCAATTGACAGTTACATCTTGAATATTCATAATTTCATTTTGGCAACAAACATTCCTGAATTTATAGAGTTTGCATCTACAACTCTTGGATCATCCACAATTGCATCTAGTTCATAAATCCCTACCGAGACTCCTTTCATTCCCACCATTCCCGTGCAACCTTCTTTCTCTGATAAAAAAATTGCAGTGGTATCACTTCCATCCACACCACATACACCTCATACATCAACTGCTCTGACTCCTCCTATATCCCCAAGCCCAGTTGTAAATACACCTAGAGCAATGGCTGCCCGATTTTCACCCCTCATGTTGCCTCAAAATTTGGATAACATGCCCGCTAATTATCAAAGAAAAATTCCATTGTTTGATGGCACTCCTCAAAGTGTTATAGCTCAGCAACATGTGGATAGGATGACAGATTTATTTGACCTTCATGAGATTGATGCAGAGAATGTGGCCATGATATTGTTTGTACAAACTTTTGGAGGTGAAGTAAGGAAGTGGTTCAGAGCTTTGCCGGCTGGTAGTATTACTACATTGGCTAATCTTCAGATAAAATTCTTGGATCGATGGGAAGTGAAGAAAAATCCTCTTCAAGTACTTTCTGAATATGAGACAACTCTTGGATCATCCGCAATTGCGTCTAGTTCATAAATCCCTACCGAGCCTCCTTTCATTCCCACCATTCCCGTGCAGCCTTCTTTCTCTGATAAAAAATCTGTAGTGGTATCACCTCCATCCACACCACATACACCTCATACATCAACTGCTCTGAATCCTCCTATATCCCCAAGCCTGGTTGTAAATACAGCTAGAGCAATGGCTGCCCTATTTTCACCCCTCGTGTTGCCTCAAAATTTGGATAACATGCCCGCTAATTATCAAAGCAAAATTCCATTTTTTGATGGCACTCCTCAACATGTTACATCTCAGCAACATGTGGATAGGATGACAAATTTCTTTTACCTTGAAAATATTGATGCAAAGAATGTGGCCATGATACTATTTGTACAAACTTTTGGAGGTGAAGTAAGGAAGTGGTTTAGAGCTTTGTCGGCTGGTAGTATTACTACATTGGCTAATATTTAGAGAAAATTCTTGGATCGATGGGAAGTGAAGAGAAATCCTCTTCAGATCGTTTCTGAATATGAGAATATCAAGCGAAACATTGGTGATTCTGTTCAATATTATTGTGTTAGATTCAATTTTGTCTACAATGCAATTCTTGCTGATATAAAGCCGCCTATGGCGTTGGCTATGATTAAGTTCCTGGATGGATTTGATCTTGACATGGCCTATCAATTAAGAGAGAGGGATCTAGCCACTTTGGAAGAAATGCAGAAAATTGCAGTCAGCGTTGAAGAAAATCTGCTTGCCAAGAGAGCTATAATGAGATTTGAAAAGAAGGTAACAGTAAAGGAAGAGGTTTACACTCCAGATCAAGTGTTCCATAGGATGGAACAGATGTTTGACAAATTGACGATTGACAAGTCTGAACCACAAGTCAAAAATCCTAATTTTTGTGGCCAGCAGCAACCACAATTTAGAATCAAACAAAGAGAGCAATGAGTTCAAGACCAAGCAGTGCAGCAGCAAGTGAAGACACCCTTACAGCAGAATTTTCTACATGGTCCGGAATTAGATGACGAGGAGAATGTAATTGGAGAAGAGAATCATTTCTTTACACCTGATGATATGCCAATTTTTATCACTGAATATGAGGAGTATTCTGAGAACTCAGTTGTACAAAAGGATGATAATTTCATCTTGGCAAATGAAACATCTCTTGAAGAAGAGTCTGATGAATATCAGAGGGGGTACATGAATGCCTTGACCGCCCAGCAGTGACATTATTCACTCAGAAGTAGAGATGTGCCTATTAATCCAATTCAAAAAAGAAAGGAAGCGAAAACATCAAAGAATGATTCACTCGTTGTGCAGAAAAAGGGAAAAGAGACAGCTGATCCCACCACTAGCAAACCACCATTTGCAAATGAAAGATCCAATCAGCCAAATATATCAAAGGAGAAAACTGAAAAGAATGATGTCCCAGCTAAAGAGGTAGAGAAAACTTCAATTTTTAACTTAGAAAATGAAATTGCTAAGTTAAAAGTATCCATTCCTTTGACTGAATTGATGAAGAATAACAACTATAAGGGTCAGGTGTCTAAGGTTTTGATTTTAGATCCATTATCTGATATGGTAAATGTGGAGGATGATCAACCTGAGTTGATTTTTGGTCCAGCATTGGATGGTGAGTCTCAAGATAGTGATGTACCTCCTTTTTACATCAGCCTTAGGTTTCACAACTATGTGTTACACAATGCTATGTTTGATTTCGGAGCCTCTCATAATCTTATGCCTAGGGCAATCATGGAAAAATTGGGATTGGATATCACTAGAAAGTATCATGACCTTTACTCTTTCGATTCTAGTAGAGTAAGATGCATTGGGCTTATCAAAGATTTGGTGGTTAGTTTGGATTAGATTCCGACTAAAAATGTTTTGATGGATGTGGTTGTGGCGGATATTCCTCCTAGATTTAGCATGATTCTTTCCAGATCTTGGAGAGAAAAACTTAAAGGGACATTGCAGCTTGATTTCTCCTATGCTACTATTCTCGTGTTTGGTCAGATGAGGAAATTATACAAGGAGAAAAAGATGAAGTATATGATCACTAGCAAGGAGAAACCGGTAAATCATCCAATCAACTATGTACATACTAATTTAGAATCGTTTGTTTTATATTCAGATAGCTTTAATGATGTAGATAGCCAAGTAGTTGAAGTAGAAGACATTCCAGAAATCACTGAAAATTTCATAGAGGTCTTCAAGAAAGAAAGACAAAGACGGGATAGTATTCATGAGCAATCTGCCCCTCGATAGCAGCAAAATATTAATGGACAACAAGGAGAAGTAAAAGAGAAAACATAATTTCAGCATTTGGAAGAGGACGAAGCTGGTTTGTGGACCATGGATTTTGATGGCGCGGTGGGAAGGGAAGGTGCTGGAATTGGCATTTGGATACGCAGCCCTATTTTTTCCCAAAACAAAGTGCCAAGTAATGTAAGGGTATGTTCTTATAAATTGGCTTTTTATTGTTCAAATAATGAGGCTGAATATTAAGCTCTAATTGCTGGTTTGAAAATTCTTAGAAAGTTAAATTCCGAAAGGATTGCAGTGTATGGCAACTCTGAGTTAGTTATCAAGCTAAGCATCCTCGAATGTGGGCCTACCGTAATGGGGTATTAGATATATTGAGATTGTTTTCATATTATACTTTGACATGTGTCCCTCGTATTTAGAATGGTATTGCAGATTCGCTTGCAACAACAGCAAGTAACTTGAAAATTTCAATGAATTCAAGCAACAAATTTGAAATTCATGTGAAGCATCATCCGACTGTCCCTGATAACCAAAGGAAGTGGCAAGTGTTTCAAGATGATAAAGAAATTGATGAATTTTTGCAAAATGAAGGTAAATTCAAAGACACTTCTAATGATGGGGAGCATGATGATGGCGAGGCAGATGTGGAAGTCAATCAGATGGAAGTTTTGCAGCTCAAGGAAAATCTCATTCCTAAAGGTCTAATACCTTTAGAGGAGCTTTTTTACCAAGACGATGTAGCTCAAAAACCAAGCTTGCTGCCAACCGAGAAAGGAGTTGAGGATGTGAACATTGGATCAGCAGAAAATCCTAAAATGGTGAAATTTTCTAAGGCATTTCCCCCATAGGTAAAATCAAATTATATCAGTTTATTAGCTTCCTTTGTTGATGTATTTTCTTGGGACTATTCTGATTTGAAGACATGTGACACAAACATAATTTAGCATACCATTCCGATCAAGCCAAATCAAAAGCCCTTTCAGCAAAAATTGAGAAGAATAAATCCAAAGTTGCTGCCCTCAATAGAGAAGGAAGTGAATTTCTTGTACAAAGCTGGTATCATCGTCCCAATAAGATTTTCAGATTGGATTTCTAATTTGGTGCCCGTGCATAAGAAAACAGGTGAGATCTGTTTATGTATTGATTTTCAGAGTCTGAATAAAGTATCTTTGAAAGACAACTATCCATTTCCCAAAATGGACCACATACTTCAGCGAGTAGTTGGAGCATCCCGCATGTCACTACTCGATGGTTATTCTGGTTATAACCAAATTCTGGTCCATGAGGATGATAGAGATAAAACAACACTCACCACTCCGTGGGGAACTCTTCATTATGCTAAAATTCCTTTCGGTTTGAAGAATGCTGGTGCGACATTTCAGCGAGCAATGGATATGGCATTTGCAAATGAAAAAGATGTCTTTCTGGTTGTTTATCTTGATGATTTGACAATCTTTTCTAATTCATATGAAGAGCACTTTTATCATTTGAAGATTGTATTTCAGCAGTGTAGAAAATATGGTGTATCTCTCAATCCAAAGAAGATTATGTTTTCCATGAATGAAGGCAAGATTCTTGGTCATATTATATCAAAGGATGGCATCCCCATTGATCCAGCTCGAGTAGAAGCCATTCAGTAAATTGATCTTCCCTGAAACAAAATGGAGATCCAATCATTCAACGGTAAGATGAATTTCTTACGTCGCTTCATGCCCAATCTTGCAGAACATTTAAGGGAAATCACAAGCATGCTCAAGAAAGATAGTGTAGTGAAGTGGACTGAGGAAGTAGTAAAGTATTTCAATTTAGTGAAATTGGCCCTTTCTTCAGCTTCAGTTTTGATCAGCCCGGACTATACTCAGGATTTCATTTTGTTTTCATTTGCTTCGGATCATACTATGGCAGCAGTCTTGATGCAGAAAAGAGATCAGCTTGAAAAACCAATTGCTTTTTTCAGCCGAACCATAAGAGATGCAACTTTAAAGTATAATATTGTTGAAAATCAAGCTCTTGCCTTAGTAAAAGCGTTGAAATACTTTCGAGTATATATTCTGCATTCTCACATTCTTGCTTATGTTCCTAATGCTGTTGTTAAAGATGCCTTAGTGCAAACAGATCTAGAAGGGAGACGAGGCAAATGGATTTCAGCCTTGTTGGAATATGATGTGGAGATCAAACCTACAAAGCTTATCAAAGGACAAGGGCTGGCCAAGCTAATGGCTGAATTAATTTTGCATGCCTTGGACATTAATCTTATTTCTACTATGTCCGAGGAAAAGGAAGAAAGTTCGCTAGCTTAGGTATCAGAAATCTTTGTTCTTTCTCCGTGGTATTCAGACATTATTTATGTGCTCCAAAATCTGTCACCACCACCAGGGATGGCTAAAAAAAAAAGTAGGACACTGAAATTGAAGGCTGCCAAGTTTTGTATCATGAATAATGCGCTCTATTGGAAAGATCTCGGTGGTGTCTTGCTCAATTGTTTGGTTGAAGAAGAGGCAAAGCAGGTTATGGAATATTTTCATAAGGGAGATTGTGAAGGTCATATTTTCTGGAAAATGACGGCCAACAAAATTTTGAGAGCAGGATATTATTGGCCAACTCTTTTCGCTGATGTGTACAAAGCTGTCAAAAGCTGTCATGAATGTCAGATTTTTCAAGGTAGGAGAAAATTGCAACTTTTACCACTCAAGCCCATTGAGGTAAGTGCTCCATTTCAGCAATGGGGTTTGGATTTCATTGGCGAGATCCATCCTACTTCTTCAGCGTAGCATAAATGGATCCTTACAGTGACAGACTACTTTAGCAAATGGATTGAGGCGATTCCCACTAGGTAGGCCACATATTTGGTAATCATTTCATTTCTTGAAAACAATATTTTGTCTCGTTTTGGCTGTCCAAACAAGCTGATCATTGATAATGCAACAACCTTTAAATCTAAAAGAATGATTGAATTTTGTGATAAGTATAAAATCACTTTGGGGCACTCAACCGCATATCATCCACAAGGAAACGGATTGGCTGAATCCTCAAATAAATCCTCGGTCAATATTATCAAAAAGCTGCTGGAAATAAACAAGAAAAGTTGGCATAGGAAATTGATTGATGCACTTTGGGTAGATAGATTGAGTCAAAAGAAATCTATAGGCATGTCCCCTTTTGAGCTTCTGTATGGTGTTGACACTGTATTCCCGACCTCTCTCGTAGTTCCAGTGGTTAAAATTCTGCAGGAAGCCGACAACGAGGATGATAATTTGCAGTGAAGAATTAATCAAATGATCCATTTGCAGCAGACTAGAGAGGAGGTTTTTCAGAACACTTTCAAGCTGCAAGAGAGAATCAAGAAGATATATGATCGAAAGGCAAAGGTAGATAAGTTTCAAATAGAAGAAGTGGTGCTAAAATGGGATGCGAGAAACAAAGATAAAGGTAAGCATGGCAAGTTTGAGAATCTTTGGAAAGGACCTTTCAGAATTGCTGCATATCAAGGCCAAAATGCTTTCCTTTTGGAAGAAATGAATGGAGAAGATAGTCCAGGAGGGCCAGTCAATGGTTGGCTACTCAAACGGTACTATTTTTGAAATGTTTTCTGTTGTCATACATATCACTGTACATACCAGTTTGTTTAAGTTTCATTTCAAGCGTGTGTTGTCATCATTATTTCAGTTTCGGGCCCGAGGAGAAGGCTATAAAACTGAAGGTTGATTGCAGTTTTGGTTTGGTTTGTTGAGTCAGGTCTTTCAGTCATTTTCGATCTCGAAATTGAGTCAGTTTTGAGTCAGTTTTCAGTTCTGAAAATGAGTCAAGATTCTGGTTTTGGTTTTTCGAATTTATTGACTCCATAGCCCAATGGACGAAGGAACTGCCTACTTTTCCAGAGATCTGTAGTTCTTGGCACCTCCAAGGAGCTACCATCCCCATTGGAGCCAATGTTAGTGTTGGTATCTTCATCCCTCCATCAGTGATCAAAATTCTCTTGTTGCATTGCATATTAGGTGTCTCTCTCATCAGCTGCATTCCATTAGAAGCATGGATCATCTTACGGTAGTGGCTTTATATACATTTTCCCTCATGTCCTTTACCTGCTGGCCTATTTTCTTTCATCAAGATCATCTGCACTCACTTTTTGTCCTTAAATTTGTAAGAGTCATTTTTTAGGTTTTCATTCCCATTAGGTCTAGGGTTTCATCAATAAGGTCTTCAAAATGTCCAACAATGGTCAGCAGGTGCATGAGGAGTCTGAATAAAGTTTTAGTACTAAAAATTTCATCATCATATGCTTAGAAATGTATTTTTCTTCAAAACTCTGTTTTGAAGAAAAATAGAGTATTTTATCTTTTTATGTATAAAGTTAATGTAATTTCAAGTTCTCATATTTGTAAATAATTTCAATGGCAACCCTGGTCACCTTGTCAAGATCCAGCAAATGAATTCCCTGCAAGGCAAACAAAAAGCAAATCATTCAGTTAATCACAGGTGCAATCAAGCAAATTTCCCAAAACAGAGTTTAAAAAAAAAAGGGTCAAAGGAAAACATTACAAAGTGGGTTTTTTGAAGTGGAAAATTAAAAATTCTTTGGTATATAAGTCATCTCCATGTTCAAAGGCTCATTTTCATTCCAAGAAGAGAGAGTGAGCAAAGGAAGACCTTGATTGGAGAAAGGGAGCAGTTTGAAGGGAAATTGGCAAGTTTAAGTGGTGTGGCACATTAGCTGAGTGGCGCGGCGCATAAGACTAGTGCGACGCATTGGGTTTGCCTCCATAGTGGCAAAAATACATGGGCATGATGCATAGAGCCAACACGGCGCGTTGGGTTGGTGGCGCAGCGCGTAGAGTTGCCACTTTTTTTTAACCACGATTTCATAACCTCCGGTCTAAAGTAAGTCATAACCTCTGCCAATGCCAATGAACATGTGTTTTATGATGTTTATGAGGATTTAATAAAAAAAAATCAAACCCTATTTCCTTGCTGAAGAAATGATCGTTTAGGGTTAGGAATTTGTGCCATCACTCCCACATCCTTTAGTTCTTCACTGTTTTTCTAAGTTTCATCAACCCATTCCCCCATATCCCTAAATTCACTCATTCCCTATCCCAATTCCCATTATCCAAAATCCTAGTTAAAAAATTCCCAAACACCAAATGCTATCCCAAAAAGCCTAGAGACTGCCCCTTGTTGGGTATGTGTTATATTCTTTCCACGACTAAGCACGTGCAGGTAGTCCGCGTCCATGGTTTTGTGCATGGTTTTGCACATGGTATTGGGGTATGATGGTTTTCGGCCCGTGGTATTTTTGTAGATTCGGTCAAGGGAACTACGGTTATGTTCTAATCCAGGGTTAATGGATTGGGGTTTATGTATGCTTCGGCATGTATATATATGTGTTGTAACACTAAAAGGAATATAATGAAAAATCAAGCTGGTCGTCCCGATTTGGGATCCAGGGGAAAATTTCTGTGTTTATCTGTTTTATGTTTTATGCTCTCGCTATTGTTTATTTTCTGTTATAAGATTCGTGTGTAGATAATTTCTGTTCAAGGTTAAAACCTACATTTGGTATCAAAGTTGTTTCAGCTTCAAGGGGACGCCTTTGCTGCTGAGGGTTTTTTAGTTCGGGCCTGAGGTAGACCCTGTTCAGTGGGAGATCTGCGGGATCGATTCTTGCGGTGAGAGAAGATGGCAAGCGGCGGAAAGATAGAGATCGAGAAATTTAATGGTCAGAGTTTTGAGTTGTGGAAGCTCAAGATGGAGGATCTGCTGGTGGATAAAGATCAGTGGATCGCGGTAGATCCAGGTACTAAACCAACGGCAATGTCAGATGAAGACTGGAAGAAACTGGATCGGAAGGCTAAGAGCACAATATGGTTGTGTGTCTCAGATTCAGTATTGTTGAATGTATCTGGGGAAGCTACGGCGAAGACCTTGTAGGAAAAGCTAGGGACTTTGTACCAATCTAAGTCTCTGGTGAATAAGTTGTTCCTGCGGAAAAAGCTGTATAACCTGAGGATGAAGGATGGAGACTCGGTGACAGAGCATCTGAACGCCTTCAATACTGTGGTAAGTCAGCTGTCATCTGTTGATATTAAAATCTCAGATGAAGATAAGTTCATTAGTTTGTTGTGCTCTCTACCAGACTCGTGGGACAGTCTGGTTATTGCAATAGGTAGCAATACAACTACCTTGAATTTTGATGACATTGTCTCAGCCTTGCTGTTGGAGGAAATGAGATGGAGAAATATGGAGGGTAATAATGGAGATGCCTTATTTGTACAAGGAAGGTCCCAGAACAAAAACAAGAATAAGGTTTCGAGTGGGAGATCCAAATCTAGAGGGAGATCTAAATCTCCTGGAAAGTTTGCAAAGGTGTGCTGGAAATGCGGAAAGGAAGGGCACTATAAAAAGGACTGTAGATCTAAAGCTCCTGAGAAAGGAAAGGGATCTGATGATGATCCTTCTACAAAGGCAAAAACCACCTCGGATGAAGGTGGGGATGTGTATTTGGCTTCTTCTTCAAATACACATGTAGATCATGAGTCATGGTTGATTGACTCAGGTGCATCCTTTCACTTCACTCCCCATAGGGAGTGGTTCTGTGAGTATGAAAAATATGATGGTGATGTCTTCCTAGAGGATTATAGGAAGGCCAGAATCATTGGATGTGGAAAGGTCAAGCTAAAGCTGCAAGGTGGAAGGATTAGAACACTTCCTGGTGTTCTGCATATTCCTGCATTGGCCAGAAATCTGATTTCTGTAAGCAAGATGGATGATGCAGGTGTAAAAACAGTGTTCGAGAAAGATGCCTGCAAGATGGTTCGGGGAGCACTGGTATTAATGCAAGGAGTTCAGACTGGAACTCTGTACAAGCTACAAGGTAGCATAGTTATTGATGGGTGTAATAGTTCTGTGGTTCCTGAAAGTGGGACGGAAAGCCTAGCTGTGTCTGGAGAAAAGACCATGCTATGGCATCAAAGGCTTGGACATATTGGAGAGAAGGGACTTCGGATACTGCATAGAAATGGTATGGTAGAAGTTATGTCTAATTGCTCTCTGGATTTTGATTTCTGTGAACATTGTGTATATGGGAAGCAGAATCGGGTGAGTTTTCCTTCTGGTGCTAAGAGGGCAAACAAGATATTAGAACTTGTGCACAGTGATGTGTTTGGGCTTGTGTCAGTTCCATCACTGGGAAAGTCTGTGTACTATGTTTCATTCATAGATGACTTCTCAAGGAATACATGGATATATTTCTTGAGGAAGAAATCTAAAGTCTTTGACAAATTTAAAGAATTTAAGGCTCTGGTGGAAAACCAGACAGAGAAGAAGATAAAGGTGATGAGGACAGATAATGGTGGGGAGTTCTGCAAGAAGGAATTTGAAGAGTTCTGTAAGAATTGTGGTATAGCATGACATAAGACTACTCCATAAACACCGCAGAAAAATGGAGTTGCAGAAAGAATGAACAGAACACTGATGGAAAAGGCAAGAAGCATGCTAAGTGGTACCAGGTTAGGACAAGAATTCTAGGCAGAGGCAGTGGAGACTGCATGCTATCTGGTTAACAGATCACCTTCATCAGTGTTGGAGGATAAGACCCCACATGAGGTATGGACTGGTAAGAAACCTTCTCTTTCACATCTAAGAGTATTTGTATGTGATGCATATGTAAATGTTCCAAAGGGACCAAGTTGGATAATAAATCTGAAAGGTGCATCTTTATTGGGTATAAGGATGGTTTAAAGGGTTACAAGCTTTGGAACCTAGAAACTAGGAAGGTTGTGTACAACCGAGATGTGGTGTTTAGAGAAGTGAAAGATGTTGTTAAACATGAAATCCTACCAAAGGAACTTAAGAAGATAGAGTTTGAGCTAAAGGAGGATGAATCAGACTCTACAACAAAAGAAGACTCAGAATATGAAGAGCCACAAACTCCAACTTTGAGAAGATCAGTTCGGGAAAGAAGGAAACCAGAAAGGTACATTCCATCTGCTTTCTGTTCAGATTTTGCCTTAACTATAACTGATGATGAACCCAGAACTGTCAGGGAGGCAGTAGATTCAGAGGATGGAAAAATATGGAAGGAGGCCATGGTTGATGAAATGGCATCCTTGCACAAAAATGATGCATGGGATTTGGTGGAGTTGTCGGCTGGAAGGAAGCCCATTGAGAGCAAATGGGTGTTTAAGAAGAAGATGAATGTAGAAGGCAAGGTGGAGAAATAAAAAGCTCGATTGGCAGTGAAAGGTTATTCCCAGGTGCCAGGAATTGATTTTGGTGATATTTTTTCTCATGTTGCCAAGGTTACTTCTATTAGATTACTTTTATCTGTTGCTGCTGCATTTGATTTTGAGATAGAACAGATGGATGTGAAGACAACTTTTCTTCACGGGGATCTAGAAGAGGAGATCTACATGAAGCAACCTGAAGGCTTTATGGTGAAGGGTAAGAAAGAACTGGTATGCGGGTTGAAGAAGTCTCTGTATGGGTTAAAACAGTCACCAAGGATGTGGTATCAGAAATTTGATACCTATATACGGGGACTTGGCTTCACCAGAAGCAAGGAGGATCACTGTGTTTATTTTAAATTAATTGGTGATCGTGTTATTTATTTGGTCTTGTATGTGGATGATATGTTGTTGATTGGAAATGACAAAGAAATTATCAAAGATTTGAAGACCCAACTGTTCTCCAAATTCGACATGAAGGATCTGGGTGCTGCAAATTATATTTTGGGCATGGAAATTAAGAGAGATCGGGCAAAGAGGAAGCTCTGGTTAAACCAGAGGAAGTATGTCGAGACTATATTGCAGAGGTTCAATATGCAGGATAGTAAACCGGTGAAGGTTCCTATTCCTGTAGGTGTAAAGCTGTCTGATGAACAGTGTCCCAAGACACAAGAAGAAGAGGAGTATATGTCCCATGTTCCATATGCAAGTGCAGTGGGTAGCTTGATGTATGCAATGGTCTGTACTAGACCAGACATTGCACATGCAGTGGGAGTATTGAGCAGGTTTATGTCAAACCCAGGGAAGGAGCATTGGACAGTAGTGAAGCGGGTTTTCAGATATTTATGTGGCACTAGTGATCATGGCTTGTGCTACCAGGGAAGACCGGGATTGGAAAGAATGTTGGAAATTCGTGGTTTTGTTGATGCAGACTGGGCTGGAGATCTAGACCAAAGAAGATCTACAAGTGGGTATGTGTTTAGCCTATTTGGAGGCGCAGTCAGTTGGATGAGTAAAAGACAGTCTGTAGTGGCTCTTTCAACTACAGAGGCAGAATACATAGCAGCCACACATGCAAGCAAGGAAGCAGTTTGGTTGCAGAGATTGTGTTCAAGTATGGGGTTGGTACAACAAGCTATAAGGATAGACTGTGATAGCCAAAGTGCAATTTTCTTGGCTAAGAACCCTGCTTATCATTCAAAGACAAAGCACATTGATGTTCGATATCACTTTGTTAGAGATATGGTTGAGGCTAAAAGGGTGTTGCTGGTAAAGGTGGACACTTTGAAGAATGTTGCAGATGCATTGACGAAGTCTGTGAGCACTCAGAAGTTCTCTTGGTGTAGAGAAACAATGGGTGTTGAAGAATTGGCCCAATGACTAAGCCCTCTTGTGGCCCCCTGTGGAAAGAAAACAACAAGTGCAAGAATGTTGGGTATGTGTTATATTCTTTCCATGACTAAGCACGCGCGGGGGGGCGATAGCCCCCCCTTTGCGCTGGGCGCAACAGGGGGGTCACAGGGGGGGCGGTAGCCCCCCCTATCGGGGTCTGGGGCAGCGCCCCGGCGAAAATTTTGGTTCCTTAATTTCCGCTGGGTAGTCTGCGTCCATGGTTTTCTGCATGGTTTTGCACATGGTTTTGGGGTTCGATGGTTTTCGGCCCCTGGTATTTTTGTAGATCCGGTCAAGGGAACTACGGTTATGTTCTAATCCAGGGTTAATGGATTGGGGTTTATGTATGCTCCGGCATGTATATATATGTGTTTTAACACTAAAAGGAATATAATGAAAAATCAAGCTGGTCGTCCCGATTTGGGATCCAGGGGAAAATCTCTGTGTTTATCTGTTTTATGTTTTATGCTCTCGCTATTGTTTATTTTCTATTATAAGATTCATGTGTAGATAATTTCTGTTCAGGGTTAAAACCTACACCCCTAAAACTCTTTAATTCCCCAAATTTCAATTGACAATATTCACAACACTACCCTTACCCTCTCCCTTCAATAGTCCCTCACACATTTTCATAAACTTGGTAGCAAACCAAAGACACCTAAAAGTCTTCATACTCATCTAAGACAACATAGACTTTGGAAAACATGGAGACAGATTCCTCTTATGACCGAGACAGTGACTCTACAACTAAATTGCATGCACCAAGGAGACCGCACAAGAGTGACAGACATGTGAGGGAGGAGCCTACTTCACTTGATGAGCTGCAGGCCTGTCCTCTTGCTATTACATGTTTTCAACAGCAGTCTTTTTATCAGTTTTGTGAGATGGTTGCTAGATTCCACCACCATCATGAGCTGGCCAGATTGTTTGTGCTTCATTTAGACAATGGCCAAGTCACTCTTGCAGGTGTGACATTCACCTTAACACCTGAATCTATCTCTCTAGCAACCGATATTCCAAATGTCAGAGAGCAATGGACTAAAAGGCACCAAGTTGAAGGGGAACACTATGAGCCATACATCAAACCCGGTCTTTTGAGACAACTCAGCAGATTTTTTCCCTTTCGGTTCCTGAAATATTCATACGCTCCTTTGATGAAGCTCATAATCAAATATTTCAGATGTGAGGGCCAGTTTTCTCGCCTCTAGGCCTATCACATCAGGTTGCTGATGAATTTTACCAGGGTGAGAGTGATGAACCTCCCTTACTTCATGTGCCGAAATATTGAGAAAATGACCACCCTAGTGCAAAAGAAAACTCTTGAGCAGTAGTATAATAGTATTTATCACTTTGCACTCATCAAAATTGTGGTTATGCATGAGCTTGGTTTGCGGGATATCCCATGGGAGGATTTCAATTCTCATGAGTTCTTCACAACCCCTCAGGTACCTCCAGATTCTTTCCATGAGATAGGTGAACCTTCATATCAGCAGGGGGGTCATGAGACACAGACCGCTAGTGTGCCAGTGTATGTCACCTATCAAAAGGGCACTAGAAGGTTGTTTGCAGCAGCCAAGCGAGTATTATCTCCACCTGGGGTGGAAGGGGTCTCGCTTCCTCCATCAGCAGTAGAGGTACAGGACAAGGGTAAGAGGCAAATATGTGATGAGGGGCATTCAGGAGAGCAGGAGACATATTTCATCCTCATTCAGGATGATGACACTGATTTGGGCCCACAAAGTTCAAATTTCAGGGAGACCATTCAGGAGCAGAAGGCGGAGATAAATACTTTGTCCCTCAACCTAAAAGAGCCCAGTCGATAATCAAATACCTTGAGCAGAGAAACAAACAGCTAGAGGATCAACAAACTATCATGGAGCTACAAAACATACGTGAGAACCGGAAAGCTACCCAAAGGAGCAAAACTGAGATGACATCACTTGCGCAAGAAATTGCGACTGATCATGAAAATTGGCTTAAAAGGGTAAATATGCATTTGGAGAAGCTTTTGGAGAAAGCCAACAAAGAAAAGAACATGTTGAGGCACATGGCCAATCATTATTGGGCGAGAAATCATGTTTGCAAAGCAAGGATCAAGATCTTGAAGGCTAAGTTGAAGAAGGCCTCAAAGCGCCGGAAAAGGCATGATAGACTTCAGATTTTGGCTGAGGCTTCCTTGCCCCAGCATAGTACATAATGGAGGACACTCAGCCCAAATTTCAAGAAATTTGCGACACTTTTTGCAAATTTTGAAATTTTGGGCCTAAAAACAGATTTTTCAGCTCTATGCGCCGTGCCACTTGGCGTGCACTTTTGATGGGGGACTCCTCTTGGTGTAAACTTTACATTTTTGGATTTTTCGTGGAAAATTATGCATACCTACCTATGGCCAAGATATTTTGACAGCTTTTTGGCTTCTAGAAGCATCAAAAACACCCTAAAAATGACCTTTCTGCCCCCTTTTTGACACACGGGAGGCAGTGTTGGGAGAACTCAGTTTTGGAGGGGAAAATGGAAGCCAAATTCATAAATTCCACTTGTGTTGCAAAGAAAACAGGTAGACATTTCCAACAAGCCCACTTGGAGCAAATTTGGACACTGGGAAGGCCTCCAAAATTAGCTCCAAATTGGCGCGACGCATAGAGAAATCAAGCGCGGCGCATTACAGGATTTTGCTCATTTTTGACTCAGTAACTCTGTTTTTCGTCTAGTTTTTGACATTTTGACTTTCTTACTTCCAAATGTTAAACTCATGATGTAATTGGATGTAATTTGATGGATCTTGATGTAACTTTTTTAAATTTTTACTCATGGAGGTAGATTCATCCATAAAAAAGTGATTTGTAACTGAATGAATTAGTTTCCTATCTTATAGAGGCAAGTTGTTCCACTGCCTACTTTTTGGTTCTCAGTTTAGATCTTGTTGAAATAGCTCCTAAAATTCTGAGCTTGACCCCTAGAGGCTGGGGATGAATTAATGTTTTTCTATATGTTGTGATTTTTCAGTCATTAGCATGGTTGGACTCTTGGGAATGCTTTGAGCATCATTGTATACTCATCTCTACATTTTTTGCAAAGGAATAGACCAGGGTTTGCAGCACTCCATGGGATTCATGTGGCATTTTGTTTTGATGATGTGTTTCTCTCTGCAAATTTAAGTCTACTGGTGCTTGATATATAACATTTTCTCTCTTATTTATTCTTAAATTAAACAAACAAGGACAAAGGCAGAATTCATTAAAATTTGCAGTGCTCTACCTAGGGTTTGTTTAGTTTTCTATGTTTTCAGCTATTTGGAGAGGATCCCTGAAGGTTTCTTGCCCTCTTCAACTCCTCACCTCTCTCAAATCTCTATTTATTTCAAATTGGAAGTTTCAAATCAATTTCCTATCTTGCCCCATTCAGATCTCTGCAGAACTGAGCCTCATTCCCCAGACCCAAATTTTCCTTTCCTCTTGAGCCAACAAATATTCATTAAATTCAAATCAAGACTCTTTTACATATCTACCTAGCCTAAAATCAGTTTTAATTTCAGTCATCTCAAGCCTCATTGATCATGTTTTTGCTGACATTCACAAGAAGAGAGCCCTCTCCCGATCTGGTAGGGCCAGCTACCAGGTTAAGCATGGTTTAATGTTACCCTAGATTCTTCCTTTCTTAGCCTAAGGTAGATTTAGGCCATAACAGAGCTGATCCAGTCGGTGTTTCTGGGCTACAATAAGATCCAGTCATATTTGAAGAGTCATCCTGAACATTTTAACCTTGAATTCAATCAGAAACCATGGGGATTTCTCATTTTTAAACAGGAAAATCCTCTCCATAGACAGAGACAATCCCTCTAGCCCTAGAGTGGGTCTAGAAACAAAGAGACATTCTAGATTTTAGGTTCCTAACTACATAATGGAAAAGGACATGGTAGATTGACCTACCTAGAATCCAATTCTGTTGCTTTAGTTGTAATAGTAGTGACCTCTCACTCCTGCCTTGGCAAGTCACAATCTGTTTGCAGTCATGCTGGGATACCTCCACATAACACAAAAAACAGGAGAAGTATACAACATAATAATTCCATTGGTAATCACTAACCAGTCAAAGAGGGCTAAGCATGTTGCGTTAAATCAAATAAACATAACACAAAACAGGAACCCAAATGATATTCATGTATATATCAATAGAATGAAGAGGTACAACCAATGCTTTGAAATCCTAGTCTCCTCCAGCGGGGTACACCTGAAGCGCATCTCAGTACTTGTCAAGGTATTCGGAATGGATGAAGGCATGAAATTAAGCTCTCAACGGAGTTCCTCCTTGTTCTAACTCTTTCAGAATTCAACTCATCTATAGTATCAATTCTCTTAGTTCAACTATTCAGTTGTTCAGATAGCTTGTGCAAAGAGGGATAACTTCTTTTATAGTGGAAAAGGAGGAGGTTGGGATCCCTACAAAGTTGGGAGGGAGGCTTATCCTTTAGGATGTTTTCATGGGAGGTGGAAACCAGAAACTAAAGGAGGGAATCCATGGTTATTCATTCCAACCACTCCCAATGACTCATCCTCGAAGTTGTTGAAGTGGAATCTTCACGTCTATTTTAAAAAAAAATTCCATAAACAGCTTGGTGCAAGTGTCTAACTAGCACAGAGCGCCTACTGGCATGGGCCCAATGTTAATTTTACCACTTGGCATGGGGGTGTAATTGGCTACTCGTGCCAAGGAAAAAACAAGGGTTTTTACAGCTCTGCTCAGGGAATTATCAATAGAAGGAATAATGCTCTAATGTAAAGGGATGCAATGATGGTCTGTGCAAGGCATGAAACTTCTAATTAGTCACAGAAATTACCATCCAATGTGCGATTTTGGGATTGCTGGGAAAGTGAAAAAATGTTGTGTAACAGATGCCCCTTAAAGAATGAGGTCCAAGAGAGAGGGAGGGGTGAAATTCTTTATGAGAACGCATTTGAACCAAACATCACTGTTGGAAAAGCTACAATTAAAAATACAAATGATATCTCTATTAGTTGAATATGTGGCATGGGCTCAGCCATCCATAACAGAGTACATAAAAACTGAGATCCAAGGTATGGACGCAGCCATTCGGTAGTAAGAATCAACAAATAGACTGAGGCATGGTCGTAGCCATCCAATCAAAAGAGTCATGCAGTAAGTCATGATAATCCACAAAAATCCACAGTCTAGATTTTATCAGACAAAACCTAGGGTCTTGCGCTCCATCTCGACCCAAACAAGTACAATTTCAAGCATGCAAATATATGCACTGAATTTGAACATGCAGGAAAAACGTCTGATTACCAGCCAATGATGAAAGCCATTAACAGATGTGAGAGAAACCATCAATAATGACGATGGCCTTCAACTTACTAAAGGTACAATCTATAGAATGTGAATAGTGATCTGACGTCAAACACCCACACAATCACTCGATCGAAGGCGAATGATGTGAACCTTGCGTCGAATGTGAAAAACCTTCCATTGAGGCATGCAGGCTCCAAGGTACCAGAAGGGAGTCTCTAGATCAAATTCCTAGATAATGAACTGAAGTCAATAGGAAGTGACTTGGTCGAAGTAGGGCCATAATGTTTCCCACATCATCGACATGAGATAGAGTAACATGATCAAAGTGAATCAGGACAAACAAGGATTCAGAGGAAGTTTTCCAACTACAAAGGCAAACTTCTCTTGAACATATCAGTGACATGACACTGGATTTGGAAGTATTTGGCATCAAGGTATCTAAGGTCATGATGACGAGACAGAGAGAAAATGAGAGGTCAAAATAGATTACTCAAACCCATGGAGGAAAAAATGACGAAACGAGATGTCCCCAACCTGACATGAATGCAGAAAAGTGTCATGTTCAAGAGTGAGATACTGCCAGCATAACTAGAACTGGGTTCCATTTTCCCCTGTTATCACTCTAGTAGATTCTTAAGTTGTGGGATTTTGAGTTTTTAGTCAAAGAAAACTAGAGGTAACAACAAACCTGCTTAGAACTCTAGGATCTAGCCTTCCTAAAATTCAGAGAGGGCTCTCTCTTTAAGATTTATCTTTCTTTAAATTTGTGAATATTAGGCTAGTTGTGAAAGAAAAATTGGTTTTTTTTTAAATGGTTTGGTGGGAAAAAATCACTCAGAGGTAAAATAGAGAGAAATCTATTTGTCTATTGGGATGTGGAGTCTAAATAAAGCTAGCAGCACTAGAAGTCAAGGCCGAAAAGGTACAAATTTATTTAGGGAAAGATAGATAACCCTTATATATTTGAGAAAGTGTTTTTTGGTGAAATGGTATGATCGGGATAAAGGGAACTTAAGGATCCTTTGATTCGGAAAATGGGAGTAGAAGGCAGAGGTCAAATGGGAGAAGGAGAAATTAAGGGTTTCCTGCACTGTAAATCAGTAGAAAACATTAAAATGGAAACTAGTTAAAGATAGGGAGCACTTGACTAATCCTATAGTAATACTCCTAGTTACACATTTAGACAAAACAAACATAAAATGAATGCATAAAACTTAGAAAGGAAACAGTGACAAGTAGGAAGTACTTCACTCATCAGCTTATCACATGGATCCTAAATTATGATGCCAGTCAGCTTCTCCAGTTTGCTACTTTGAAATAAAACATACAACAACCTCCAATGTTCAGCAAAAAATGTCTATAGTAAATCAAACAATTTTATTCCACCCTTTATACTTCTAATGTAGAAGTATTTATACAAAAATGTTTTACAAATATCCTAGAAGATTTCTAGGAATTATCTTAGGAAAAATAAAATATCAATACATAATAAAAGTGACAGCTGCTTAACAAACATCAAGTTGTCCTTTTTATCCAAAATAAATAGAACTGTTTAGCTAATAAGGACTTGTTGACTGTCTAGGTGTCCTACTTGGTGGCTGCTAGGAAATATATTGCATTTGACTTGCCTTCCCTAATACTCCTTCATCTAATACTCTTTAACCTACTACATATTTAATGCTGATACTCTTTGACCATCAGTTTCACTGATTTACTGTTGTAAAATATATTTTTAGAAGTAAAAACCAGCAAACTATCCTTTATTTCAACTGTTTTTAAGGTAATATTATTTCACTATTTTACCTTTCATATTTACATCCAATCAGTAAAAGTTTGCCACTCTTCTGCCTTGGGAATTTTGACATTCCTCAACATCCTAAAATTCTCATCAACCTCTGTATATCTAGCAAAGGCAGGTTTGATGACAAAGAAATGCTTAATCTCACGCTGTAAAAAGAATAGATCTTCAAAATACTGAAGGAGAACTTTGCCTGTAGGGGTGCCTTGTTCCAGTGGCTTGTTTACTTGCTCTTTATCAAACTCTCTAATCTTGTTATCATAGTCCTTCTGTGGCATAATTTTTTCATTAAAAACATGTATGTCTGGTAAGCTCCTATGTCTTAAATTTCTGTATTTCACCATAAATCTAGTTATGGCCAAGTTCATTGCTTCACATTTGTCTTCAAGATTGTTCATTAAGTTTTTTTTTAGTGATAACCTTTTTGATTTGTAAGATGGTTTTTGTCCTGTCTAAGACTTGAAATTCTTCAATTTCCTCCCTTTTCTTGCTGTTCATAAATGTAATGAGTTTTAAAGCCTAAGCAGGCTTATCAGTCAACTCATCTTTTGTCTTTTGTATCTATGTCAGGGCTACCAACAACAATTATTTATGCTCATAGATAACTTGAATTGAAGGCCATTGCTTATGAATGGCTTCAATTATGTTAGACTAGAGATGATTTTTTACATATGAGATCTGCTCTGTGAAAGTCAACTCTTTTTGTAAATTCTTGAGCTGCTCTCCCAATGTAATTGCTTTCTACTCATGAGTTCTGACATTGATCTAAATTGTCTTATTTTCCCTCTCAATATTTTCAATTGTTTTATTCTGTCTATTTATTTCACCTGTTTTTAAAGACATCTCTTCCATGGCCTTGATAATCTGGCTGGCTTCATCAGTGTGCTAAACATTTGTATTAGAAGAGTCTGTATCTGAAGTAGTGGTTGAAGTCACTAGCACTGCAGTTGCCAGTGGGCACTTTGGTGCTAATTTCTCTCCTAAAGTAGAGGGCACTGCAGTAGTAATTATTGGGATGATTGTAGGAATTGTAGGAATTGTAGGAGTTTCTGGCTCTTTTACAATGGCTTTCCCTTAGACAAGCTAGTCCATTTGTGTTTCCATCTCTTTGATTTGTGCTGCAAATTTTAGTATGAGCTCCATCGTTTCTTCTTTCTCATTATAATCCTAGAGGATTTCCTTTTTTTGTGGATGCTCACTATGAGGAAGCTTAAGCTATTTCCTCGAAGCTGCTATGTCTTCATTCTTCTACTTGATTAATATTTATGCTGCTTGAATGTTTGAGGGATCATATCCCACTTGTAAAACTAGTTCCTCTAAGGATTTAATCCTTAGGTCCTTGGAATATAACAATGCTTTATCCATTTTCATCTGATCTTGCATATTAAGGATAGTAATTTGTAGCTTAGTAGCACTCATTGCTTTAGTTACCACTGTATAATTCAACATTTCGAAGCTATGCCTATGAAATTCAATCTAGTCCAACTCATGAATATTTTTTGTGTCTACCTCAAATTCCACCTTTTCATAGTTTGCTACTATTTTGGGTGCTGAGGTAGTAGGTTGCAGGAATGACATGATAATTTTATTGGTAGAATAAACAAAGGTTGATAATAGCCTATTTTGATTTCCAGGCTTTTTTTTCAGGAATTGAGAATATATCTTAGTCTTTATCTCCTCATTCTTCTGCTTAATCTACTTGTATTTCTCCTTGATGTCCAAGTCCTTTTCCTCAGATGGTTGTGAGGAAGAGGCTTCCATGCTGTGTTTCTTTTTAATCAACTGTGTTTCATTTTGATTGGTTGTTGTTTCCTTTTCTATTTCCATAAGTGTTCATTAATTATGGTTGTGGATATATCATCATTAGTTACTGGATCATTTGTCTCATCAACATCATTTGTCACTTTTTCCTTATCAGCTGAACAAAGTTTAAGCCTTTTGTTATATATTATTTTGAATTTGGTCTCAATTGTTGTCTCTGTTGTATAACCTCCTTCTTCCCTGCTTCTCTTTCCTGATGCTTCTGGTTTTTTTACAATTTCTAGAGCTTGTGTTGTATTAGTTTTGTCTACTTTATCAGTCAATGTCTTTTCTAGCCATTCAATTTGATTTGAAAACTTGTCTATGTTAGGCTTGGCTTCATGGATAAAGGATGTCAACTTGCACTTTACCCTTAGCTTACTCAAGGTCCCTTGAGGATCATAATTCCATGAAAAAATTTCCTCAAATATGTACTCTGATAGTTTCTTGGTAATCTCCTTTTCTACATCTCTGTTTTTTATTATGAATAGGCCAACTTGATTCTTTAACTTAAACTGAGTTTTCCTTTTGGCAGCCATAAAATTAATTGAATCTAAGTTTAGAATTTGTCTAAGATATTCTAATGAAAAAATTCTCATACACATGTGCTTGGGAAACTTATAGGATAATAAGTTAGACCCAAAAATCCTTAACTCAATGTATTTTTGATAGAGATACCAATCTCCAACCTTATTATGTTCTTAGAGCTGTAGAATTCTTTTCATTTCCTCATTGATCCTGGTATTTTCTGTTTCATTCAATATATTCACTGTTGGATATAAAAAGAGCTCTGAAAAATCTAAATATGTAAAATCACTGCCCTCTTTTCTAAGTAGTGAGGTCCAAAAAATAATAGAAAAAGGCTTTCCTTCTATATCCGTATTTTGTAATGAAATATGAAACTTCACTGCTTGAAAGAGCAGAAGCAAGTGGAAAGGATAACATGAATATCTAAAGACTCCTTCTGTGGGTAACTTAGTCACCTGATGATGGATGACATCCACTATGAAGCCAACATAGTCAAAGATGATTACTAGAGGTTGACCAGGGGATATAGTAGACTGGAATCCTAGAAATGACTCATCAGTATGTTCATATGTAAAATAACCAAGGACAAAAGAAAGCTTAGAAATGATATGTCTACAACCTTCAGGAAATTTAGCTGTGGAGTATGGAGGGTTTAATTTCAGGATTTCCACATGAGAGGGCATGAAGTTTTGGAAGATCATGAACCTTTTAGGGAAGTCTAAGCCTAGATATAGTTGTGTCAAGGCTTCTATAGACAAGGGAATTGGTTGGGGATTAGGTTGTAATTGAATAATTTGATTAACTGACTTGGCTATAATGGTAAAAATATTTCTTTTTCTGCATTTACTATAGCTCTCTAATCTGGCTCATAGTACCTTTGACATAGTCTGATGAGTTATTGGCCAGGATGAGACAAAGGGACTACATACTTAGGAAAATGAGTTTCCCAGATAGGAAAATCATCTTTGTCTAGATATTTCTCATAGCACCAATTGTGTATATCCATCAAATTAAACTCAAAAATAGGGTCTGCAATTTTATATTCAAGATCAGTCAAAGGGATGTTTTCAGTAGCAACCATAGGTTACTGAAGGGGATTTACTCTTGTAGCAGTTTTGGTAGTGATAGCTGGGGTATGCTTAGGGGCTTTGGATCCCTCATATTTAGGTGTTTTGGATCCCACAGGTCTGCTTATGCTCTGTTTCTTAGTCATTTTGAATAATTGTTGCAAGATTAGACTGTTTGTAGGAGTTTTTTATTTTAATAGAGAGGAAATTGAGCAATTTAGATTAAGGATGGCTTCGTTTGAGTTTTTTCTCAATTAAGTTTATCTAAGGATGTGAAAAATGGCATAAAATAGAAAAAAATGGTTTTATGAGTCAGTTTGACTTGAAAAAATGGGTTCTCAAGGCTTTTCAGAGGTTTTTGACCTTCCAAATCTTTGAAATTAATCTTCAAACTGTGAAAATTGAGGAAATTGGCTTAAAACATTGTGCAGGGTTTCTAGGGAAATTTTGCCAGGGTTTGGCCTCTTTTTTGTGATTTTAAGCCATTCTACCTTGCTCAATTTTCTTAATAAAAGGGATTGGCATTCTTGAAAGATAATTTGAATTCAACATGCAAGTTTTAATTTTTTTTTGCAGGTTAGAATTCTGAGGAAAATACCTTTAAATGTAGGTATTCAACTGTAAAAAAGGGTTTTATAGGCTTTTGGTTGTAACACTGGCTTCGGCAATTTTCTGGAGTGGTGCTCTATTCTTCAACATTATTCAATGGTAAATTCTTGTAAAATTTATAGGTTTCAGGAAAAAAATCACAATCGGGGTTAATAATGCTTAAAACAGGGATTTCTGATAATCAGGGGTAGTGCGAAAGGATTCAATCTGCACAATAATGAAATAATATGTATGTATCAAAGGTTTTAATCATACATTGATTGTGTTTATTGACATTAACTACATGTCAAATCGCGACAGGAAGCAGTTTTAGTTTTCAAAACAAAAAAGGACAGTGGTTATCGCATAGGAATGGGGAAATAAGAGGTTTATTCCCAAATGAACGCGATCGAATGAGAAATCGCCACATCATAGAGAGAGAAATGGGCAATACATCCCATTTCACATCCATTTTGGATTTGGGCGAAAAAATAGTTTTTCCACGCGATATTGATCTGGGGCCATTGGATCCTGGACTCGGGCGCGAAGGGTCAAGATCTATTCAAAAGGTGTAGTCAAAGGAATGGTGGGACCCAGGTTTACATAAGCACTGGCAGTTAAAAAACCTTTATATGAAATATAAATTGGATTTCAAGGTTATATATATATATATATATATATATATATAATGGTTTTATGTATACGGAATGGAGAAAAATCATGGTTTGAATATATCATGGGTTAGCTATATAAAGTGTGAGGGTTTACATAACATGGAGGAATATGGATACGGGCGGGGTTAATGTTTAATTAAAACAAACCTTAGTTTAATTTTAATCAAACATTGGATTATAAGTTTATATGGGGAAGGATTAATATATACATTGCAAAGGCGTTGAATTTTCATGGTGGGTTTAAAGTCTTTCGAATCTTATAAAAACATTTGATTCGATTCAAAACTTTCGATAAAACTTGATGATCAAGGGAGAAATGTTTTTATTTAGAACATTTGCAACATGTCTTAATAAAACACTTTTGGCACAACTTTTAGTTTATTTATATAGTATTAAACATTTTGAATGGTTTAATAATCACAGGGGGTAGGATATTTAATTAAAGTTATTTTTAGACCAAAGGGTGCTTTATTTGGGTTTTATTTTGACATGTGGATAATAACTTTGGTCCAAAATCATTGTAATAGTGGGTTTTTGGGGGTATTTAGATATAGGGAATTAGATAAATAGGATAAGCTTTTATTTAAGGATTTAATAAACTAAGTTAAAAGTGAATATGAAAAGGGGAATGGAATACACAAAAATACACAATATGACTAAGTAAAGTGAACAAGTAAAGAAAAGCTTGTTTTTTCATCATTTCACCAATTTACTTAGGATAAAGCATTTTTGAGGGTTTTTGTATGTTTATAAATGAAGGGAGTTAATTAGATGGGGTTTTATGTTTCATTTAGTAAGAATGAGTCTTTACTTATGAAAATGAGTTAAAATGTATGAATGAGGGATAAATAATGGTAAATGAGGATTTAACATAAGAATTTAACATTTTCAACTAACCAGTCATTGAGCCTTGGGTTTGGTCCCAACAAAAGTCAGAGAAATGATCTAAGCATGTTTGACTGATAGTCTAAAACACTAAATACTTATAGGGGAGGGGAAATTAGTGATTTTTTCCCGGTGATGAATATTACATGTTTTTGGCACTTCTTTCTACCTACCCAACATTACTCTAGCATTTTTTCTTCATTTTGGCAAGTGCATTTAGGCTTGCAACCTTGAAACTTTTATTCTTTTTAAAGCATAAACTTATCTAATTCTACCTTATTTCATTCGAGGGCTCAAATTAAACTGTTGAGCTCCTGATTATTCTCTACCTATATAATGATTTGTCGGGATTAAACTATATGACAAATCTTTATTCACTATCTAAAACGTGGAAATTGAAAACATGACAAGTCAAGATTAAACATTTTAACTCATCATGGATTATGGCATTTATTGACACTCTGCCATAATCATTTATTTTGAAAAAAAGTAAAAGTAGTGGCATTTGGACTTGCTCACTTTCAGGTCTTATTTTCATCTTTTTTGTTTTTGGGGTCTATATTTTTCAAGTCCTTTGATCTTTCTTTTAGGACTTTTTACCCTCTTTTTGTTATTTTTTATTATTTTTCTTTTTCTTATCTATATATATATATATATATATATATATATATATATATATATATATCAAAATATGGGAAAACAACTTGCAGAATGTAAGGTATGTACATATTTTACAAGACTATCAAAAGTCAATTCAAAATTATGAATCCTATATTTATAGGACCCTAACATCAGCTTCAAATAGCGATGGCATTTCCTGGTGAAATGTCAAGAACTCTAAGACTAGTAGCCTTCACTTTTAACCATGATGATCTAGTAATTGTCTTTTCTTTTCTGCAATAATTCATATTTATGATATTTTACTCTGCAAAGCTTAGGGCCTTCTCTCTGGACTTCAACTTTGTAAAGAAAATATCCAATCCAATCTAAAACTTCAATGGATATTTACAATGATGTAAAATTAAATGGGACTAACTATTGGTTAACTTAGAGGAATAGTAGTGTTTGAGCATTCTACCATTTACTGGTCCTTCTTGTATATATGTTCCATCCAAATATTTGATAAAGAAAACATTGTTACCCCTATATCCATAAATTACATAAGGTCCTCTCCACAGAAAGTCAAACTTCCCATGTTTGGCTTTGTCTTATCTTCTATAATCCCACTTTAACACTTGGTCTCCAATGTAAAAGTCATATTATTTACTTCTTTTATCAAAAAATTTCTTGATTTTATCTTGAATGACTTGATATTTCTCATAGACTTCTTCCTGTGTTTGTTGTAGATGAATAGTTTGATTAATCCTACTTTTTATATCATTAGTTTCCACTTGTGATTCTTGAATGATCTTCATTACTCGAACACCTAAGGATGATGGAAAAACTGCATCCATCCCATATAAAATTTGGTAAGGGGAAGTGCCAATGGAATTTTTGGTAGTAAGTCTATCTGCCCATAAGGCATAGACTAAATTTTTATTCCAAGTCTTTTTATTGTCTTCAAGTAATTTTTTGATGATATTTACAAGACATTTATTTGAGGATTCAGCTAGGCCATTACCGTGAGGGTAGTATGCAGTAGAGTGGCCTAAGGTAATATGATATTTGTGACAAAAGACAATCATATTTTTAGACTTAAATGTTGTTGCATTATCAGTAATTATTTTCTAAGGGCATCCAAATCTTGACAAAATGTTGTTTTCTATGAAGGAAACAATGACTGCATCAGTGGCTTGTTTGGTAGGAATGGCTTCAATCCACTTTGTGAAGTAATCAGTGGTAGTCAAAATCCACTTATGTTGGCCAAAGGATGGGGAGTGAATTTCTCCAATGAAGTATAATCCCCTTTGTTGAAATGGAATTTCAGTTGAAATTGAATTTAAAGCACTACAAGAAAAAAGGACATTGGTGAGGGGCGAAAAATGTCACCATAAGCTCATTGGTGAGGGTCAAAAGAGCCTTCGTCACCAAAAACTGAACGTCACCAAAGGTGGCGTTGCTGAAAGTATAGGTGTTGTGGTGACATTCAAGGTCCATCACCAATAATGATTTATAATGGTGGATTATGACCGTCACCATTTCATATGAGCAATGGTGATGGACAATAGCCTTCGTCACGAAAAAAATGAACATCACCAAAGGTGGCGTCGCCGAAAGTATGTGTTCTTGTGAAATTCAACGTCTGTCACGAATATTGATTATAATGATGGATGATGATTGTCACCATTTCATATGAACAACAACGATTTTTTGTGATGGACCCTTCATGACCGTCACTATTGGTGCATATATATCGCGACGTTCATTGACCATCACCATTTCATATTTGGTGAGGGTCAAAAAATGTCATGATAAGCTCATTGGTGACATCAAGGTCTGTCACAGATAATGACTATAATGACAAACATTGACCATCACCATTTCATATCAAAAACAACGATTTATGGTGATGGACCTTTCATGGTCGTCACTATTAATGTGTATATATGGTGGCGTTCGTTAACGGTCACCATTTCATATTTTGGTGAGGGTCAAAAAATGTCGCCATAAGCTCATTGGTGATGGTCAAAAATTGAATTCGTCACCAGAAACTGATCGTTGTCATTCCCTATTAATATCAGGGCACGATGGAATCGAACCTCCAACCTCCTGCTTGTGAATCAGGTGCTCTTCCATTGAGCTAGCACCCTTTAAAGAATTAAACTTTAAACTAGCAATTGTTGGTTGCCTAGTAATACTCAATTTTAGCATCTAGAGCAGATCATGCAATCATACCTGTGGTCAAAGTATGGTGGAAATTAAAATATTCCAAAAGGATGGGGGGGCCTCATCCCTCGCCCAACATGTTGAAAAATAACATTGCGACATGGAGGCTATTTTGCAGGGATGCGGGGTGGATCTTTGGTCAGTCATTACAGTAGTGTCAACCACAAAGGCTTTAACCTTTGTTGCTTTAGCAGAATCTATTAACTCCAACTCTCAATGCAAGATGGGGTGTCGGTTGATCTAGAAGACAAGTGAGCACACAAATTACACCATTTCTAATCTGTTTGGAAAGATAATCAAGACCACTATTTAGTTCTCCTTCAATGTTGGGCTCACTAGTGTGTAGCCTTGTTTGGCAATTGTAGCTATCTGGTCAACTCTTCCTTCATTGGGATTTGGTAGTGATTGAGCATCTCTACTATGCTTTCCCTAGGAAGATTAACTGTAAGTTTGTTTTTAAGGAAAAAATTAGTAATATGTCTAATTTTTGTTCCGTGTCATGTAATGAGGTACACGACTAGCTATTAACTGAGGGTGAATTATTGATAAGAGATGCTCAATATTTATATTCGGTAACCTATACAGACTTTATTTCTGATTTTCTAGTCTTACAAAAGGGGATACTGATATAAGATCCATTGTATATACACTTCCACCTTTTGATTTACTGTTTGTAAATACTTTTTCGTAAATATAAGAGATGTTTCGACAACAAAAATAATGGATGAACTACACTAAAAGCTGCTAATTTTCTTGCATTCTTCAACTGTGTTGGAGCATAAAAGAATGACAGCCACTCGATAAATATGCATGCCATCAGGAATAGAGAATTATATAACTACGCTGAGAATTGACCTAACCATGCTGAGATGTCATACAGTCCAAAACTGAAGCAGTCGATGTCCTGCGAACATGAGCCACAATTGAGGCATACAAAACAATGAACTAATTATGGGACATGTTGGCATATTCAATATATTTCATTAGAGACAAGTGTCTTCAAAAGTATTTGGGATCAATTAACAAAGTGAGAAAACCTGTCAGATACTCTAGAAAGAAGGGTAACTTCATCAGGTTAACCAATTCTGGGACATGTTGGCATATTCAATATATTGCATTAGAGAAGAGTGCCTTCAAAAGGCTTAGGGATTGGTTCATGGAATGAGAAAACATGTCAGATACTCCATAAAGATGGAGAACTTGGTCAGGGTCACTAAGTTCACCTGCTTTAAACCAACAGTGCATAAATGAATTCCAGTAAAAAATGCTAGTGGACTTTGGACCCAAGTGACCACTCCAGCCTAAGAAAACTAAGGAGCTATATTAAGGATAATAAAAGAATTTTTTTGGTAAAATACATGTATTTTGGAGTTCTGGGATTTTGTAACTACTACTTCACTTTAGTATCGTAACAAATCACATAATCATGTTGTGAATTTTTGTGTCTAATGCAGATGGTGCAGAATACCAAAATGCATGTAGTAAAGGCTCATAATACCTCGTTTCCCTTCTTAAAATATCTTTTTTCATTGTTTTTTAATATCACCCTCATGATTTTTGGAAAATTTGCACCACCACTGTTGATTCTTGTCCATTTCTTGTGTCTTAATAGAATCTGGTATAAATAGGTGGTATATTCCATTAGGTATCTTCTGCTACATTCCTAGTTTTGAGTACTGCAGAAAACTGTGGAAGATGTTTGATTTGCTAGGTTGATGTATTGAAGGAAACTTTTGTGAAACTTAAATTGTTGTTGCCAAAATAGGCACCACAGCTAAAGGCATACAAAGTAATTAACTGCTAGCACAAGTTGGGCATGTTCATTATATTGCAATAGATAAGAATACCTTCTAAAGGCTTTGTAGAAATTCTTGGCATAGTTACACACCTATCTAGATAATATATCAGGTGATTAGGCTCAATAATTCAATGGCTTGCAGAAACAACGCATGTAGTTATGAAAATAATTTATCAAAAACTAGGGATTGTGGATCTCAAGTACGCATTAGCTGTAGTAGCTTACGCCATGAACTAAAACTACAGCGAAATGAGACCACTATTCAAGGAAATAACAACAAAATGTTATAGCATTAATGCATTTTTCTAAATCACCAAACTACCAGTAATAAATAACTGAAATTTTAGAGTTCTAGGATTCTGGAGTCTATGGTTACTACAGATTCTTGGTTACTATGGTAGATGGAAAAGAAACCAAATATTCATGTGTTCATTAAGGCTCATATGAGATGGCAAGTGGGCCTTTGTTTATGTGAATTCAAGTATCATTTTTGTGAAGGTCTGCAAATTTTCCAAAAAATTGAACTAGTGCTACTTATTGCCTATTTCCAGTGCAGCTTAGATAAAAAAACTGATGTTAAGAGGTGGTTCACTCCATTAGTATGCTGACTAATAGTTGGCAGTTTTAAATACTATAGAATATTTTGGACAATGTATGATCTACTAAATTAATATGTTTGTTGCAATTTTTTCTTAATCACAAATTGTTCTACATCCAAGATAGTTGCCACCTGACCAGGATGACTAAGACCATTATAATTCTTACTCACTGAGCTATTAGTCGCAACTTGTCTCCTTACCTTAGTAGAGCTATGAAAATTGGAGGTTGTAATTCAGTTACTAGGGTGACTGCAAGACTATGCACCTAAGTCTTAATTGATTGTTGACATCAAGATGATTGAGCTCATGTTCTCTTGATCCATCCACACATACTGATTAGTTTATTTGAGACATACTGATAAGTTTCTTTGAGCCATGGTGTGGGTTTTGTTGTATTCATTTTACTTGACTCCAGGATCTCATATGTCATACATACCCCTTGTGGGCTATAATTGTAATTATCTCCAGAAAACTATGGTCCATGATCAAGTATCTTACCCGCTATCAGATTAACGAAGGACTCCTCGTTGATTTCAATGTATGGAAACTAGACAGTTTGACAGAAACTTTTAGAGGAATTATTTGTTTCCACATTAACATTTCACTTTTACACTACTGACAAACCAAGTTTGGGACATAGATTTAGAAAATTAAAACCTGCTACCTCAATTTAAAGGAATTCAGAATTTATGGTGTGTGTTCTCTAGTGCATAGTTCTATAGAAGTAGTCATCTAGGAATTTTAGTGTTCAGAATATTTCACTTAAATTCCCAGCATAGATCTATAATCAACCATAGCCCTTTGAAAACATCCTAAAAACTGAAATTTGATAATGTAATCCTTGATAAATTTAGGTTCTTTGAGAAATCAAGAAGCCAAAATATTGAAAGGTTCTTCATAGTTGCATCAGTTAATGGCTCTTCGAAGTGGGTTGTATAATAATATTTCTGTGTATGCCAATGCACAGGAAAGGGAAAATCTCTCTTATATGTGAGATTAATAGAAAAACATGTGAGTATTCATCTATGAAATTGGTGTCCTGGTACAAAAAAAATAATGGGTGTTGTAAGAAAGAATAAATGTGGGTTTTCATCCCCATCAACCCACAACAAAAATCAATTGGTGGGAGCTTGGGTATTGAATGTAAGTTTCTGATGAAATTTAATTACATGGTTTTCTGACCTTGAACACTATTGTTTCATGTTGCGTGCTTAATGGGGATGGTGAAGCAGCTTTGGAATTTTTTTGCTAAGGAAAATATCAAGGAAGAGCAATTTCAATAGAAATCTAGTGAAATGGAGATCAGATAAATTTGTGGCATATAGGGAATGATGCACAAGATAAATACCAATCAGAGAGATTCTGAAAACAATGCTATGAGATGGTGACATGTGGATGTCGAGAGACTCTAAAGACTCTAGCATGCTGCACAAGTATAGGGATATGAGGCAAAGAATCTGCATTTATTTCTTTAACTCTCTTCTGAAACCCTAACCCTTGGTAATGGTTTAATATCATCAATTTTTTTCATATAGCTATGCCATAATTTCATTTTGCACAGACAGTTGTGTGGCTAGAATGACGGCTTGCATTGTACATTTTTTTAGATGCAAGAGTGCTACTACTTATCAATTGTTGGGAATGACTGCCTCCAGGGTGTAGTCAATTAGCTAATGATTCCATTGATAACAGGTTTGATTCAGACATCAATAGTGAACTGAATCCACTATTAAAAGAAGACAAAAATTTTCACATGGACTATTTACTTTTGTCTCCTTCCATTCAAACAGATACAATTTCGTTTTTATTGTTGAAGACAGATCTAGAGGCTTTTTTGGTCCATATCATAATTATATGGGAAAAAAGATATGGTTGTATATGTCTGAAGTTATATTAGGAACTACCTATAAGGCCAAATTTGGTAATAATCAATTGAGTCTGAGTCAATGCCAGAAAAAACCCCTGCAATGAGTCATGTAACAAGGGGCATTTTTGTAACATTAAGTCAGCAATGCTGTAAACTTAATATAGATATCCTTTCACTTCAAAGCAGTGATGCAAAGTTTGGTCAAGAGCTTTAGGGAGGGTGAAGGTTTCTTATTGTTCTAACTTTATGAAGCTCAAGTGCAGGGAAATTAATAATATTAATACAAGTTAATTGTTTCAAACTATTTGATTGTGAGGACAGCTTGTCTATCATTGAATGTATTGGTTGTATTGGCTACATTATGTGATGAGAAAGGTGGTGTATATAAAGCATGGTTAAATATAACAGAACCTTGAAATGTTGTCAACATGTTCAATAGACTAATAATTAGAGGTTGGGGGCTTATTAATGTTAAAATGAAGCTATTCACTAAAGCTATTTTCATGTGGTTGCAACCTGCATGTGGAATTTGATGTTGGCCATCAAAAAGTTACTAGTATGCTTAGAGGAATTCCTTTTCCTAGTTGTATGCTTGGGAAAGTAAAGTATAGGATTGCAAAGTGCCAGAGCTTGGGGTGTTGTTTGAAGTATTCATGCAATTTGATTAGTGAACTACAACATTTATGCCCCTCATTAATTATAACTTGGTGTATTGGACCACCAAACCATCACATGGAATAGAGTGGAGGATGAATGGAGCCAAGTTGTCTTTAAAAGCACCTTGATCTATAAGTTTTCCCTCGGGGAAGGCACCATCATAGTATTCTCCAATCATAATATGGATGTAGGTTTTTCTTTATAAAGGCATGCCACCTGAAGAATGAAAATGCCTAGTGGGTGCAGTGGCAACATGCTTACCTGACAATGCCAACAACTGAAGAGTTCATCTCAGACACCAATTTTACTAGTTTCTAAAGAATATAATCCCCAGTAGCAGGAGATATTTTAGGCATTTTCCAACCACTATATTATATTGACAAGAGATTCCCATTTGCAGTACAATTACACCAAAGAAATCAATGCCAAAAAAATATGCCAATGACTACTCTTCACAACTAAAGGACACATTGTCTTGAAGTCATTTATTTCTTGCTATTTTGTGATCTATATTTTCTATTTCACATTAATGGAATTCCTATACTACAACATGCATGCATTATGGTACCCATTTTCAATGATTATGCAACCACAGAAATTGGAGTTCAAATTCTCAATAGAATTTAATTGGTAAAGCGAAAAAAGATGTAAACAATAATAATTAGCCTCGATACTTAAATAAAGAAAAATGTATAATATTCAACATAGTAGAACAAGGTAGACTAGTATAAAAAAAATTAGAATGATTTATATACATCCTTTAATATATACTCTATCTATATTACTCTTGGCCTCTAGGAAGCAATATAGGGTTCATGCGAAGCTTGTAACTAATGCATTCTAGTTCACCTCCTTTTGCAAGCACCGTGACTTCCACATATGCATAGGAGACCTTGCCAATTTGACACTAAAAATATCTTGAGGGCATGACATCCTTTGAAGAAAATATTGGAATGGTTGTTTGTCTCTGCATCTATAAAGGATAAAAATTGTGACACTATAGACCTAGAGGTTGGGTTTAATATAAAACCACTACAAGTGATACTAGCATATGTTTCTGAGCATTTCTCTGAATCTAAGGGATCATCATTTGATTCTTGAAAGTTCACTAATCATTAAGTCTTTTCTCAACCTTAATCCTAAGAATCTGTGTATGGAAAAGATCATGATATTCGATTCCATCTTGAATTTTTGTCTTGATTATTGCAAGAGGCAGGTGCTACCAATTCTGTTGCATTCAAGGAATTTCAGTTTCATACAATCTAAAACAATGTCAGTATCCTAGTGAAACAATAGTTTGGAAGTTTTGAATATCCACCATTGACATATTGGATGCCTTTTTCATGATCTTGGCTAGTGAAATATGTGTTCTTATAAGAGACTTATATTTGAGTAATTTCTTCAACGTGAAGGAAATTGGTTCTAAATTCTTGAAGACAAGGAAAAAATTATTTACTAGAAGCAATAGCCTTGGTGTGTAGGTGTTACTTGGGAAAATTACTATTCATGACAAATTCTTTCAAAACGCTTCCAGCTCTGTAAAAATAGTGAATACCGAGTCTCAACAACCATTGGGTTGGAAAATTTCTATTGGATGTTATATAATTAATGCAATAGATAATGGCAAAGTATGTATTTATAGAGGCATGGATGCAAATTTTCAAAAGAAATTATGTGCCCAAGACAGCAGGATCTAATCCCACAATGGTTGATATGTGTCTATGACTCACGTTCCCTGATACAGAGTTACCAAAACAACATGCTATATTATCCCATGGAGACAATATTTCATGAGGGACAAAACATAACAACATTATGTACTCCCAAGTGGTAGCAAAGGATAATTTTCAAAGTTAATGAGAAATAATTATTACATTCCTATGCAATCTTGGATGGATAGATCCTTTGAAGCTTTCAATCTTGAAGAACTACTTGGAGAAGAAGTGCATAACACTTTGGAACAGTTCTAACCCTGTCAGCAGAGGTTCCTCAATAAATGTGCAATACACATCCCTGACATCCTTGGTTGCTCTAAGCAAGGATCTTATAATGAATGGAATCAATATAAAATGACCGCTCCTCTTCATGAATTCGGAAATTTGATATATTGGTAGATATCTCTTCTCTCTGATTGAAGAAGGTCTTCCGCATTCTCTTCTTTGACCTAAAGCTTCTTAGAATTTTGATGTTGCATTCACCTCATGTAAGTCTCATCTCTTATTTGGGTAGCTCATGATGATTACCAATGCAAGGCTTCAGAAGGATCTATGATGATTGGGCTCAGCTATCGATAAAATTTGTCCAAATAAGTGGGATTTAATGGAAGACCTAGATCTGTCCTTAAGCACAAAACATAGTAGATGTTGAACCTAGTCATATTCAACTCTAATATATGCCTTGATACAAAGACTTTAAGACAATTTAAGGATAAGCCTCATACATATATATTGGCTAGCTGCTCATTAAAGATCAAGTATGATCTGAAGTTCACTATTGGTCTAATAAAAGGAAAAGTACTATATCTCCTGGTGACCATCTTCATTTCTTTGTATCACAAATAAAAGGCTGATGTCTGTTATCTCAAAGCACCATTGCAGCTGAATGTATAAAACAACAAGCATGAGTTTCTATGACAATGCCAACAACTGAAGATTTCATCTCAGACACCAATTTTACTGGTTTCTAAGGAGTATAATCTCCAGTAGCAGGAGATATTTTAGGCATTGTCCAACCACTATATTATATTGAAAAGAGATTCCCTTTTACAATACAATTACATCGACGAAATCAATGTCAAAAAATATGCCAATGACTACTCTTCACAACTAAAGGACACATTGTATTGAAGTCATTCATTTCTTGGTATTTTGTGATCTATTTTTGCTATTTCACATTAATTGAATTCCTATACTACAATATGCATGCATTATGGTACCCATTTTCAATGATTATGCAACCACAAAAAATGGAGTTCAAATTCTCAATAGAATTTAATTGGTAAAGGGCAAATATATGTAAACAATAATAATTAGCCTCGATACTTAAATAAAGAAAAATTTATAATATTCAACATAGTAGAACAAGGTAGACTAGTATAAAAACCTTTTAGAATGATTTATATACATCCTTTAATATATAATCTATCTATATTACTCTTGTCCTCTAGGAAGCAATATAGGGTTCATGCCAAGCTTGTAACTAATGCATTCTAGTTCACCTCCTTTTGTAGGCACTGTGACTTCCACATATGCATAGGAGACCTTGCCAATTTGACAATAAAATATCTTGAAGGCATGACATCCTTTGAAGAAAACATTGGAATGGTTGTTTGTCTCTGCATCTATAAAGGATAAAAATGGTGACACTATAGACCTATAGGTTGGGTTTAATATAAAACCACTACAAGTGATACTAGCATATGTTTCTGAGCATTTCTCTGAATCTAAGGGATCAACATTTGATTCTTGAAAGTTCACTAATCATTAAGTCTTTTCTCAACCTTAATCCTAAGAATCTGTGTATGGAAAAGATCATGAGATTCGATTCCATCTTGAATTTCTGTCTTGATGATTGCAAGAGGCAGGTGCTACCAATTTTGTTGCATTCAAGGAATTTCAGTTTCATACAATCTAAAACAATGTCAGTATCCTAGTGAAACAATGGTTTGGAAGTTTTGAATATCCACCATTGACATATTGGATGCCATTTTCATGATCTTGTCTAGTGAAATATGTGTGCTTATAATAGACTTAGATTTGAGTAATGTCTTCAACGTGAAGGAAATTGGTTCTAAATTCTTGAAGACAAGGACAGAATTATCTAGTAGAAGTAATAGCCTTGGTGTGTAGGTGTTACTTGGGAAAATTACTATTCATGACAAATTCTTTCAAAACGCTTCCAGGTCTGTAAAAACAGTGAATACAAAGTCTCAACAACCATTGGGTTGGAAATTTTCTACTGGATGTTATATAATTAATGCAATAAATAATGGCAAAGCATGGATTGATAGAGGCATGGATGCAAATTTTCAAAAGAAATTATGTGCCCAAGACAGCAGGATGTAATCCCACAATGGTTGATATGTGTCTATCACTCACATTCCCTGATACAGAGTTACGAAAACAACATTCTCTATTATCCCATGGAGACAATATTTCATGAGGGACAGAACATAACAACATTATGTACTCCCAAGTGGTAGCAAAGGATAATTTTCAAAGTTAATGACCAATAATTATTACAGTCCTACGCAATCTTGGATGGACAGATCCTTTGAAGCTTTCAATCTTGAAGAACTGCTTGGAGAAAAAGTGCAAAGCACTTTGGAACAGTTCTAACCCTGTCAGCAGAGGCGCCTCAATAAATGTGCACTACAGATCCCTGACATATTTGGTTGCTCTAAGCAAGGATCTTATAATGAATGGTATCAATATAAAATGACCCCTCCTCTTCATGAATTTGGTAATTTGATATATTGGTAGATATCTCTTCTCTCTGATTGAAGAAGGTCTTCCACATTCTCTTCTTTGACCTAAAGCTTCTTAGAAGTTTGATGTTGCAATTACCTCATGTAAGTCTCATCTTTAATTTGGGTAGCTCATGATGATTACCAATGCAAGGCTTCAGAGGGATCTATGATGATTGGGCTCAGCTATCGATAACATTTTTCCAAATAAGAGGGATTTAATGGAAGACCTAGATTTGTCCTTCAGCACAAAACATAGTAGTTGTTGAACCTAGTCATAGTCAACTCTGATGTATGCCTTGATAAAAAGGCTTTAAGACAATTTAAGGATAAGCCTCATACATATATATTGGCTAGCTTCTCATTAAAGATCAAGTATGATCTGAAGTTCACTATTGGTCTAATAAAAGGAAAAGTACTATATCTCCTGGTGACCATCTTCATTTCTTTGTATCACAAATCAAAGGCTAATGTCTATTCTCTAGAAGCACCATTGCAGCTGAATGTATAAAACAACAAGCATGAATTTCTATGAAGCCACTCTATTGTCTCATGCAATTACCTCATGTAAGTCTCATCTCTAATCTAGGTAGCTCATGATGATTACCAATGCAAGGCTTCAGAGGGAGATATGATGATTGGGCTCAGCTATCGATAACATTTGTCCAAATAAGAGGGATTTAATGGAAGACCTAGATTTTTCCTTAAGCAAAAAACAGAGTAGTTGTTGAACACAGTCATAGTCAACTCTGATGTATGCCTTCATACAAAGGCTTTAAGACAATTTAAGGATAAGCCTCATACATATATATTGGATAGTTGATGTATGCCTTGATACAAAGGCTTTAAGACAATTTAAGGATAAGCCTCATACACATATATTGGATAGATATTCATTAAAGATAAAGTATGATCTGAAATTTATTATTAGTCTAATAAAAGGAAAATTACTATATCTCCTGGTGACCATCTTCATTTATTTGTATCACAAATCAAAGACTGATGTCTGTTCTCTGGAAGCACCATTACAGCTGAATGTATAAAACAGCAAGCATGAATTTCTATGAAGCCACTCTATTTTCCCATGCAATTACCTCATGTAAGTCTCATCTCTAATCTGGGTAGCTCATGATGATTACCAATGCAAGGCTTTAGAGGGAGCTATGATTATTGGGCTCAGCTATCGATAACATTTGTGCAAATAAGAGGGATTTAATGGAAGACCTAGATTTGTCCTTAAGCACAAAACAGAGTAGCTATTGAACCCAGTCATAGTCAACTCTGATGTATGCCTTGATATAAAGGCTTTAAGACGATTTAAGGATAAGCCTCACACATATATATTGGATAGCTGATGTATGCCTTGATACAAAGGCTTTAATACAATTAAGGATAAACCTCATACATATATATTGGATAGCTACTCATTAAAGATCAAGTATGATCTGAAGTTCACTATTGGTCTAATAAAAGGAAAAGTACTATATCTCCTGGTGACCATCTTCATTTCTTTGTATCACAAATCAAAGGCTAATGTCTGTTCTCTGGAAGCACCATTACAACTGAATGTATGAAACAACAAGCATGAATTTCTATGAAGCCACTCTATTGCAGTAAGCCATTTGTGCTCACTATCATTATATATTGCAGAAGAAATATTTCACATACCACTGTATAAGGTTAAGTAGAGGACACTTATGTTTTATCGCATGTTTGAATGGTCAGATCTCATAGATTTTCTAATGGACACTATGCACCCTGGAAAGACAAATATAGGTAATGATATCCTTGTGTAAGAGGGAGTAAGATCAGTCAAATATCTTCTCTCTCTATATGTACAAGAAGCTAAGGATTCCTAAATGTTGACTAGATCTCTGTTGTAAGTCAATATGTTTGCAGGCTTCTGTATGGAGCTATGAGGCTCCCATTGATTTAATTTTGATTTTCATAAAGCAGCTTGGCACCATTCCCTATATGAAGGGATTCTTCGCTGAAGATTGAGCTCAAGGAGTTCCTGGGGGCTTGGGGTACTTATTGATCTATGAGCGACCATAGGGTGAGTGGTTCACCTTCCCATAATGGTGCGTTGTGTACAAAGTGAGTGGTTCACCTTCCCCTGTGATACCCCATGATGGTTGACATGTGTGTAGGGTGAGTGGTTCACCTTCCCCTACTGTTGGTGACATATTCATAAAATGAGTGGTTCACCTTCTCCTATGGCATATGAGCAGGATGAGTGGTTCACCTTCTCCTATGGATACCCCAATGAGAGATGCATATAGGCATCTGTTGACATGTCGGTGGGACGTGGTTCATCCTTTCCCCATATGTAGGATGCTCATTCCCTACAATTGATAGTTGACATGTCAATGGGATGTGGTTCGTCCTTTCCCCACGTGTAGATTTCTTCCTACTATTGTTGTTTTTCATGCACTCGATGTTTTTGCATGGATGTAGGAGGTGGTTCATCCTTTCCCTACACTTGGTGTTTTGCATTCATGTAGGAGGTGGTTCATCCTTTCCCTACATATGGTTGTGATATGTGTTTGTAGGATGCAGTTCATCATTTCCCTACATATGATTGTGATGTGTGTTTGTGGGATGTGGATTCTCCTATCCCTATGTGTGATTGCGTGTAGGATGTGATATATTCTTTCCCTGCTGGTGTTCCTGCAACATCCTACCCATGTAGTCCGGGACACATGGGCAGTACCTCTCATATGGCCAATGATTTGGGAAAAGTGGTTAGGGACCGCAGCACTACCGATGGACACATCGAATACTGTCATACTCCCTATGCTAGGATGCATGGTGTTTATCTACTTGATTTGGGATCAATTCAGGTTCTACCTTCAAACTTACTTCTGTCAATGGAGAGTGGCAAGGTCTTATGACTCACTCTTGATCAATTCTTCTTTATTATTCACATCTTTGTTCAGCAGAGCAGAGTAGAGCATAGCAAAGACGTTTCAAGATGGCATGATGACCAATGGCAGCAGATGGATTGGTAGGTGGAATTCTCTCTAGTTGAGAGGGAGTGTTAAAATTGGCAACTAGAGCCAAATTCCACTTTGGTCTGCTCAGTTGATGGAGATTATAATCCCATTGAATTCCTCTTTTCAATCTAAATATTGTCAAATTTAGATCAGGAAAATATTTGTTTATTCAGAAAGAAATTCTATAAATCATGATTTTATTTAGGCAGGAAATTTGAAAATTCAACTTTTGAATTTGCCTCCAAAATATCAAAGTCTGCTTCTCTTCTAAATTGTATATAAGGATTCTCTCCCAACCCATTTGAGGCATCAAAAATCTCTCTTGCATCTCTGAGGCAGTCGAGTGGGGATAATGGCTAAACGCAGAGGTTAGGTCTGTTTTGAGTGAGTCTATTCTCTTTTTGTAGTGCCGAGGAAGCTATAGGTAGACTACTGCTGGTTTCAGGACAATCTCAGTAGAGATGTATTGGGGTTTCGTTACATGATTTCCCTCCTCACAATAGACCAAGCTGCTTAGACAAGATGCCGAGCAGATCTGGGTTAGATGATGCTTAATCTAGGCATTATTAACCCTCTCCCACAGACCAAGATCCATCCACAAGTCAGTCGTAGACCTGTGGATAGCTTAGTGTTTCCTATTATGCGAATCATCTAGAGAAGGATTGTTGCAACTCCAAGGAAGTTGTTTCAATCAGGTCGCAACCCTATACAGGCTAGATATGTGGTCATAGTTATGTCGCTCCCATCAGGAAGCTGTGGAGGGCTGCATCTAGCCCTAACCAGCTGTGGAAGGTTATAACTATAGCTCTAGCCATCCTTAGATTGTGAACTGTGACTTGAAAGGGGAAGTCGCAACCTTGTAATAATGTTTAGAGGAGTGAAAAGGGTTTGTTGTCATAAGACAACAAACCCTAACCAAAATTAAATTCATATCTAAAGCAGGTCAGCACTGAGGAAAAGCTTTGACTACATTTGACCACTAATCTGGACAAAATATGATTGTTGATGTTTAAAGGTAGAATTTTGGATCATGTCTTTGGCATTTGGACAGTGATACTAGTCGTCACCTTGGAAAGTCAATAATGTTTCTATCAGCTCTCTCTCTCTCTCTCTCTCTGTTGTACATTTGATTTGAATAATAAGAAGAATTGTTCAAGGGTTTTTGCCATATTGGGGTTTTTCCCTGGCTTGTGCCATATTCTCTTGTTCTTTTGTCTTGGCTTGTCTTCAGCATTTCTCATTTATGTTCTTTCGTTAGTTACTGTCATATATTGTTTAATGTAATTGATAATGGATTAATGGGCTCATGATTGAATGAAGTAACTATCCTAAGAAAATAACATGTTTCCAGAATTAACATATTCTTTGTTTATTTTAATTTCTCCTGAAAACCTATGTTGAATCCAACAAGGGTGAGCTATAAAAGCAGAGCCATATTGCAACAATTCGGGAGAGATTTAGTCACTGTGTGTTTCAGAATTCTTGTTTTTCTGGAGAATTCCAAATCAAACCCAAAGACATGAAAAGAAAACCTTGAAAACAACAAAACGACCAGAAATAAATGAAATGCATGCCAAGAAAACATAATCGTTAATGAAATGTATGTGTTTTTATCATGGAAACAGGGGCATTTCAAACATGTTCCAAGTTGCAAAGAATATAGAGGTGTTGACAGAAGAATTATCCAAACTTTTAATAAAACATTTAATCATAGATGTATAAATATTATTAATAGACATGGAATTGAATACCTAAATTTCAGAATGATAACTCTCAAGAAACAATTATCTAGCCATCTCTACACAATGATGTTTCTCATATTGAGAAAATTGGCTAACATGAAAATTTCCTTCAAATTGAAACTCTAGGAATGCATATGATTCATCAAATAGTTTGTTGATCATAATCTGGTTCTTATAAAATTTCATAGGCTATCTAGCTTAAAGCTCTCGAATTCCCCCCTTGCAGCCGTGGAAAACCATTCTTATGCCTATCGTTGCCATTTCCCGCCTCCAAAACAAATTATAAAACACTGAAAATTCATATTTGAAATATTTAAATCGTAGCCCTTTCGGCCCAAGCCCCTCTGTCTTTTCCTCCATGAAACCCGGACGCTAGACCGGGTGCTAGTCCAACGGGCGCTTACCCAATACATATCGGGCACATCTTGAGCCGTCGATCTATGCAGATCGAACGACGTTTTCTCATCTCTGCCACGCCCGTAGCGTACCTATTCACTGTCCGATCAAATCATAAACCAACGGCTTGCAGCCCGCCGGTCCTGGTGGTCCACGCGCCCAAGACACTGTTCAAAACTAGGTGGTTTATATCGCACCGCCTTTCGGCGGTAGGCGGTAATTCTCCTTGGGCCAGTGATTCCATAAAACACACACCACGTCTTCCTACGTATGGCCCCGAAACTGCTCTCCATCGCGCATTATTGTTCTGTCAAATTCATGCAGTGATATTCATCTCAGCCGTCCGATCTGAGGGCCTTCATCCGACGAACGTCGCGCCCCAAAGCTGCATAAGGTTTAACCATTAGAAAATTACATCCCTGGCCCATTGTCCATCACCCCCGACGCTCTTTCAACTGTTGATCTCCTCCCGAGATTGAACGGTCAAGATTCCATCATTCCCGCTGTTGACCGGTCTCATTGTCAGCGCTCCACGTCATCCTTTCCACATAATATTTCATACGTACACCCGTCACCCGCTCCACCTGTCCATCGCATTTTCCCTCTCTGCCATTCATATACTATATTCATACGTTATATTCTAATGTTTTACAGTTTAGCTCTAGCCAGCCCTTCTGCCATTATTGCCACTGCATTTTCTTCGTCACCACCCTTCATATTTCTGCCGCTTCATCACGACGCTCTGTCACACAGTCGCTTCCATTGCATTACCGTCCCCCATGCATTTGTTTTCTTCACGACTTTGTGTGTTTTGTAGGTTTACAGTGACAGGGAATTATCATCATTTGCAGCATCCATTACAAGAGATGAGCATACGTCAAAGGACCATTTTTTAGAGCAGAATTATGAACAAAGTCCTCGAAAGCCCAAATCGACAAGACTTCCATTAAAGGAGCAGGGTTCAAATTTGTCAAACCCTGCAGGGACATTCAAGGCACCAATTTCACAGATGAAGATATCAATGGGGCAGATAAAGAATATCAGTGATCAATAGAGAATTAAAGACAGGTAGTTGAAGATTTTGTGGGCCTTGTTCTAGCCTTTGAAGCAGAGTACCAAATTGAAGATCTTGCACATCATTTGAAAGATCTATACACATAAAACAATGTCCTCAAGGCTTTATTTCAATAGAGTTTTCTTTCCAGGCAAGGATGGATATTTGTGTGATTTTATTGCTTTTCCGTGTCCCCGAAGAGATTTCTACCCAGCACATTTATTTCAGTTAGCAGATCACAGAGTACAAACAACACAGCACAGTCATTCAACAGTATGGGCGTGCACGTCTCCTCCATTTTTTTTTATGATATAATTAAATGTTCATCACCTACCTCTTTTACCAGGTTTTGGTTTCTTCTATAAAAACCATGAAGAAATGCATTGTCAGGGTTCCAAATTTTATCAGAAAATTATGCAGTGAAAGGAATTTTTGCATACATTTTGTAGAACTTATGTATGAAGGTTCAGAGCCCATAGGGTCTTAGTGAGGAGGAGTTCCATCTATTAAAGAGGATTCTGGTCTTTGGTATTTCACAGTCTGTACCTTTCTCTTATGTGTTATTTGAATATATCATTTCATTTCATCCATGTTTCCTGTATCATGTTTTGGAATGTGAGTGGCTCATTGATTTTTAGTATGGATTCATCCTAGTTGATGCCCATGCTTGGATCAATCAAGCGCTTTAAATATGGCTCATGCATGATATTTTGTTTCATTATTCAGCTAACCATACTTCTGCTATATTAGTTTCTTTGGGAGGGTGCTTTTAAAATGCTACTATTATGTATGGATTCTTAAATTGGTAAGCCCATGCATGGTGGTATTGTATATCTGGGTATTAGCTAAAGGTTAACTAATATCTTCTCAATATTTCTTTCGCTAAATACACCCTCTGATCACTTATGTCTGTGAGGTATTTCTGAATTGGCCCACTTTGCAGTAAGTTGCCTCTGAATTGTCTGTTGCTTTTATATTGGAGTTTTGCATATTGTCTCTGCAAAATTCCTTCCTCTGTGTCAATTCCTGAAGGTCCTGGTCCCATTCAGATTAATTTTCCATGTTTTAATGAGATAGCATGGGAGCTGAAGCTAACAACTTCACACATCGTATTATACGCTCCTTGCTATGCTAAGATGTCCTAGGCACTGGTCTATCACAACTCTAGGCTGTCTCTAGGAGCTACAACATCTTTCTGGCGCCGTTGCCAAGGATGAATTTAAGAACATCAGAATCCCTGGTCCTCGACAAAATCTAATTCACTCTTCAAGTAGGTGAGTATGGAGAGTTGAGAGTTGTAGATCCCTCACCTTGGTGACTCCACAGTTCTTAAATGATTAAAAAGACTCCACTGGGAGACCATGTCATAGTACAGCATCAGCCATGCTGGAGACCAAATGACTCCACTGGTAGAAGACTCTGAACTGTTTGGGAAGATGCAGTGATCATCTTTGCAGAAACATGGATCCAAACATGGATAGGGATACAAAGCTAGATGATTTGAATGATCAGATATATGAATTAAAGAGAATGTTTAATGAAGTGTTGAAGAGGTATATGGATAATATGAATACAAATGATGGTTGTTTAGAACATCCCATGCCTCTTCCAGAACAAGGACAAACTCAAGACCTAGATAGTGAGCAAGACATGTATGATGTTTTGAAACCTATGGAGGATGAAGAGGGAAGTGATTAGGAATTTCCTGAGTTCGTACCTATGTCTTGTATTATGCTGGTCAGAGAATATCAGGACCTAATAGCAGAGGTAAATAGGGAATATTTCTTGGAGGAAACAAGAGACCACATAGAAGATGTAAAATCTGATGCGGAGGAAGAAAACACTCATGAGCCTTGTATTCTAACCGAGTATCATCAGGTTCATGAGGACTGGTCTGAATCAGAGAGAGATCAAGAAACATTAGAAGATCCTCAAGTTTTTCCTGCAAGCATAACTGAGGATACTCTAGAAGAGGTTCAAGTAGGCCTCCTGCCTCCAAATCAGCTAGTACAAGAAACAGAGAGCTGCTACTCTTCTGCACAAAGGAACACAAGACAATCTTCTCCTTTGACAGAAGAAGAAATTGATCAAATGTTAAATCAGCAGCGCACCTCAGAAATCCTCTGTGGAACACACAGTCTTTCCCATTCATCTTATGAGTTCGATGATACAGATCCAGAAGACTCCTCTGTGGATCAGGACGAAGAAAAACTTGCTGAGAATCTGACAGGTTTGATTGGTGACATTGCTTACGATTATGACTTTCCTAGTTATGATCTATTTGATGATGATTGTTTTCAGAGAGAAGCTGAGCCTGCAAAACCATCATCACTAGACCCATGGGGGGAAAGCCAGAGCCAGCAACTCCAGAGGAGCAGTGAACCTAGTCAACCTATCTATGACACTGATGGGGAAAGTTATGAAAGCATCAGTGGTGAGTGTCATGTGATCAGTGGTCAGCAGTCCTTCCTTTCAGAAGGTGAGGAGGAGAGCAAAGAAGAAGTTCTTGAGCAAGATGAAAATAACGAGCCTTATTTTGAAAAAGAGGAAGCAAAGGCACAAACCACTACTCAAGAATACATAGATCTTTTCACGGAGCTCAGCACAGCAGAGAAGAATATACTAGAGCTCCAAAAGGACTCAGCTCAAATATACGATGAGTCCTCCAGTTCATAAAATGAAGAAAATAAGAGAGATTCTCTTTCTCAAGAGAGTCTTGTTCCTAATCCAGTGGAAGAAGAAGAAATCCTGGTTGAAGCCTACCTGCCAAATATTCATAGCCAGGTATCATTTCATGATCCTTATGCCCATTTCTTGCAAACATTTGAGGAAGGATCAAAGGTCTTTTTGAGCAACATGTTGCAAACAAAAAGAAATTTTTTTAAAGCTGCACAGGATAAAGACAGCCTACCACCCATGGAAGGCATAAAAGAAGAAAGTGTACACCATTTGTTCATTAATCTTGTGGCAGAATATATGGAGGCCCTGATTAGCTTAAATTCTCTAGCATTGATCCTTCACTAGGGCTAGATTCATCGAGAGTGGTCACCACTGATGGTGACCATGTTTTTGAACAAACACGTGCAGAGCACCCTATGGTTATCTCTGACAGGCAGTCAGTGCTCCTATCCCTTTCTGTTACTGCTTGACTGGCTGCACTGGCATTATTGTATCATCTAAAAGCACTAGAGGTTTCCAAGTAAAGTAGGGTAGGTAGGAAAAGCTCAATAAAGCTCAGTCTGTGAGCATGTAGTTAGTTGTTTTAATTTCTCCAAAGTCCAGCAAGCCAGACAGTCTAATCCTGGCTTGGCTGTTTTTTCAATTTTTGTTTTAGAATGTAGAGAAGAAATTTTCTAGATAGCTTAATCCTAGCAAATGTAGTTTAGATAGAGAAAATGTGAGACCAACAGTTTAATCTAGTCTCATGAAGTAATAAGGGTAGTAGTAGAATAGGTTTATTTCTCCTTTTGTAAAAATTGATGAATCATGAGGTGAGAAGTTGAAGTGCTAAAGAGTAGAGTCTGCACAGAAGATGATCAGGTGGTCTGCGAAGTTCTTGACACGTCCAGGGATGAACGTGCCATCCCCAGGTGGAGCCAATGTTGATCATAATCTGGTTCCTATAAAATTTCATAGGCTATCTGGCTTAAAGCTCTCGAATTCCACCCTTGCAGCCGTGGAACACCATTCTTACGCCTATCACTGCCATTTCCCGCCTCCAAAACACATTATAAAAGGCTGAAAATTCATATTTGAAATATTTAAATCGTAGCCCTTTCGGCCCAAGCCCCTCTGTCTTTTCCTCCATGAAACCCAGATGCTAGACTAGGCGCTAGTCTAACGGGCGCTTACCCAATACTTATCGGGCGCATCCTGAGCCTTCGATTTGTGTAGATCGAATGAAATTTTCTCATCTTTGTCGCGGCCGTAGCCTACCTATTCACCGTCCGATCAAATCATAAACCAATGGCTCGCAGCCCGCCTGTCTCGGTGGTTCCCATGCCCAAGACACTATTCAAAACTGGGTGGTTTATATCGCACTGCCTTTCGGTGGTAGGTGGTAATTCTCCTTGGGCCAACGATTCCATACATCGCACACCATGTGTCCCTGCGTATGGCCCCAAAACCACTCTCCATCGCGCATTATTGTTCGGTCAAAGTCAGGCAGTGATATTCATCTCAGCCATCCGATCTGAGGGCCTTCATCCGACGACCATCGCTCCTCGAAGTTGCATAAGGTTTAACCATTAGCAAATTACGTCCCTATCCCACTGTCCATCTCCCCTGACGGTCTTTCAACCATCGATCTCCTCCCGAGATCGAACGGTCAAGATTCCATCATTCCCGCTATTGACCGGTCTCATTGTCAGTGCTCCATTTCATCCTTTCCACATAATCTTTCATACGTACACCCGCCACCCGCTCCACCTTTCCATCGCATTTTCCCTCTCTGCCATTCATATATTCTATTCATTCGTTATATTCTAATTTTTTACAGTTTAGCTCTAGCCAGCCCTTCTGCCATTATTGCCACTTCATTTTCTTCATCACCACCCTGCATATTTCCACCGCTTCATCACGACGCTCTGTTACACAGTCACTTCCATTGCATTACCGTCCCCCATGCATTTGTTTTCTTCACGACTTTGTGTGTTTTGCAGGTTTACAGTGACAGGGAATTATCATCATTTGCAGCATCCATTACAAGAGACGAGCATATGTCAAAGGACCATTTTTCAGAGCAGAATTATGAAGAAAGTCCTCAAAATCCCAAATCGACAAGACTTCCATTAAAGGAGCAGGGTTCAATTTTGTCAAACCTTGCAGGGACATTCAAGGCACCGATTTCACAGATGAAGATATCAATGGGGCAGATAAAGAATATCAGTGATTAATAGAGAATTAAAGACAGGTAGTTGAAGATTTTGGGGGTCTTGTTCTAGCCTTTGAAGCAGAGTACCAAATTGAAGATCCTGCATATCATTCGAAAGATCTATACATAGAAAACAATTTCCTCAAGGCTTTATTTCAAGAGAGTTTTCTTTCCAGGAAAGGATAGATATTTGTGTGATTTTACTGCTTTGCCATGTCCCCGGAGAGATTTCTACCCAGTGCATTTATTTCAGTTAGCAGATCACAGATTACAAACAACACAGCACAGTCATTCAACAGTATGGGCGTGCACATCTCCTCAATTGTTTTTTTATGATATAATTAAATGTTCATCACCTACCTCTTTTACCAGGTTTTGGTTTCTCCTATAAAAACCATGAAGAAACACATTGTAAGGGTTCCAGATTTTATCAGAAAATTATGCAGTGAAAGGCATTTTTGTATACATTTTGTAGAACTTATGTATGAAGGCTCAGAGCCCATAGGGTCTCAGTGAGGAGGAGTTCCATATGTTAAAGAGGATTCTGGTCTTTGGTATTTCACAGTCTATAACTTTCTCTTATGTATTATTTTAATATATCATTTCATTTAATCCATGTTTCCTGTATCATGTTTTAGAATGTGAGTGGCTCATTGATTTTTAGTATGGATTCATCCTAGTTGATGCCCATGCTTGGATCATTCAAGCACTTTAAATATGGCTCATGCATGATATTCTGTTTCATTATTCAGCTAACCATACTTCTGCTATATTAGTTTCTTTGGGAGGGTGCTTTTCAAACGCTACTATTATGTATGGATTCTTAAATTGGTAAGCCCATGCATGGTGGTATTGTATATCTAGGTATCAGCTCAAGGTTAACTAATATATTCTCAATATTTCTTTCACTACATACACCCTCTGATAACTTATGTCTGTGAGGTATTTTTGAATCGGCCCGCTTTGTAGTAAGCTGCCTCTGAATTGCTTTTATATTGGAGTTTTGCATATTGTCTCTGCAGAAGTCCTTCCTCTGTGTCAATTCCTGAAGGTCATGGTCCCATTCAAATTAATTTTCCTTGTTTTAAGGAGATAGCATGGGAGCTGAAGCTGACAACTTCACACATTGTATTATACGCTACTTGATATGCTAAGATGTCCTAGGCACTGGTCTATCACAACTCTAGGCTATCTCTAGGAGCTACAACACAGTTGATCATGCAAATAAGGGAGTAACAAGTCCTATGACATCATGCAAAGTTAATGAGCAATAATTATTACAGTCCTATGCAATCTTGGATGGACAGATCCTGTAGCAGCTTATGTCAACACTTACATGTGTTTGAACTTTGAAGGTACCACTGATTTGCAGGTACCCAAATTCTTGTTCAACCCATCAGTGATAGAAAACCCAGCCTATGAATGTTGGAATTTTAATGTTTCATTATTTTGCGTGATAAATAAGCATAGCAAAAGAAAACATTCTATTGGTGAAGTTTTAAGGTCATTGCACTGGATCAATGATTTCAAGTAGCACCCTCATTTTGCACATGCCATGGTAGGGTAGGAAAGGAATAAACTCCTTTGAGCAACAATGTGGCATGAATAAGCTCCCTTGATCACTAAATTTGATTTCATGTTGTCATAAATAGAGGACTTGTATTTTTCTTTGTAAAAGACAAAATTGTGTGGTGCTTTTACTAGAAGGGGAGGCCATTCCCATATATACATGACAAAATTCTAATACTCTCATGCACTCCCAAGAAGAGAACATCTCTGAGTTGGAGCCTGTGTTACCCCCTATTTTGGCATAGGGTTAACACTAGGTAATTATCAAGAGTTAACCAATTCGATGTTGGGAGGTTGGATATAGAAATGTCAGCTTAGAGCTATGTTGCTCGGAGGTTGGATATAGAAATGTTAGCTATGATGAAGGATCAACTTGTTAAGGTCTTCTCCGTTACGAAGAATATGCTCAGAATGGTATTTGTGAGGAGTCGCTCAAATTGTTGCTCAGAATGGTCTTTGTGAGGAGTCGCTCAAATTGTTCAATCAAATGCAACAGAATGGGATGAAAGTGGATAATTTCACCTTTTCCACTGCTTTTGCAGCATGCACTAGTTTAGGATGCAATTCCATATAATCATCATTAAAGTTAGGCTGGACTAAAATATCTTTGTGGAGAATGCTCTTGTTGACCTATATGCCAAATTCTATTATTGACCTGTATGCCAATGCGGCAGCATAGAAGAGGCATGCTTAGTCTTTGATAATATGTTTGAACAGAGGGACTTTTCCTTAAATACAATGATTACTAGATATGTTGAACATGCTTATGGTGAGGAAGCACTGCATGATCTCAGTGGGTTATGAACCTAAACTGTTGATGTTCAAGGATGAATGAGATGGAGTGGAAAAAAATAGGGAAGGTGCATCAGCAAGCTGCAAATAATCTGGAATTTCCTTTGGATGAGAATTTGAAACTATAGAAAGGCTCATAATTTGGACATGCATTCAAGATTGCAAAAAAAGAGCAACAAAAAGTGTAGAATGAGTTGAATACACAATTTATTGTTTTAGAAACTCGAAACAATAGTATCAATTTCCCAAATGAAAAACAAAAATGGCTTAGGGAGCAACGGTATCAGCTCCAGAAGTGGAAAAAGAGAGTAAAATCAAATAGTTGAGAAAGAGCATTTGATGAAAGAATATGTAGATTCCTTTGGGTCTATGGAAAATTTACTTCTTGCATTCACGTGAGATAAATGGTTTCGACAATATTCGTTTAATAATATTGAAGTTTCTTTGAAGAATCTCATAAGTGCTATACAAGCAACTCATAAGCCTCAAAAAAAAATTATTGATCGAGGCCCTGAGGGCAAGTATGTTGTTTTGGGCGAATATGACAAAGATTTGACCGAGATGGCTAGGCAAGAACCTAAGTGTGGCATCATTTTATGTCTATGGAGCATCAAAGAGTGCTCCATGGAAGGAACATCATCCTAGAATTCTCTATGGTGTGGGTACAAGAAAGTTAAGAGAATTTCAAGAATGGATTCCTAAGAACTCTCCTGTGGTGATTCTATCTCAAGCATGATCCTACGTTGGGAGAAAAAACCTTGGTGAATTCACTATTAACACAGTTTTTCATAGCTTTAATTGAATCTTGGTCAAAATCTTACACTCTTACTTGATTGCTCCACTTTCTAGGTTGAGTCTATCAACTTTTCTTTTAGCTTTTGAGATCCCATTTTCATTTGATCTATGATGCCATCTTTGAATCTATACATTTCATTCAACTTGAGATCATCAATCACAAAAACAACATCAACTATAGTCAATATAATCCTTTATCTACTTTTCCCATGCCTGAAAGGTCAAGCCACACAAGGAAAAATCCATTTTAATGTTTATTTTCCACTTGTTTCATGGTAAATAAAATTCACATATGAAAAGAAAGATGTGTTTACAACATTCTATATTAATGACACCAAAAGAAAAAATACACTCCACTAGTAACCATAAAATTTTAATAGGGCAGCAAGGAATTACAATTATGAGAAAAGGAAAAGAAAGAAGGATCGAAAACAAAGAAACAGTTAAAATAGTGAGCAAATGAGTATGCTATTAAGCCTAATTGATCAACCTAGGACACCCAAGGTAAGATTGGCTCACTAGTGAGGTCAGAAGAGTTTATCCCAACCACTAGGTTTCATTGTCACTATGGTCCGTGCCACCCAAATGGCATAACACGAAAGCCCTAGACCATTTTGGCAGAATATTTACCATTCAGACCCATCACCTAAGCCAATAGAAGCCCCTCATTGGAATGTTTCTGGCAACGATTCCTACAATTAAACAATAAAAATAAAATTTTGTTAGCTACCTCTTGAGTGGATTTAGTAGCCTCTAGAAGCTTCTCCTCTAAAACAAAGCCTTAATCCTACTCGCCTGAGTGCACGGTCATCTCTTCAGGATCCAATTTCTTTGCTTTGACACTCTTAGGAATATGGGTCTAGGCAAATCCCAGGCCCTTTTTTAGGCAAATCCCAGGCCCGTTTTGGGTCTCTGGAATTTTTAGAGATGAGCGGATCATCACAATCTATCTGTGCTAGAGCATCTGGCTGGTGACCACCTACGATCTTAGGAGATTTGATTTCCTTGTCGTAATCAATGTATTCTTGCTCTCTTATCTACTTCTTCGCTAATTTTTGAATTGGAAAGGCACATGTCGTCGTCTTCTTTGGTGAAGCCATTGTTGCCCATGCCTTTAGCTTAATCTTCCTCCATGGAATCTTGAACATATAGCCTATTAAACACCTATTTTTTCTTGTCTAGAAGTATTTTGAAGTGGAAAATGGAGATGGAGGGTTGGGGATGGGCCATCACCCAGGAATGTGGTGAACCTTGTGCAAATTCCCTCTGTAGAACGAAATCACCATGATTGGAGGAACTGAGAATCCAATCTCTTGATTCAACCAAATGTATCATATCATACCCTAACCAGAACTCAGTTCATATCTAAAGCAGGTCAGCACTGAGGAAAATCTTTGACTACATTTGACCTCTAATCTGGACAGAATAAGATTGTTGATGTTTAAAGGCAGAATTCTGAATCATGTCTTTGGCATTTGGACAATGATACTAATCATCACCTTGGAAAGTCAATAATGTTTCTATCAGATCTCTCTCTCTCTCTCTCTCTCTGTTGTACATTTGATTTGAATAATAAGAAGAATTGTTCAAGGGTTTTCCCCATTTTGGGGTTTTTCCCTCGCTTGTGCCATATTCTCTTGTTCTTTTGTCTTGGCTTGTCTTCAGTATTTCTCATTAATGTTCTTTCTATTGAAAAGTGTAACTAGGTCAGTCTTCATGTTGGCTATGTAATTATGTATTTATGAAAAGAAGAAGACAAAGATAATAAAGTGTATTTATGGTGTACTTGCTTCATGGGTTTCATGAGAAAGATTTTATTCAGTAGATGGAGTTCTTCTTGATGTTCATTAGGTTTGAGTTAAGTGTCAAATCTACTCTAGCTATATGCTCCAGGATCTTGTGAAAGAATCTCACAACAGTCCTCAATGCAATGATGAAACACAAGCCTCAAAATGAAAGAAATGAAGTACCTCATCAATGCTGAGATAAAAATTATCTAGTTGGCCTCACTTATAGCTATATGGTCGGCTTGCTCAAGGGGATGTGCCCTATACACACACACACACACACACACATATGGTGTGCGGTCACAACTGAAGAAATCAATGCGGAGACCTCTAAGTATAAAACTCGGATATCTTTTGAAGCTTTTGGATAGGTTCCACAGTTCAAAATACTTATCACAGTTTGGATTCTACTTCAGTGCATATGGAGAAAAAGGTGCGGTTAAGGTCTGTGATATGATGCGAAGAAGGAAGACTATTTAGCAAACATAAAAGCGCTTTAGTATATCTCTGTCTTGGGTCTTAAAATATTGGTTAAGTTCTACAGTGTATAAAGGTCTCTGCAAGGAGTGCAGAGAGAAGACATTATTACAGTGAAAGATATACACAGCGTAAAAGAAGGCCAGCTCAACCATGATACAGTCGTGGTGATGATTAGTACAAAGATGATGTTCAGTAGAAGGTCTCGGTGATGGAATATGTTACACGGTGCTACATGGTGCTACAAATGAGGATGATTGTGTCTTGGTCTAGGAGAGGCAGTTTAGGTCAAGGTTTGTCATGGTCATTGTAGTCATCAGGTGAAGAATCTATAAGAAGAGATTTGCAGGTTTTCCCCTCAAGAGGAGGGGTTTTAGCTCTGGCTTAGAGCCTAACTATTGTGTCACTGATGTTATTGTTTTTTATGGTTGTTTGATGTTTTAAACATAATCATAATAATGAAGGAAGATGATAAGTAAGAAGTAACTCAAACAACTATCATGTATGAGAATTTTCATTAACTCTTGCCCTACCTAATTCTCAACACTTTCATTAGTTACTGTCATATATTGTTTAATGTAATTGATAATGGATTAATGGGATCATGATTGAACGAAGTAACTATCCTAAGAAAAGAACATGTTTCCAAATTTAACATGGAATCAGAGCACAGGAAAGAACAATCCCAAGCTCAAAGAGATTGCAATCACTCAGAAGAATTTGAAGAATTTTATTGGTACCTCTATCCCTTTGTGTTAGGGATCAAGAATTTCAAATCTATGGTATTTTCTTAAGGCCTTCTACTAGCCCTAATCAGTGGACATGGGCTCCAATCCAAGAGCAACTCAAATATCATGAGCGAAATTTGAAAGTCATCAAGGTATGTTCCAGTAATATATTTTCCAAGGATTATTTATCAGTCCCATTCAGACTGTATCTTCATTATATTTGAAGCAGAGTTTCTTGACCATAAAGTCACAATCCTGGGCATAACACATGGATACCAAATCCTAGGTCTTCTGGGCATGATCACTATGATCACTGTTTGTATCAGCAGTTCAATATTCTCTTTAGTTTGACTCTTTTAGTGTGCCTTTAAGAATACTTCATTTTGAAGATAGAAATCCTCTGTGATAAGGTCTTGCCACTATGGTTCCCTGCTTGAAGGGTTAAAGTAATTGTTTGGAAAAATCATATCATGAACAAGCTGTGTTTCTCTGTGATCCTTGAATGGATCTCATCCTCTAAGAATTATCACTATGACAGGGAAGTCTCTGTCCTAGTGTAGTATCATATATGGTATCACTCAGTTAGCTCGGTTCCTCTAAAGAAGGCATTGCTGTTCAAATCAGTCATGGCATTCTGTCAAATCTTTTGGAAGTTCTGATGATAAGGCTTGCTTCCAATCTAAGTGGTGGAAAAGTCATGGCCATAGATTGTATGTTGACAATCTTCTCCATACAAAAGGAGGCTAGCAAAGGAGTCGTAGGACAATTAATCATCAAGGCTCATCATTATTGTGGATAATAGCATAAAAATGCATCTATACAGAATATATGCCTCTGTATGAGACCCTTGATTTTCTCAATCCACATCAGCTCATACACTTCTTAGCCAACCTGTTAAAGTTTCTTTTAGTTACAATGGGTACACATTGAGTATAGACTTTTTTGGGTTATATTCATAAGAAAGATAGCTTCTTGCATCAAGCTGTGGAGATGTTTTCATTTTTTTTAACAGAATTAATCTTCGTTCAGAGCAGAGGTTCAACTGGATTCATGTCGGTCACAGAAGTCCTGCGTCTCTCAAAGGTAACGAACTTGGAAGTTTGAAAGATCTGAAATATAAGTCTGCACAACAGAGATGCTTGGTTATATTAGCTCCTCTATGGCACTTCTATGGTCTCCTTTCCATCGTGCAATATGCACGATACCATGTTAGTCTAAGAATAAGCGATAGGGATTCTACGACAAAAGAAACTACAACACATTTGAAGCTTTCAATATTGAAGAACTGCTTGGAGAAAAAGTGCATGGAACTTTGGAACAGTTCTACCGCTATCAGTAGAGGTGCCTCAATAAATAGTAAAGATCGAAATCTTGATTTTATACGACATTCATTAAGATTCATTTTCGAAGAGTAGCAAACATAAATCATTGCAATTTCATATACCCTAAAAAATCGAATTACGTTTTCATTCAGGAGGATTTAGATAAAGTGTGTACATACTTGGTCAAAATTTAAGGTAACAAGAGCGATGTCTGAGGAGAGGCCAAAAGTAAAAGCAATTGAGGAACCAGATCCATGGAAGAATAAAAAATCCCCCATAGAAGGAATTGCGAGCCCCCTTCAAAAAATCATCCAGATGGGTGATTCTGAGAGCGTCATCAACAGTGGGCCACCATATCATGACCATGTAATTTGCTTGCCAAGTGATTCATCATACATTCCTTTTCTTGTCATTTGATGTCAGGGTCAAGTTGGGTTAAGCTTGTGCAGAAAAAGAGCTTGAAGCTCGTTCAATGAACTTGCACAGCTGATAGATCAAAAACCCAACATGAAAGCACAGTGATAAAATTGAAACAGAGTATTTTACATAGTTTTATGAATTAAATAATTAATTTCCTACTGGCGGGAATCATAGGGTGGGACATCGTAATTAAAACGAATGAATATGTGATGAAATTATGCAATTGAAATTTGACCAAGGGAAATAAGGGTATAATAAAATAGGATGTGTAGTAACTACTTAAATCACTATTATATATTTAAATTATTAAGGTGACATATTTTTATGAGTAAAATTATAAAACATTATGGAATAATTTAGCATAGGAATTATGGCTAAAACATTTAAGAGTTAGAATAGAGTTTTTAAGTGACCACAATAAAAATAATACATATTAGAGATATATACATGGATCATATATATCAAGTTAAAGTGATCGCTAAAGCAACATCTTCCTACACCTAGTGTCCTAGATGGCCAAGGTAAGGTGTCGTCAAACCAATTATACAGTCATTCGTATATCTTAATTGGAAAATTATTAATGTCACAAGAATTACAAGGGTTGATATGCCAATCAAAATTTAAAATTATCCTCTAAAAACGCATATAGAAAGTGGGGTAATAGGTCCTATGACATCCAACCTGTGATTTGCAATGGGAAATCCTCAACAGTCTCTTTGGAGAAATAATGTCTCATTAAGGGGTTCAATAAGAGGTATGAGGCCCCACCAATTTGATAGTTGAAGAAGTTTGAATATTGGCTTGTCAATTTTGGCCCTAAGTAGGCAAGGCAACATGGAAGGAGGTGACCCCCTTGGAAAAGTTCAAAAGGGGAAGGCCACATAAGGTCTCATATAAAGATCTAAATCCAAGGACCTCCCTCATAAAAATAGTTAGACATGTATTGAAAGAAAGTAGATAACGACCATCTAAATCTTGATAAAAGAAAACAGAACATCCCTTCAATCCATAACAAATGGAGCATATACATATGAGGCGATTCTCTAACTCAATGTTGTGTATATGGCAAAGCTAGAATATGTTATTGAGAAGAGGAATATCTTGATGTCATTAGTTTCAACTAGACACTAATGTAAACCCACTTTGAAATCACCAAGGGGGATCTGAAGGGCACCATCTAGTGCTCTAGTGTGTATGAGGGTTTAAAAATAAGGTCCCCTCTTATTTGCATGAAGTGTTCCTAGTACAAATCCATCTTAGTGTCAAGGCCGTGAAAAGATGAAGTTCAAGTACTAAATTTATTTTTTTATAAATAACCTCTTTAACAACTTGACACAGACATATAATGATTTCATTTACATTGGAGGTGTATGTCACTTGATCATGTTACAACTTTAATCACTCCCCCATAAAAAGGTGTTATGCTCGCTTGTGATGATGCATCAACCCTAATTGAGAAAAATCTCGTGATGTAAAAGAAATTTAAACATGATGTAACTTTAATAGTGCCCTACATTCACCCCTTGGCTCACCACTCATGGAAAACGTGAGGCTATTTCAAGCATTAATGTGGATAATATCATTTTATTTTCTCTTGTGTATAGTATTCTACATTGACACAATTGTGTTTTTTTAGCAAACAAAATAGTTGTATCAAGGGTTATCTCCTTGTGCATTAGGGTTGAAGAGGTTGCATCATTATGAGTGATCTATTCATTGCCAACTCCTTATGTGGGAGAGCACTACAAGCTCCATGTCAACATGAAGTGTAGATATTGTGAGCAATTCTTATTGAGGTTTTGAAAATTATCCAGTTGTTCTACATTTGGTATACATGTCAATAAGGGCATTACCCACAAACACACACCCTCGAGACCAACACCTAGTTATCTAAAAATCAAATGGTACCAATATTCTTAGTTAGAGGTGAAGGATTCTCCTAAGAGGTTATTTTGTTGGTTTGATGTGTTGTTTTTTTCCTTGGATACTAAGTGGTGAAGGGCTTCAAGGGTGAAGAGTTAAGGGTCAAGGGCTTGGGGGGAAAGGGATTTAGGGGTTAAGGGCTTAATAATTAAGGGATTTAGGTGTTAGGGGTTAAGGGGTTTGGTTTTAAGGTTTTTAGGGGTTATGGATTAAGGTTTAAGGGTCATGAGTTAAGAGAATAAGGGGTTAGTGCTTAAGGGGTTCATAGGTTCTACGTTAGGAGTTAATGGCTTCAGGTTTAATGCATCAAGGGGTTGATGGCTTATGAGTTATGAGTGTAGGGTTAAGAGATTATGGCTTCGGGGTTAAGGGATAGGGAATTTAGTGGTTATGGGTTAATGGCTTATTCGTTGTGATAATGGGGCACCTAATCCCCTTGTCACCACTATCGGGGGTTCCTCTTTCAATTCCTCTTGTTACCTTCCCTCCAGGCCCCCTAGCCCCTATGAAATTAGATCTTAATCCCCCTTATAATTCTCTAATGTGTGGATTATAGATCTTATTAAATCATGCTTGGACATCCCACTTCTGCCAATCCATGCTACATGTGTGTCCCCTAGTCCTGTTCAATACACCAAAAAATACTCCTCCCACCTTTTCAGTCATATCATTCAACTTATCTTAACATTGTGGGTGAAATTGGTGTTTATGTTGTAAAGTGAACAAAGAAAAAATTTACTTGTTTTCTCTTTGAGAAGATGTAGAAATTGATTGTCATGATTGGAATGTGCATGCATCAATCTACATTGGGTTGTTTTTCGAGCTTAGACGTGAATAATCATTTGGTCATACTCCATACTATCGATGGAATCTAGTACCACAAATGTATCGATGGGAAGTTTGAGAGATTCTTTTGAAAGCTTGTGTGTTGTGGTGTTTAGTTCCTAGAGAATGTGTGTGAAAGATAGCTAGTCCAAATAGTTGGGGGGATCTATGATATCCTGTAGGATGGGATGTAGGTAGATGTTTTCTATCATGAATTATTGACCCAATTAATCATGATTTTTTAATCCCCCATGATCTATCGGGATTTGACTTTTTTGATGGATGTAATTTCCAGAAGTGTACAAAGAGCAATGGAATCAACTCAGTTGTTGGAGCCTTAACTTTGGGTATACCTTACTTTCTCGCTATAAGACTGGGAGAGGAAGAGTACCATGCCCACTTTGTGGCTAGGTGGGATAACTTGTGCAACACCATCAAATAAGTCAGAAGGGCATCCAAGAGGGAGTGGAGAAATTACCAGAATCCATTATTTTTGTGGTTTAGGATGAATCTCGTCTTCTAAACACTATTTTTTATCAATTCAATTGTGATCATTGTTAGAATTGCTTGTGAACAAAATGTGTTGTTGTTCTAATCCCACCAGACATGGCTGATTAGAATGCATGGGAAACCTTTATAATAATCTTCCATGATATTGAGTAACTAAGTTTTGAAATTTTCTTCCAAGTTTTAGATAGGACCATGAGCCTATCATGTTCCATTTTGCAAGGGTGGTGGTGATCATGACATGCACTGTGTTGGGGGAGGAGATAAATAAGTGTGAAGAAATATCATCAAATGACTTTCCTAAAGGACAGATGTTGGGCTGATTCGTAAACTATCATGGATATTTTTCATGAACAAAATGTTTTGTTGTTCCAATCCCACTAGATATTGTTGATTAGAATGCATGGGAAACCTTTTTAATAATCTTCCATGATGTTGTGTAACTAAATTTTGAAATTTTCTTCCAAGCTTAGATAGGACCATGAGCCTATCATGTTCAATTTTGCAAGGGTGGTGGTGATGACCTACATTGTGTTGGGACAAGAGATAAATAAGTGTGAAGAAATATCATCATATGACTTGCATAAAGGATAGATGTTGGGGTGATTCGTAAACTATCATTGATATTTCTTATGAAAAAATATGTTGCTATTCCAATCCCACCAGATATTGTTGATTAGAATGCATGGGAAACCCTTTTAATAATCTTCCATTATGTTGTGTAACTAAGTTTTGAAATTTTCTTCCAAGCTTAGATAGGACCACAGGCCTATCATGTTCAATTTTGCAAGGGTGGTGGTGATGACCTGCACTGTGTCGGGACAAGATATAAATAAGCGTGAAGAAATATCATCATATGACTTGCATAAAGGATATATGCTGGCGTGATTCGTAAACTATCATGGATATTTATCATGAACAAAATGTGTTGTTGTTCCAATCCCACTAGATATTATTGATTAGAAAGCATGGGAAACCTTAATAATAATAATCTTCCATCATGTTGTGTAACTAAGTTTTGAATTTTTCTTCCAAGCTTAGATAGGACCACGAGCCTATCATGTTAAATTTTGCAAGGGTGGTGGTGATGACCTGCACTGTGTTGGGACAACTAGAGATAAATAAGTGTGAAGAAATATCATCATATGACTTGCATAAAGGATATATGTTGGGGTGATTCGTAAACTATCATGGATATTCCACTAGACAGTTCATCATAACAGAATATATAAAACTATATTTAAAAATGAATGAATAAGAGTTTGTGACAGGAAGTGTCAGTGAGTTTCAGGTGTGCTAAGGAGGGAGTGACGTCAAGGCATGCTAGGCAGTGTTAAGGCATGCTAGAGGCCAGGGAAACGGTGTGCCAATGCATGCCAGGGCGGAGTGTTTGGGAGTGCCAAGGAAAAACAAGGGAGCACTAGTGTCAAATGCATGGAAATGAATGAATAAGAGTGTGTGACAGGGAGTATCAATGAGTTATAGGTGTGCTAAGGAGGGAGTTTAAAGGTATGCAAGTTAGTGCCAAGGAATGCTAGAGTGCCAGGGCGACATGCTAGGATGTGCCAAATGCTAGGGTGTGTCAATGCGTGCTAGGGAGTGCCATGGAAACACAAGGGAGAACTAGTTCAAAATGCTTGGTAATGAATGAATAAGAGTGTCTGATAGGGAGTGTTAGTGAGTTTCAGGTGTGATAAGGAGGGAGTAGCAAGGTTACATGTTAGGAAATTCCAAGGTATGCAAGAGTGCCAAGGCATGTCAGGGAGTGTTAGTGTGCAAACCCTTCTTCATTATATTACAAACTACAATACAACAAGCTAGAGCTCTTGTACCATGGATCGTGACCCTTTACAATCGCACTGATACAAGGAATAAAACTAGGGATTGGTGTTAATCCTTTGACAACAAATCTATCATGAATAAGACAACACTTGACCTACTTGTTGATGGTGGCCACACACAACCCTTTCAGTCCACAAGTTTAATGAGAGCACCACAAGTTTAATGTTTGGAGAAGAAGGGGCCACCCCCTTGTCCAACACTTTTGATGGGTCCCATGCATCATTATGGCACTCATGGACCCCAGTATGCCTCCTAGAAGGCCCTAAGACATCAATTGACCTCTCATGAGGCTTATTATTCCATGTATGAGATAGTTTGGTGGGATTGTCACCAAAATTTAGGGTTACTTGCATAATATTTTATGTTTAGGGGCTAATGTAGGCCCATAAGCTAATTCTATCAACTCCTAATCAATGTATAAAAAGGAGTTAGTTGGATTCATTTGTATCATCACTTGATTTGGGATCTCTCTATCTTTAGAGAACTTCACATTTTTCCTTGGAGGAGTATTTTGGATGATGGATGCATTTTGATGTATGGATTTGGGCTATTTTTATCTTGGAGATTTTCTTTTGCAAATGTGAAGCTAGTTGGATATCCTCTCTAACATTGTGAGTGAAAATTTAACGCTATTCTTGTTGTTGTTGCATACTATTGAATTTCACTATAACTAGGGTTAATTGCTGCATGATGGAAATGTGGAATTATGTGTCTATCTATCTTATTTAATGTATGGGCCATTGTTGGATGAATGAAAAATCTTAGAAATCATTTTGTCTCAATAAATTTGCACTACTTGTATGAAGTATAAATGCTTGAAGGTCACTTTTCGTTTTCCTCTAACATTGGACAAAGTTGACTTTCTGGGCCTCCATGATCAAGAAACTGAATTATTTTTCATTATCACCCCTGACTCCATATCCCCAAGTGAATTATTCACTAGTACCTCAAAAAGGGTGATGATTTCCCCCACCCCCCCCCCCCCCTTTCACAATTTTCCATTTTTCCCTAGGTCTAGCCCCATTAGGTCACCTAGGGCATCAATTTCCCAAGAATATAGCTAGAGGAAAACTTTGATCTCCTAGAGGCACTGACATTGGTGGGTGCCTTCACTCTCCTCATAATTTGGGCCAATTCCAACGATGGAATCTTCAAATACATCATGCCCTAGCTCTAGGATCAAGTTTTTCATAGGTGTTCCCAAGGCTAGAGCCTAGTAGGATCAATTTGACCCATCGAAGTAAAAAATATTGCCTAATCCTTTCCCCTCACATTTTCCAAGATAGGAACATCATTGGTTGCTAAATTCCATCCCTGAACCTAGGTTGGGTCCACTTGGCTCCATGTGGTCCCATTTGGTGTCAAAGGCCTTTCATCAAGGACCATTTGGGAATCCAATTTCCCAAAGGATTTTAGGGATTGGTAACTTCCTTTATAAGTCTTATTCTTCTCCCTCAACCCTTCAATCCCCGTCCTCTCTCCCTAGAAGATCAAGTCCCTTGCTTAAAAGGCAAGCATGTCCCACTCTATACTCTATATTAGGGAAAGGGATTCTAGGGTCACTTCCCACCTATTCATTGACCTATAATATATGAGTGACTTCCTAAACTACCAAGACTCCTCCCATCGGTGAAATTTCGTGAAGAGAAAGGAGCCTTAGCTGTGGTGACAATGGGCTAAGCCTCCACCCTTTCCCTTGTCCTAGTTGTTTCCCTCTTAGGAACCCCCTTTAGGTCCACTACTAGTTTGAGTGGTAGCAAGTTGTTCACAACTCCATTTGTGGACAACTCTTTGGTATGCCCACTTTTTCCATACTATGGCTCCAAGATGAGAAGTATAGGGCTATGGAGGTTGCCCTTCTTCTCACTGAATTGATCCTCTACAATATAGTGAAATAGGGCTAGTTGGTTGGCCCACTTGACTGTTACTTTAGTCCTTCAAATTATGCACATCCTTAGGCCCTATACACCTGCCCTTCTACCAATATTGTTGTCCTTCACAAGTACAAGAGTTAGGGTTATTCTTTGACAGTCACCTAACAACCCTCCAACTATACTTGGACTAGCATCAATCTGCCCAACCATAGTCAACTATTTTTACTAATCTAGGGCTCACAATATTTTCTTCATCTAGGGCTCTTCAAATCTTCCACATAACAATGGTTTGAGTCCTCTAAAAATCATTGTTCTTGTGTATCGACAGTTTGATATTTGTTGTCAAATCTATGAATAAATCTGAACTGCTCCTCTTATCATCCTTCTAACAATTTGTAGATGACTAAACTAGGGTCACAAATCAACCACTAATAGTCCATTGACTAATTTTTTATAGGTTGCCTCAAATATTTGTCTAAAAATACATGGATAGTCCACCAAATCAACTCCTCAACATGTCAATCCATTCTTCACATGGCACATTTCTTCTGCATGCTCAATCTTCTGCTCAGGTTCCACCCTCCTTTGGATTTGCTATCTCCACACATACTGAATCTGCAAGCCATCTTCCAGATCTGCGGTCTATATTTCAGAAATAAGCCTCACTTTAAGGGTCACAACTGCTCTTCTTCTACACAATTTTTTCACAGTATTAAGGGCATACCTTATGAACTAAACATGCTAGGTAACTAGGGCACTATACTTATGTACTTCTAATTGTTTTAGAACAAACCCTATCCACCCGTAGAAAAAACCACGACTCTTGCCTCCATAAGAGACTCAACCTAGCTCACATGGATCCATAGATTTTGCGCATTTCTTTGACTGAATCTTGACATGAACTTCAGATCTCAATGTCAACCCTCAAACTAGGGTTAGCTCAGTCAATATTACACCTGCGTCTACTTTTGTTTTGGCTCTAAATTATAGTACAAGCCCTCGTCCATTTGTGTTTAGCTTTATAACCACCGCAAGACAAGATCGTATCAATCCTCTCTTCTATTTCATGTATAAAATCTAACCAACGGGATTCAATATGATCTTGTAATGTACTAAAACAAGATATTGAATCCTTCCTACAAACACGATCGCACAATCACATATAATTAAGAGAAAGAAATTATCAATCACAGAACAAAAGATGTATCTGGGGAAAGCAACTGCTCAAAACCCATCTATCTCTATTGCGTATTAAGTCAAGGAATCATGAAACAATACAATGCTTAATCTCTCTTGAGATTCTCCAACATTCTGCCAATTATCTCCTGCTGATCTAGGCAAAATTGGTCTAATACTTAGCCAATTCTCAGTCTTCCTTTAGCCTGCCTTGCTCACGCAATTCCTATGGAATTATCTCCATATTAATTAAGAAAATCAACCTTCCTTGATTGCACAATCCATCATGGCATCCCAATGACTTTATAATTGCGCATGGGAAATTTTCTATAAATACAACTGATAGTTATGTTCCTTTGAACTGTGTTACAATAAGGATGAAGGGTCTTTTTATCATTTAAAAATAAGATAAAACCCTAAACAACCAAAACCCTATCCCGAGGAGATGTAACACCAAGATTTTATGGGCCCCATTGGGGTTAGTTGGGAAGCCAACTTCCTGGGGTCGTAACTTTGCTCATATGATCTTTGTTTGACGCACATGATACCTCATTACAAATATCTCTCCAAGGACTACAATAGCTAATGAAATTTATATGAAATTTCCAAACCTTTCATGCCCAAAAAATGTTGTTTGGGGCCTCAAAACGGCTCTGGAAGTTCAGGACCCGAAAAATTGACAAAAATAGTAAATTGTGCTATAATTAAGGAAACTGAAAAACTGAAAGAGACAATGGCGAGGGCCCAAGTGGAATAGGAAGGTGGCCAAAAATATCCACCTCGATCACCTTCAATTGAATTTCTTGAGCTAACTCAATCATCATGACTTAATTAACTGACACAAGTTGTTATGAGATGAAATTACAATTTATTGTCCAATTTATTTAAGGGAAAAGTAAATTAGATGCCTCACATTCCTCACTCTTGGTACATCAAAATTCCTCACCGGTGTGGGTGCATTTTTTTTTGTCCTTTCTAGTTGCCAATTTCACTATTTCTTGTTGCAAATTTCAACATTCCCTCTCAACAAGAAAGGAATTCAATCAATCCCCATCCGGTACCTTTGGAATGTTTTGCATGCTACACTTCTCTAGTGTTGTTTGCACCTGCAAATCCTGAAACTGAATAGCCTCCGAACAACTGAATCAGTATAATGCATCTGTCATCAGAGTTTTCTGGCTGCTGCTAGCTACTGCACCTGTCTAGTAGTGGATTCTCTGCACTGCTGCTGATATCTATATCCATGCCCTTTGAACTGTTGCTAACTTTGATTTGTGCTCCAGTGTTTGACATCTGTCACTCTGATTTCTATCTTGTTGACATCTTACTACATCAATCTAATTGATCCTTCCTACTACTATTGTACTGTGGGCTCCTCATAGCCAGGTTCGATCCATGAGACACGCCATCTCAATGGACCTTGCCCAAATTTCTTATCTTGGGATTATGTCTACACATCACCCCAACTTACACCTCAGGGTATGGTTGCTCCCTCTTCCTATCTGGCTCAAAATTTCCCCCTCATGGTGGTCTCTTCTTGAGTGGATGCTTCCACTTGGTCTCCTCTCTACTTCTCCAATTGTGGCAGCTACTCCACAACCTTTTGAGACTGCTTCTCATGAGAATGCATGTTGAGAGGTAACTTATGCTCCCTCTAAACCACCAAGTCTCTAACTTCTGCCTTTCTCCTCAAAGATTTGCATGTATCTGGTACCTCGAGTACATATAGGTTCTTGACTCATGCATAATGTAATTGTCCCAACGTTACAAAAAGTTTCTAAAAAAGAATTGATTTTAAATCGATGATATCTCCCTCATCTGAGCTCTGATTCGACCGATTTTTTTTTTCCATTTGGGTAGATTTTCACAAGGATTCCAAATATTTTATTTGGTTTTGAAAATTTTACACCAAAATCTTCAGATATTCTCTGCATACTTGCTGTCCAAAAAATTCTTGCTTTGATACCATGTAGAAAATCTAGCTAGTGTGGGTGCATTAAACCATGCCAAATCATACTAAGGCATCTCAACATATTCCATACATGCTAATACTTTCCAAGCTCCAACACGTGCCAAGCGCCAATATGTGTCAGGGACTAGTGTTATGCATGTTATGAAGTGGAAGGGAATGTTGAAGAGTGCTAAGGTGTGCTAGAGAGTGATAATGCATGTTGATGAGTCTTAAGGATTACTAGGAAAAAAACGTTAAGGTAGCACTAGGTAAAAATTCATGGAAGCTAATGAATATGAGGAACGTGTGCTAGAGACTAGTGTTAATGAGTGTTAGTTGTCATGCCAAGGAGGGAGTGACAAGGTATGCTAAGAATTGGTAAGGCACGCTAGGGAATATCAGGGCATGTCAAGAATTCCCAAAGTGTGCTTGGGAGTTCCAGGGTGTGTTAATTATATCATGTGCCAATTAATAGTGCCAAGATATGGCAATACATGCTAGGTGCTAAGGATATTGTGGCGCAGGGTGCCAGGGTATGTCAATATGTGTCAAGGCAACAAAAGGAAGAACCAATATTAAGAGGGTTAATAAGTCAGGAGTTTATCTTTTTGAAAATGGGCATGCTAGGCACACTAATAATAGGTCCCAACACATGCCAAGTGGCATTGTGTACCAAGTGCTAATTTATGTTAAGGCATTCAGCCAAGGTGTTCTAGGGCATGCTAGGGACTATATGCAGTATGCCAACACATGCTAGGAGAGTTCCATGCTGTGCTAGCGCATGCCACCATGTGCTTGGGCATCAGTGTCATCACAGTATGTTCTAGGTACAAAGATGTTCCAAGACATGTGGGGTGCTAAGAAATGTTAGTGTGTGCCAAACCATTAATTTAAGGTGTGCCCAGATTGTTAAGGATTGTTAGGTCTTTCTCATTAATAGAATTGTCAAAGCTTGATTATGTATTAAATAATATATTTCCTACACACAATAGTGGAACTTTATCTAAAGGGAATTTGCTAGATAATAAACTTAATAGATATGAATCATGTGTTGACTCATAGGAAATCTCTATTCGACTAGTCATTACTTAAGGGAAATGATACACACTAATTACTTCTACAAAAATTGACTGACCCTAACCACTATGGCCTTGGACATATTATAAAAAATACTCCATAATAATTGTATTAAATCATTATCTTTTGACAAAAAATATATTAATAGGCACATAGCATCATCAAAAACTCATTGGAATGATCAATGATGATGGGCATTTTTTGACCGTCACCAAAAGTAACAAAAAGAGCATTGGTGAGGGTCATTAAAAGTTCGCCACTAGAAGTGTCACCAAAGAGAGAATTAGTGATGGGCCTTTAATGACCCTCACCAAAAGTGTCATTGAAAATGTCTTTGGTGATGGACCATAAAGTACCATCACTATATACACTTACGGTGACGGTTTTTTAATGATCAATGATGACGGACATTTTTTGACCGTCACCAAAAGTAAGAAAAAGAGCATTAGTGAGGGTCATTAAAAGTTCGTCACTAGAAGTGTCACCAAAGAGAGAATTAGTGATGGGCCTTTAACGACCCTCACCAAAAGTGTCATTGAAAATGTCTTTGGTGCCGGACCATAAAGGACCATCACTATATACACTTACAGTGACGGTTTTTTAAGGACCGTCACCATATGTGACATTGGTGACGGACCTTAAAGGTCCGTCACAAGCATGACCCTCACCAATGTGATTTTTTCTTGTAGTGAAGGTAAGGGTAACAATTTATTCTTGCCTTCAAAGATTTGACATTTATGACATGATGTAACAAATTTTTTAGCATCAGCAAATAAGGTAGGTCAGTAAAAACCAGCTCTAAGAATCTTATTTGCAATAGTTTTCCAATATAAATGTCCTCCACAGTCACCTGCATGAAATTATTCAAGTATTTTATCAGCTTTTATTTTTAGTAAACAATTTAATAATATCCCACTATGATCTCTTCAAAAAAAGTACAATATCAAAGATACAAAATATCATTGCTTTAAGTTTTAGAAATCTAGCTTTAGTCCTTGACAATAAAGGAGGAGCTTGTAAGTTTGTAAGTACAAAGATGATATCTGAGTACCAAGGTGAATCTAGAAAGGCTTCACTGATCATTGGAGTCGCCATCTCTTCCTGGTCATCAACCCAAGCAATAAAATTTATATCTAGTGCATTGCAATTAGATTCACCCATTAACTTGGCTAATCCTTGTCCTTAATGAGTTTTTTGGCTTTAATTTCTATGTCATATTCTAGGATAGTGGCAATCCACTTACCTCTTCTTCCATTAGGCCCATCCTGAGTAAGAACATCTTTTACTATAGAATTAGGTACATAGGCAATTTTGTGGGAGTAAAGAATGTAAACTTTGAAGTCTTTAATGGCATTAAAAAAGGCTAAGGCTTGTTTCTCCATTATGTTATATTCCAGAGGGGCATCTCTAAGGGACTTACTGAAAAAAGCTATAGGTTGTTCAAAACCTTGATCATTCTTCTGCAGTAGAACTGCAACAACGGTATGCTCTGAAGGAAATGAAAAAATTATGAAATCTTTTTTGAAATCTAGATTGATTAAGACTTGTGTTTTAGTTAAAGTCTTCTTTATAATTCAAATTATTATTTGGCTTCAACAGTCCATTTTATAATTGAGTCTTCTTTTAGCATGTTGTTCAGTTCTCTAATGATTTCAGCTAAGTTTGAAATAAATCTTCTCAAAAAATTAATCTTACCTAAGAATGCTTGTAATTCTTTGATATTTCTAGGTGGATGAATGTTCAAAATTGCTTCTATCCTAGCAGGATCTATTCTAATTCCTACTTTTGAAATTATATGTCCTAGTAACTTACCTTCTTCTAATCCAAAAAGACTTTTCTTGGGGTTTAAATATATGCCAAATTTTCTACATTTAATAAAGACTTGTCTCAAATGATCCAAGTGTTCATTATCTAATTTATAAAATATAGTAATATCATCTAAATAAATTACCAAGAAGTCATGAATTTCCTTTGAAAAGGCTATGTCCATAGCCCTCTAAAAGGTTTCTCCTGCGTTCATCAGACCAAAGGGCATTTTCACATAAATTAAAGTTCAACAAGGAGTGGTAAAAGTTGTTTTAGCGTGATCTTCCTTTTGGAGAAAAATCTGGTAGTATCTTGAAAAACCATCTAACAAAGAAATTCTAGAGGAACCAAATACCCTTTGTAATATATGATCCATTTTAGGTAAAGGTAAATATCCTTCAAAGATACTTTGTTAAGATTTCTAAAGTCAACACATAATCTAATTTCATCTGTTTTCTTTCTTGTTGGTACTAGGTTTGAAACCCAATCAGAATATTTGATTGGTGCAATTCTCCTCAATTTGTGTTTGAAAGGTTTTTGATCATCTTTTATGGGAATTTTTTGTTGAATTATGTTTTTGTCATAAGCTTTGAGATCTTCATAACTCCAAGCAAACACATCTTGATATTCCTTTAAAAGATCAATGTATTTTTCCTTTTCTTGTGGAGGTAAAGATTTAAACAATTTAATCATTTTTTGTTTTAATTATGTCCCAATGTTACATTGCTCAATGTCAGAACTAACTAGTTCCATTTTTGGATTTTTCAGCACATCATTGGAATAAAAAAGGTCTCCCAAAGGAGTTAAACCTTTAGGCAAGAATTTATCTTTTAGATCTAACATGTCAATTTCTTCTTCCATGATTTCCTCAATATCTGCCTTCTCTAAGTTGTCTATGTCAGATTGAGTAAATACAGTAGGTTTATCAAATTTATGTACATTTATGTTATCTATTTCATAATCAAAATCTGAATCTATATTACAGTTTGTATCTATTTTACAATTTTGAAATTCTTCCTCATTAGTTAAGAAATGGTAAATCTGTTCATCCTGGGAGAAAATCTGCCAGTACTTGAGGTTGTTTGGGATAATTGGTCTATGTTTAACCTCAACAGTGTACCTATGAGTTGGTTGGAATGGTAAGTTACATTTTTTTTAGTAGTATATTGTGAAATGCCATCAAACAGTGGTACATTGTTTTTATAATCTTGAGGCATGTCATGGAGGTTTTGGGGTAAGACAAGGGGAGCACACCTAGCAGCCATGGCTTGAAGTTTTGCTAAGCTGGGAGGTATAATAGTAGTGATAGGTTCAGTGCTAGATATGGTAGAAAATGAACTGAAAACTGTAGTTGAAGAGCTAGGAAATGAAGCTGGTATGTAAATGGAATTGCTGGGAAATAAAGATGTAGTGCTTATAAAATCTGAATGTAGAGTAGTGGATGTAGTGGATGGAGTGGATGAAGGAGATAATATCCTAGGCTGCAAAAGCAATCTAGGAATGAAATGATCGGTGGATGAACTTGCATTGGTATCTATAAATGAAGTAACAACATACAAAGATGAATTTGGTGTTGGTATTATTGTTGTATGCAATTGAGAAACTGGAGGTTTTATGTAAGACAACAAATGAGCTAATTCAATAGCTTCACTAATATCTTTAATAAATGTAACATTAATATTTTCAACTGTATTTTGATATTCAGATTTATTTTATTTTGTTCCTACTAAGATATTTTTATTTTTTCATTCATAAATGAAATAAAAAAAAGATCTATAGCAATATTTTTCAAATCAGTTTCAGATTTAGTTTTAAAAAGTGAATATTCAAACTTCAGATCAAAATCAATATCATTTAGACTAACTAACTCTTTTGGTAAAGAATTGGCTTTTCTTAATGGTACTTCAGTTTCTAAATTGACAGTTTGTTTTTTCCTTTTACCAATCTAATCTGGATTATCTACTAAAACTGCAGGCTTAGGATCCGGGTTAGACTTGGTATAGTAGGTTTTCCTAGAAGCTAGAATGAATTTTTTTTTAATACCCACAACCTATAAAAGTAATCTTAAAGTGAAAGGATAATTGAGAGATTTTCCTTTAAGACTAAGTTTAAGGCTAGATATTGGTTAAGTTCCCTAGTATGGTCGCCAGTATGTTATCACTCTAGTAAATTCTCAAGTTGTGGGATTTTGACTTTTTAGTCAAAGAACACTAGAGGTAACTACAAACCTACTTGGAACTGTAGGATCTACCCTTCCTAAAGTTCAAAGAGGGCTCTCTCTTTAAGATTTATCTTTGTCTAAATTTGTGAATATTATGGTAGTTATGAAAGAACAGTTAGTTTTGTTTTAAATGGTTTGGTGGTAAAAAATCACTCAGAGGTAAAATAGAGAGAAATATACTTGTCCATTGGGCTATGGAGTCTAAATCAAGCTAGCAACACTAGAAGTCAAGGCCAAAAAGGTACAAATCTATTTATGGTAAGATAGATAACCCTCAAAGATTTGGGAAAGTTTTTCTTGGTGAAATGATATGATCAGGATAAAGGTCACTTAAGGATCCTTTGATCCATAAAATGGAAGTAGAAGGCAGAAGTCAAACAGGAGAAGGAGAAATTAAGGGTTCCTTGCACCGGAAATCAGAAAAAACATTAAAATGGAAACTATTTAAAGATAGGGAGCACTTGACTAATCTTGTAGTAATATTTATAGTTACACATTTAGACAAAACAAACATAAAATGAATGCATGAAACTTAGAAAGGAAACAGTGACAAGTAGGAAGTACTTCACTCATCAGCTTATCACAGGGATCCCGAATTATGATGCCAGTCAGCTTGTCCAGTCTGCTACTTTTAAATCAAACACACAATAGCCTCCAATGTTAAGAAAAAATCTCTATAGTAAGTAAAGCAATTTTATTCCACCCTGAATAGTTCTAATGTAGAAGTATTTATACAAAAAAAATTTACAAATATCCTAGAAGAGTTCTAGGAATTATCTTAGGAAAAAAGAAATATCAATACATAATAGAAGGGACAGCTGCTTAACAAACCACAAGATGTCCTTTTTATCCAAAATAAATAGAGTTGTTGACTGTCTAGGTGTCCTGCTTGCTAGCTGCTAGGAAATATCTTGCATTTGACTTGCTTTCGCTGATACCCTTTCATCTGATACTCTTTAACCTGATGCATATTTAATGCTGATACTCTTTAACCATCAGTTTCATTGATTTACTGTTGTAAAATATATTTTTAGCAGTAAAAACCAGCAAACTATCCTTTAATTCAACTGTTTATTTTGACTATTTTTAAGGTAATCTTATTTCATTGTTATACCTTTCATCTTTACATCCAATCAGTAAACATTTTCCACTCTTCTGCCTTGGGAATTTGGACATTCCTCAACTTCCTGAAATTCTCATCAGCCTCTGTATATCTAGCAAGGGTAGGCTTGATGACGAAGAGATCCTTAATCTCATGTTGTAAAAAGAATAGATTTTCAAAATACTAAAGGAGAAATTTTCCTGTAGGGGTGCCTTGTGCCAGTGGCTTGTTTACTTTCTCTTTACAAAACTCCATGATCTTGTTATCAAATTCCTTCTGTGGCATAAGTTTTTCACTAAAAACATGTATGTCTGGTAAGCCCATCTGTCTTAAATTTGTGTATTTCACCATAAATCTAGTTATGGCCAAGTTAATTGATTCACAAGTATCTTCAAGATTGTTCATTAAGTTATTTTTAGTGATAACATTTTTTATTTGTAAGATGTTTTTTGTCCTGTATAACACTTGCAATTCTTCAGGTTCCTCCCTGTTCTTGCTGTTCAAAAATGTAATGAGTTTTAAAGCCTTAGCAAGCTTATCAGTAATCTCAACTTTTGTCTTTTGTATCTCTGTCTGGGCTACTAACAACAATTCTTTCTGCTAATAGATAACCTGAATTGAAGGCCATGTATTATGAATGACTTCAATTATGTTATTCTAGAGATGGTTTTTTACATATGAGATCTGCTTTGTGAAAGTCAACACTTTTTGTAAATTCTTGAGCTTCTCTCCCAATCTGATTGCTTTTTGCTCATGAGTTCTGACATTGATGTGAGTTGTCTTATTTTCCCTCTCAATATTTTCAATTATTTTATTCAGTTTGTTTATTTCACCTATTTTTAAATACATCTCTTCCATGGCCTTGATAATCTGGCTGGCTTCATCAATGTGTTGAACATTTGTATTAGAAGAGTTTGTAGCTGAAGTAGTGGTTGAAGTCACTAGCACTGCAGTTGCAAATGGGCCCATTGGTGCTAATTTATCTCCTAAAGTATAGGGCACTGCTGTAGTAATTACTGGGATGACCGTAGGAATTTTAGGAATTGTAGGAGATTCTGGCTCTTTCACAGTCTCTTTCTCTTGGACAAGTTGTCCATTTGTGTTTCCATCTCTTTGATTTGTGCTATCAATTTTATTATGAGCTCCATCATTTATTCTTTCTCATTTTTATCTTGGAGGATTTCCTTTGTTTTTGGATGCTCAATTTGAGAAAGCTTAAGTTGTTTCCTCAAATCTGCTATGTCTTCATTCTTCTTCTTGATTAATAGTTCTATTGCTTGAATGTTTGAGGGATCATATCCCACCTGTAAAACTAGTTCCTCTAAGGCTTTAATCCTTAGGTCCTTGGCATATAAGGATTCTTTATCCAATTTCATCTGATCTTGCATATTAAGGATAGTATTTTGTAGCTTAGTAGCACTCATTTCTTTAGTTACCACTGTAGAATACAACATTTTAGAGCTATGCCTATGAAATTCAATCTGGTCCAGCTCATGAATATTTTGTGTGTGTACCTCAAATTCCACCTTTTTATAGTCTGCTACTGTTTTGGGTGCTGAGGTAGTAGGTTGCAGGAATGACATGATCATTTTATTGGTAGAATAATCAAAGGTTGATAATAGCCTATTCTAATTTCCACGCTTTTGTTTCAAGAATTGAGAATATATCTCAGTCTTTATCTGCTCATTCTTCTACCTAATCTACTTGTATTTCTCCTTGATGTCCAAGTCCTTTTCCTCAGCTGGCTGTGAGGAAGATGCTTCCATGCTGTGTTTCTTTTTAATCAATTGTGTGTCATTCTGAATGGTTTTTGTTTCCTTTTATATTTCTATAAGTGTTTCATTAATTATGGTTGTGGTTATATCATCATTAGTTACTGGATCATCTATCTCATCAACATCAATTGTCACTTTTTCCTTATCAACTCAAATAAGTTTAAGCCTTTTTTTACAGATTATTTTTTAATTTGGTTTCAGTTGTTGTCTCTGTTGTATAACGTCCTTCTTCCCTACTTCTCTTTGCTGATGCTTCTGGGCTTTTGAAAACTTCTAGAGATTTTGCGGTATTAGTTTTATTTTCTTTATTAGTCAATGTGTTTTCCAGCCCTTCAATTTGATTTGAAAAATTTTCTACTTCAGGCGTGGCTTCATGGATAAAGGATGACAACTTGCATTTTACCCTTAGCTTACTCAAGATCCCTTGAGGATCATAATTCCATGAAAAAATTTCCTCAAATCTGTACTCTGGTATTTTCTTGGTAATCTCCTTTTCTGCATCTCTATTATTGATTATGAATGGGCCAACTTGATTCTTTAACTTAAACTAAGTCTTATTTTTGGTAGCCATAGAATTAATTGAATCTGAGTTTAGAATTTTTCTAAGATATTCTAATGAAAAAATTTTCATACACATGTGCTTGGGCAACTTATAAGGTAATAAGTTAGACCCAAAAATACTTAACTCAGTGTATTTTTTATAGAGATACCAATCTCCAACCTTATTCTGTTCTAAGAGATGTAGAATTCTTTTGTAATTAGTGAGGTCCAAAAAATTATAGAAAGAGGCTTTCCTTCTATATCCATCTTTTGTAATGAAATAGGAAACTTCTCTGCTTGAAGGAATAGAAACAATTGGAAAATATAAGATGAATATATAAAGACTCCTTCTGTGGGTAACTTAGTCACCTGGTGATGGATGGCATCTTCTATGAAGCCAGCATAGTCAAATATGACTGTTGGAGGTTGACCAGGTGACATAGTAGATATGAAACCTAGAATGGACTCATAAGTATGTTCATCTGTAAAATAACCAAGGGCAAAAAAAAGCATAGAAATGATATGTATAGAACCTTCAGGAAATTTAGCTATGGAGTATGGTGGGTTTAATTTGGGGATTTCCACATGAGAGGGCATGAAGTTTTGGAAGATCATCAACCTTTTAGGGAAGTCTAAGCCTAGATATAGCTATGTCAAGGCTTCTATAGACAAGGGAACTACCTAGGGATCAAGTTGTAATTGAAGCATTTGATTAACTTACTGGGCTGTAATGGTAAAAAGTATTTCTTTTTCTACATTTACTATAGCCCTCTGATCTGGCTCATAGTATATTTGACATAGTCTGATGAGTTCTTGGCTAGGATGAGTAAAATGACTACATAATTAGGTAAATGAGTTTCCCAAATAGGAAAATCATCTTTGTCTAGATATTTCTCATAACACCAATTGTGTATATCCATAAAATTAAACTCAACAACAGGGTTTGCAATTTTATATTCAAGATTAGTCAAAGGGATTTTTTCAGTAGCAACCACATGTGGTTGAAGGGGATTGACTGTTGTAGCAGTTTTGGCAGTGATAGCTGGGATAGGCTTAGGGGCTTCGGATCCCTCAGATTTAGGTTTTTTGGATCCCACAGGTCTACTTATGCTTTGTTTCTTAGTCATTTTGAATAACTGCTGCAATTTTAGACTGTTTGCAGGATTTTTTTATTTTAATAGAGAGGAAACTGAACAATTTAGATCAAGGATGACTTCTTTTGGGTTTTTTGCTCAATTAAGTTTATTTGAGGATGTGAAAACTGGCATAAAACAGAAAACATGGGTTTTATGAGTCGGTTTGATTTCAAAAAATGGGTTGTCAAGGTTTTTCAGAGGTTTTTGACCTTCCAAATATTTGAAATTAATCTTCAAACTGTGAAAATTGAGGAAATTGGCTTAAAAATTTGCGCAGGGTTTGGCCTCTTTTTTGTGATTTGAAGCCATTCTACTTTGCTCAATTTTCTTAATAAAGGGATTGGCTTTCTTGAAAGATAACTTGAATTCAATATGCAAGTTTTAATTTGTGTTGCAGGTTAGAATTATGAGGAAAATACCTTTAAATGTAGGTATTCAACTGTAAAAAAGGGTTTTACAGGCTTTTGGTTGTAGCACTGGCTCCGACAGTTTTCTGGAGTAGTGCTCTATTCTTCAACATTCCTCAAAGGTAAATTTTGGTCAAATTCAGAGGTTTCAGGCGAAAAATCACAATCAAGATTAAGAATTCTTAAAAAAACAATTTCCGATAATCGGGGGCAGTGAAAAAGGATTCATCTGTGCAATAATTAAATAATATGTATGTATCAAAGGTTTTAACCATACATTGATTGTGTTTATTGGCATTAAATGCATGTCAAATCGCAACGGGAAGTATTTTTAGTTTTCAAAACAAAAAAGGAAAGTGTTTATCGCATAGGAACTGGGCAGTAAGTGATTTATTCCCAAATGAATGCAATCGAATGAGAAATCGCCAAGTCACAGAGAGAGAAATGGGAAATACAACCCATTTCGCGTCCATTTTAGATTTGGATGGACGATTAGTTTTTCTGCGCAATATTGATCTGGGGCAGTTGGATCTAGGACTCAGGCACGAGGGGTCAAGATCTACTGAAAAGGTGTGGTCAAAGGAATGGTGGGACTCGGGTTTACATAAACACTGGCAGTTAAAAAACCTTTATATGAAATATACATTGGATTCAAAGGTTTTACATACATAAAATGGTTTTATGTATATGGAATGGAGAAAAATCATGGTTTGAATATATCATGGGTTAAGTATATAAAGCATGAGGCTTTACATAACATGGCGGAATATGGATAGGGGCGGGGTTAATGTTTAATTAAAACAAACCTTAGTTTAATTTTTAATTAAACATTGGATTATAAGTTTATACAGGGAAGGATTAATATATACATTACAAAGGTGCAAACTTTGCATGGTGGGGTTAAAGTCTCTTGAATCTTATAAAAACATTTGATTCGATTCAAAACATTCGATAAAAGCTGATGAGGGGGCAGATATGTTTTTATTTAGAACATTCGCAACATGTCTTAATAAAACACTTTTGGCGCAACTTTTAGTTTATTTATATAGTATTAAACTTTTTGAATGGTTTAATAACTACAGGGGGCGGTATATTCAATTAAAGTTAGTTTTATACCAAAGAGTGCTTTATTTGGGTTTTATTTTGACATGTGGATAATAACTTTGGTCCAAAATATTTGTAATAGTGGGTTTTTGGGGGTATTTAGATATAGGGAATTAGATAAATAGGATAAGCTTTTATTTAAGGATTTAATAAACTAAGTTAAAAGTTAATATGAAAAGGGGAATGGAATACACAAAAATACACAATATGACTAAGTAAGGTGAACAAGTAAAGAAAAGCTTTTTTTTCATCATTTCACCAATTTACTTAGGATAAAGCATTTTTTAGGGTTTTTGTATGTTTTTGAATGAAGGAAGTTAATTAGATGGGGTTTTATGTTTCATTTAGTGAGAATGAGTCTTTACTTATGAAAATGAGTTAAAATGTATGAATGAGGGATAAATAATGGTAAATGGGGATTTAACATAAGATTTTAACATTTTCAACTAACCAATCATTGAGCCTTGGGTCTGGTCCCAACAAAAGTTAGAGAAATGCTCTGAGCCTGTTTGACTAATAGTCTGAAACACTAAATACTTATAGGGGAGTGGAAATTAGTGATTTTTTCCTAGTGATGAATATTACATGCTTTTTCCCACTTCTTTCTTCTTACCCAACATTACTCTAGCATTTTTTCTTCCTTTTGGCAGGTGCATTTAGGCTTGCAACCTTGAAACATTTATTCTTTTTAAAGCATAAAATTATCTAATTCTACCTTATTTCATCCAAGGGCTCAGATTAAACTGTAGAGCTCCTCATTATTCTCTACTTATCTAATGATTTGTCAGGATTAAATTGTATGAAAAATATTTATTCACTATCTAAAACATGGAAATTGAAAACATGACAAGTCAAGATTAAACATTTTAACTCATCATGGATTATGGAATTTATTGACACTCTGCCTAATCATTTATTTTGAAAAAAGTAAAGTAGTGACATTTGGACTTGCTCACTTTCAGGTCTTTTTTTTTTTTTGGGGGTGTATATTTTTCAAGTCCTTTGATCTTTATTTTAGGACTTTTTACCCTCTTTTTGTTATTTTTATTATTTTTATTTTTCTTATATATGTGTGTGTGTGTGTGTGTGTGTGTGTTTCAAAATATGGGAAAACAACTTGTAGAAAGCAAGGTATGTACATATTTTAGAAGACTATCAAAATTCAATTCAAAATTATGAATCCTATATTTATAGGACCCTAACATCCCCCACCATTTCTGGCAAGTACCCCAATTAGTTTTTAAAACAAACTTGAAGGCAATAGCATATGATTGCAATGTAAGTTTTTCCTTCGGACAAATCCAACCTAGTACATTTTACAAGCCCTAGGAAGGAGGAACTCGAATAACGTCATGGTGACGAAGTCCGATGTCATCAGGATTTAACGAGTCTGGCAAAGGGAGAAATCGACATCTTTTCATGTTTAGAGAGTTTGAAAAGAAGGTAGAAAAGAAAACTCCAACATGGCCATTTTCGTAAATAGTCTCTCAGATCCGAAAAATATAGAAAACAATATCTGAAAGAACCTCTTAGTGGCGATCGGCTAAGGTATTCCTTTTTTGTAAATAATCTATCCCAGCCCGAAAAATGGGTAAACATATACTAGGTAGATATCATTTTGTAACCATTCAATGAGTTCAAAACGACAAGAATCTCGACAATATTTTCAATTTTAGAGAGTCAGAAAAGAGCTGAAAGATGACTCCAGTAGTGGATTTTTTGTGTTTTTACTGATTCCAAAAAAGTGTAAAATATAACTCATTACTTCATCACTGTCACATGAAAACTTGTTGCTGCACAAGAGACACGTGTAAAACCCATTTTTCAAAAATAATATAATAAAATAATAGAAAAAAATTCTTAAAACCTAATTAGGGTTCTGAAAAAGTTATAAAATTCCATAAATGGTAAAAAATAATTACTTTTCACTTTTTACCTCTTGTGGAGCAATAGTTACCCATTTTACTATGTAATCTTGCTGCAACGATAACAACCAATCCAATAGAACAGTCTCAAATCTTTCAGTTCCAAGTAAGAGTTGAGATCTGTCCCTTCATTTTAAGTCATTCCTTACTACCTGCAACTTCAAATTTTGAATTCTGGGGGAGGAAATGTGAAAATTAGGGCACGACAGTTAGCGCGAGTTTTAGGCATGGAGTCGCGCCAACTGCCCAATTTTCTACACTAGGGCGCACCAATGGTGCAAACCATTTTTTGTGCAAAATGCAAGTAAAATACTCCAATCATTCACAAGTCCAAGCTGCAAAAAGGCTAATATAATTCATATGAATGTGTTTGTAGGTAGAAAGCAACAAAATGGTGATTGAATGGAAAGAACGGGAACACAGCGAAGAGGACGAGCTTGCCATGCAAAATTAGAGATGCATGGAATCTCTCAGAGATTGATCAAGAGATCATGTCCAAGTTATGAAAATTTCTCAAAAATGAAAGTGTTTATAAGTGGTTGCAATCTAAATGACCGAAAAGGTGTCGTCACTGCGATTCTGGCGTCGCAAACGGTTGTCAAACCGAGGTCGTATGCAGAAGTTATTGAGGTTTGAAGTCGTCCAGTAAACTCCAAAATGAGTTAACCAAGTTTGGCTTTATGAATTTTGAAAAATTAGAAAAATAATATTCCAAGGAATACTCTAGGAATATTCCTTATAATATTCCAAGAAATATTCCATAGGGGCGAATTATATGTTGAAAAGTGGCAGATTTTTGTTCGTTGTTGGGTTTAATTTTGTTGTTTCTAGCCAATCATGGGCTGCCATGTGGCAGGCCCAAAAGCTTCCATGTGGCCCCAGGTCGGAGAGTGAAGGGTATGGCAAAATATGTTGCAATGCATAGGAATTGAACCAGCGACCAACCGGCCTGGGTGCAAGGGCCCGACCACTTCGGCTACACAATATGACTTAACGAATAATGTTGTCGGGTTTAATTTAATTTTTGAAATGTAAATTGGCAGAAGGGTTAAGGTCTAGCCCCATCTATATGTCCCACGTCTCAGAACCAAGAGCCAACCCTCCGCCCAATAGTTTATCCGGCCAGTTTCGTTGGTTGTGTGGTCACATGTGACCACAACCATACTGTAACATTAATCATTTCAGATATGGAGGGTGGTCTTCACTGCGGTTAGAGCAGAGGCAATCACATGCTATCTGCTTGACATTTAATCTAACATCTAGTCCTTTATCGGTTATGCTGGTGGGACCCTGTTTACAGCAAAGTTGCTAATATTAGTTAAGTTAACTGGATTTCCTCCACATTTAGTGGAGGTTTATAAGGGATATTGGGAAAAATTTGTTTTTTCCATAACTCCCTCATTATTGGACCAAATTAGGTGCAAAAATAGTCAATTTTGGGTATTTTCGAGATTATGAGCAGTTTGGCACAGATTTCAGGTCAAACAAAGGTGTTATTTAATATTTTTAGCTTCAAGGAAGATTAAGGAGCCATTAGGGACATCATGGAGAAGGCTGTGTATTGGGTTTTCTTTATCAGTTTTATGTAAATGAATAGTCATATTTGGCTATTTCATACCTTCTGAAGTTGATTTTATAGATATTTTTTCCTATTGAGGCTTATTTTAAATTGTACTTTCATTTTGAGCAAATAAATACAAACAAGGACATGTCATTGAGAGCTGGACTAACAAATGTAGCCTAGGAGGGGTGAACTGCATCAACAATTTGCTGTGTAATGTGCTTTTTGAAGTTTATTTCTCTGATTTTTACTGCTGTACAATGATAAACAGTTAAAATAATTAATCAATCCTCACACATAAATCTGATAAAGAATGCCATAACTACTTGGTTAACCTGCAATTTAAGGAGAACCTTATGCACACATAATTATAACTGTTTGGATACTTTACATAGCCTAACAAATATTTCCATTCAAATCAGAGATTGTGGACTAAAGAAATTATTCTTGACACCGTGTATCTAAGCTCAACCAGAGCTGCTACAATATTTTATCAACATATGGGATGAGGATCATGAAAATTTCATCCTTCGAGATCAGGAGCTTGAGATTGATATTTCTGACGTCTACTTTATCACCAAATTGTCGCAGAGGGGAGCAGTACCGATCCTAATCACTACCCGGCCTTGCATGGAGAGTATGTCCATGGTAATGGACAGGGTATGTCAAGGGTCATAGAAGGGAACAGGAAGTGGGAAGGTCGATATCCAAACTATCCCAAACTCAACACTAAAAGTAGTGCTACATACCATCACAGGAGCTGCAGGCTCGCAAGCACCACACGAAGCAACAAAAACACAGTTGCTTCTTGTTGTAGACTACTTGACACCGACCATATTTAACTGGGAATAGGCCATGAAAATAGACATGAAATGCTAGCTAACAAAATGCAAAAGGTAAAATTGAAGAAATTTTGTTATGGGTCTATACTGGTATCGTTCTTCTTGGAATGATCACCAATCTTTCAATGACAGAAGGTCATAGTTCCGACACCACCAATGAGAGAACCACAGATTGCCCAATGGGAAGCTCTAATGCCAAGGGCAGGGGCTGGTCAACAGATGTCCTGGAGACCAGAGTTCTTCGATTGGCTTCGCTGACAATTAATTGTCATGGAGGACTGGCCCTACTCCGGTACAAATTTCACTGATGATTCAGACCTCCCACTCCTGGAGGGAGAGGATTGGGACAAAGATTTAGGTGAGACTCATATTTTAATTTTCATGAGTAATATATATATTTTTTATGTATGCATGTTCTGACATTAAATCCATGTGTTTGTAGATTTTGGCCTAGAGATACCCGTAGGTATGTCATCGATAGTGAGACGAATCCCTCATGATTTCGAACCTCAAGGTCAGGGCGGCGAGGAAGATGAAATTGTGTGAAATCTAGAGGGAATCACATGTAGAGTCCCAGACTATGCATGATTTGACGATGTTTCTCGCACCTACCAGAGACATACCGTAGGGGTGCCCAACCGAATTCACTTCTTGCTGAGGCGACTTATATGGGAAGTGAAATGCTACCATGAGCATCATGCAGATTAGACACCTATGTTTTATCTGCATATTTTGAGAGACATGATGTCTCAGGATGTAATAGAAACACACATATATTTTTGAATTTATGATGCACATTGCTGTAAACATTCGACATATATATATACATCTATTTTCCTACATGGATCTTTTACATATGATGATGATTTTACAAATTACGCAAATGTATATCTAATACAATGTTAGCCACTATATCAGTTAATGCATTCATTTGTATAGGAATATGTTGATATGTAATAAAATCAAAGTGTATCTATAGAAAATGAATACATAAATACAATCTCAGAATGTACGAATTTCTAACTGAATAATGACCGTGGAGCTGAAGAACGACAAGTTTTGAATGTAGGTTTATGAGAAATGCGTGTATGCCAAGGCTGATTGCTTCAGTTAGTAGCTCAATGACAGTGCTATATTCAGTGACATTTTTTTTAGTTCATCCTAGAGAAATACCTTGTAGATCTATCAGCTCACCAGCAGGATCATAAATTACACAGGCTACTAAAGACAAATTCCTAGTATTGTGGGAAGCACCATCCGAGAAACAGACATAAGGGGTAATAGACATATGCACAATTAGCAAGACCCAATAAGCAAGAAAACGCTCACAAAGAACAGCAAACCAAAACATGTAAATGTCATTGTAACTTGGGTAATGTCATTGTGACGAAGTACAATGTCATCAGGATTTAACGAATCTAACAAAGGGAGAACTTAGCATCTTTTCATGTTTAGAGAGTTTGAAAAGAAAGTAGAAAATAAAATTTCAACATGGCGTTTTTTGTAAATAGTCTCTCAGATCCGAAAAGGTAGAAAACAATATCTGAAAGAACCTCTTAGTGGCGATAGGCTAAGGTATTCCTTTTTTGTATATAATCTATCCCAGCCTAAAAAAGGGGTAAACGTATACTAGGTAGATATCATTTTGTAGCCATTTAACGAGTTCAAAACGACAAGAATCTCGACAATATTTTCAATTTTAGAGAGTCAGAAAAGTGCTAAAAGATGACTCTAGTAGTGACTTTTTCATGTTTTTACCGAGTCTGAAATTGTATAAAATATAACTCGTTACTTCATCACTATCACATGAAAACCTATTGCTGCACAAGGGACACGTGTAAAACCCATTTCTCAAAAATAATATAAAAAAATAATCAAAAAACATGTCATAAAACCTAATTAGGTTGTGAAAAAGTTATAAAATGCCAGAAATGGTAAAAAATAATTACTTTTCACTTTTTACCTCTGGTGGAGCAATAGTTACCCATTTTACTATGTAATCTTGCTACAATGATAGCGGCCAATCGAATATACAAAAATAAAATCCGTTAGTCCTAGGTAAGAGTCAAGATTTCTCCCTTCATTTTAAGTCATTCCTTACTTCCTACAACTTCCAATTTTGAATTCTGGGGGAGGAAATGTGAAAATTAGGGCATAACGGTTGGCATGGGTTTCGGGCACGGAGTCGCACAAACTATTTTTTGTGCAAAATGAAAGTCATATACTCCAATCATTGACAAGTCTAAGCTTCAAAAAGGCTAATATCATTCATATGAATGTGTTTGCAGGTAGAAAGAAACAAAATGGTGATTGAATGGAAAGAACGGGAACACATCGAAGAGGATGAGCTTGCCATGGAAAATGAGAGATGCATGGAAGCTCTTAGAGGTTGATCAAGAGATCATGTCCAAGTTATGAAAATTTCTCAAAAATTAAAGTGCTCAGAAGTGGTTGCAATCTGAATGACCGGAAAGGTCTCGTCGCTACGATTCCGATGTCGTGAACGGTTCTCAAAACCGAAGTCGTATGCAGAAGTTATTGCGGTTTGAAATCATCCTGTAAACTCCAAAATGAGTTAACCATGTTTGAACTTATGAATTTGGAAAAAATTAAAAAATAATATTCCAAAGGAATATTCCTCAAAATATTCCAAGGAATATTCCACAGGGGCGAATTATATGTTGACAAGTGGTAGACTTTTGTTTGTTGTTGGGTTGCCTTTTGTTGTTTGTGGCCAATCACGGGCTACCATGTGGCAGGCCTAGAAGCCGCCACGTAGCCCTAGGCTGGAGAGTGAAGGGTATGGAAAAATATGTTGCAGTGCATAGGAATTGAACCAATGACCAACCCGCCTAGGTGCAAGGGCCCGACCACTTCGGCTTCATAATATGACTTCACCAATAATTCTATTGGGTTTAATTTAAGTTTTGAAATGTAAATTGGCAGAAGGGTTAAGGGCTAGCTTCATCCATATTTCTCAAGCCCTGGAACAAAGAGCCAACTCTCCACCTGATGGTTTATGTGGCCAGTTTCGTTGGTTGTGCGGTCACATGTGACCACAACCATACGATAACGTTAATCATTTCAGATATGAAGGGCGGTCTTCACGGCGGTCAAAGTGGAGGCAGTTGCACACCATCTGCCTGACATTTAATCTAACAGCTATTCCTCCAATGGTTACACTGGCAGGACCCCATTTCCATCAGAGTTGCTAATATTAGTTAAGCTAACTGGAGTTCCTGCACATTTAGTGGAGGTTTTCAAGGGATATTGGGAAAAATTTATTTTTTCCATAACTCCCTCATTATTGGACCAAATTGGGTGCAAAAATAGTACATTTTTGGGTACTTTCAAGATTCTGAGCAGTTTGGCATAGGTTTCAGGTCGAACAGATGTGTTCTTCAGCATTTTTAGCTTCGAGGAAGATTAAGGAGCCATCAGGGCCATCATGGAGAAGGCTATGTATTTGGTTTTCTTTATCAGTTTTATTTAAATGAATAGTCATATCTGGCTATTTTATACCTTCTAAAGCTGATTTTAGAGAGATTTTTTCCTATTTAGGTATATTTTCAATTGTACTTACATTTTTAGAAAATTGATACAAATAAGGACATGCCATTGGGAGCTGGGGACTACGTATGTAGCCCAGGAGGTGAACTCACAATACCTCTATATGTAATGTGCTTTGTGAAGTTTATTTCTTTGATTTTTATTGCTGCACAATGATAAACAGTTAAAATACTTAATCAATCCTCACACAGAAATCTGATAAACAAACCAAAACTACTTGCTTAACCTGTAATTTAAGGAGAACCTTATGCAGGCATAATTATAACTGTTTGGATACTTTGCATAGCGTAAAAAATATTTCCATTCAGATCAGAGATTGTGGACTTAAGAAATTCTTCTTGACACCATGTCTCCGAGCTCAACCAGAGCTTCTACAATATTTGATTAGCATATGGGATGAGGATCAGGAAAAGTTCATCCTTCAAGATCAGGAGCTTGAGATCGATATTTCTGACGTCTACTTTAGATTCACCAGATTGTCACGGAGGGGAGCAACACGGATCCTAACTAGTACCCAGCCTTGCATGGAGAGTATGTCCATGGTAATGGATAGGGTATGCTGAGGGGCATGGAAGGGAACAGGAAGTGGGAAAGTTGATATCCAAACTATCCCAAACTTAGCACTAAAAGTACTGCTACATACCATCACACGAGCTGCAGGATCGCAAGCACCACACGAAGCAACAAAAGCACAGTTGCTTCTTGCTGTAGACTGCTTGACACTGACCATATTCAACTGGGCAGAGGCCATGACAATAAACATGAAACATCAACTAACAAAATGCAAGAAGGGAAAATTGAAGCAATTTGGTTATGAGTCTATTCTGGTATCATTCTTCTTGGAATGATTACCAATGTTTCAATGGAAGGAGGTCATAGTTCCGACAACACCAGCGAGAGAGCCATGGATGGCCCAATGGGAAGCTCTGATACCAAGGGCAGGGGGCAGTCAACAGATGTCCTGGAGACAGAAGTTATTCGATTGTCTTCGTCGACAATTAATTGTCGTGGAGGACTGGCCCTACTCTGGTATAGATTTCACTGATGATCCGGACCTCCCACTCCCGGAGGGAGAGGATTGGGACAAATATTTAGGTGAGAATCAGTTTTTAATTTTCATGATTAATATAGTTTTTTTTATGTATGCATGTTTTAACATTAAATCCATGTTTGTAGATGTTGGCCCGCAGAGACCCCTGTGTATGTCACCGATAGAGATGAACTCATGATTTAACCTCAAGGTGAGGGCGAGGAGTGTAGAGATTGTGCGCAATTTGGAGGGAATCATTTTTTTAGGTCTCACGCAATATGGATATTCCGGATGTTCCTCGTGCTTACCAGAGACATACCGTAGGAGTGCCAAACCAAATTCACCGCTTGCTAAGGCGGCTTGTACGAGTAGTGACATGCTACCATGATGCATCATGCCGATTAGACACCTAGGTTTTATATTTGCATATTTTGAGAGACATGTCTCAAGATGTAACGAAAACACACATATTTTTTGAGTTTATGATGCACACTGATGCAAACATTAGATATATATATATATATATATATACATCTATATATATATATATATATATATATATATATATATATATATATATATATATATATATATATATATATATATATATATATATACATCCATTTTCCTACATGGATTTTTTACATATGATGATGATTTTACAGATTACGCAAATGACTATCTAATACAATGTTAGCCACTGTATCAGTTAATGCATTCATTCACCTAGGAATATGTTGATATGTAATAAAATCAAAGTGTCTCTCAGCAAACGAATACGTAAATACACCGTAATGTATGATTTCTAACTAAATAATGACCACGAATCAAGAATGACGAGTTGTGAATCTGTGCTTACGAGCAATGCTGTATGACGAGATTGATTGCTTCGTTAATAGCTAGAATGGTTCACTATATTTAGTGACATTGTTTGTAGTTCATCCTAGACAAATACCTGCAAATCCTATCAACTCACCAAGAAGATCATAAATTACCTAAGTCATTAAGATAAATTTCGGTAATACCACCGTAAATAGACATAAGGGGTAATAGACATTTGCACAATAAGAAATACCCAATAAGTAGGAAAAAACTCACAAAGCACACCAAACCAAACATGTAAAAAATGAAAACAACACTTATGTACACCAATTATGCATGAATGACTCACGCATAATATTTTTTGAGATACAACCCATTTCTGGGTTGTTCAAGAGGATCACCTTCATAACCGATAAGCTCATAGGCCCCATTCTGTAGTACACGTTTAACGATGTGGGGACCATGCCACATGGGTTGAAATTTTCTTGCCGCCATCTTTTCATGACCTTGGTGGTACAGGAGGATGAGATCTCCTTCAATGAAAGAACAAGGTGAAACTAACTAGTCAAAATGAACTTTAACCCGCTTCTTTTGTGTTTCGATAACCAAAGTAGCAAAGCGACGGGTTTCATCTAGCCTTTCTAAATAAAGGAGACTCTCTTCTTTTGGTGAATTATTTTGCAGTAACTCAACAACCAACTTGAGTGAAGGTATCTCACATTCAATCGAGAGAGTAGCTTCCAGGCCATAAACCAATTGAAAAGGAGTAAACCCGGTTGCGTTCTTAACTGAGGTTCGGTATGCCCAAAGAGGAAAAAATAACATGAGATTCCAATTGGATTTGTGGATCTCAATCATACTTTGAAGCATGGTGACAAGAACTTCATTCACATATTCAACCTGGCCATTGGCCTAAGGGTAGTAAGGCGTTGAGCTGTCGTGACGCAGACCCAACTTAGAAGTGAACTCTGCCACAATATAATGCCGAAAATGGGAACTATGATCAGTAATTATGGCTTGAGGGATGCAAAACCTAGCAATGATGTGATTGAATATGAATTGAGCCGCTTTCTTACCGTCGACGGCAAGTGTAGGCATTTCTTCGACCCATTTGGTGAAGTAGTCCATGGCTACTATAATATAGGTATACCCCCGGGTGGAGGGAGGGTTACACGTCAAAAAATTGATGCCCAAATTCACAAAGGGACCAATGGTAATGACAGGATGAAGAGGGACGGGTGGTGCATGCATATTGCACTAATAAATTTGGCAATCATGGCATTTACGAACTCATGCATTAACGCAGTTTTGAAAATAGAAGGCCAAAAATAACCAATGCAAAGAATTTTTTGTGCAGTAGCATAACCAGAAATGTAACCACCACAGACACCACTGTGACAATCATTCAGGGCTTTCTCAGCCTCCTCGAGGGTCAAACATCTACGGAGTATGGAATCGACTCCAATGCTATAGAGTGTAGCTCCAACTATACGATAAGGTTGCAACTGATGTCGGATGTGTCGATGAGCATCCTTCGTAAAGTCAGATCTAAAAGACAAAGTATAGAGATAGATGATGATATCACCATACCAAGGATCGAAGGTGCTAATCAAGAAAAGCGAATCGTCTGGAATGTATTCCTCATAATGAGAAGGAGCGAAGTTAGAAGGGAGAGAACAGAGTAAATCAACAAAGGCTAATGATTTCTTAGACTTGGCGGCAGTAAATTCCAAATCAATCTCTTGGAGGATGATAATCCACTTCGAGTATTTGGCCCCCAACAATTTTTGATACAATATGTAGGTCATAGGATTGCAATCAGAAATCACAGTCACTGTGCGCAAAAGAATATAATGACGAAAACGCTGGACTGCCTAAATCATAGCTAATGCTAACTTCTCGACATGTGAATAATGTGTTTCTGGGTCGAGAAGGTTACGAGACAAGTAATAAATAACATGCTCATGAACATCATCATTGCCTTGTACCAAAACCATGGCAATCATGTTGAAAATGGGATCTAAATAGAGGGAAAATTCACGATGATAATTTGGAGGGCGGAGCAGAGGAGCATTGACAAGCAATGCCTTCAACACATCAAAATATTTTTGAATGATTTCATCCCAACAAAAAGGGACACCCTGCTTCAACAATCGTGTGAATCCTTTGGCCACTTCAGCATAGTTAGGTATAAAACAGCGTAGAAAATTAGCTTTCCCTTGTAAACTCTACAACTGATGCAATGAGGAGGGAGAGGGGAGATTGAAAATAGCCTCGAATTTGAGTGGATCGAGGCGAATTCCATCTTTGGACATGATAAACCCTAAGATTCTTCTGGAATGAACGCAGAAGATTCACTTGTGTAGATTAAGCCGAATGTTATAGCGTCTACAACGAAGAAAAATCTAATGAAGATGGTCAGAATGATCCCTACGGTTAGCTGAATGAGTCAGAAGGTCATCCAGATAAGGCTGAAGGATGTGACGAATATCATGAAATGCATAGGACATCACCATGGGATATCATGCTACCAAATCTGGCCCCAACATTCTTAAACCAAAAGGAAGCTTCTTATATGCGAAATTAACCCAAATATTAGATATCTGCAAAGGTAGTCTTTTATTTGATCAAGGATTCCGGAGAATTTTATCTCATTATAGCCAGAAAAATCGTCCATGAGGGAAAAAATCTCGCTCCTGGCACAGTTGTCAATGATTTGATCGATGAAGGGAGTAGGATAGTTATCCTTGGGAAAAGCTCGATTGATGTCACGATAGTCAACACAGATACAAATGGTGCCTTGTTTCTTATCTACATGAACAATATTAGAGACCCATTCTATCAATGGAATTAGATAAATGAAACCAACTTTAAGAAGCTTTTCCACTTTAGCCTTAATGGCAGCAGCTTTCCTAGGGTGCACTGGATGAAAACGCTGGAGAAAAGGTTTCGAAATGGTATAGGTAGGAATATAATGAACCACGATTCTAGGATCAATGTTAGGAATTTCTTCTACGGATCATGCAAAGACATCACAGAATTCACAGAAAAGGCTAGTATAAACTTGTACTTCATCGGAAGAACAAGTGACCCTGATATGGAGGTTCTCCACAATTCCCAGTTTAACCAAAATGTCAATAGGTACCGTCTATGTAATGTTACTCAAGTTACCTTCTGAAAACACTTCATGGATCTGAATAGGCATTTGAAGCGGAGGAGAAGGAACCTGAGCAGAAAATCGCTCAAGATAGGTAGACATGGCCCCGAGACTTGGCAGAAATGAGGAACGATGATGACCATCATCCCATGGTATATCTTCGAGAGACATGGTTTCCATGATGGCCTCATTTGAGGGAAACACTTCCTTCAAAGGATCAACTGAATTGGAATCACCAAGCCAAGCGGATTGAGAATAAATGTCAAGAGACATGCTCGAAGGAGCACAATCAAAGGATGGAGTACTCGAAGCTTCCATGAGCTCACAATAATCAATTTCAATGAGAATTAGTGGCATATAATCTTTGAATGAATCAATATATTCAAGTGAAGGATAACCTATGGGTCATCGGTTCGAGAAATCATGTTTACTTGAACAGTATTTGGTGGTGGAAGGGGAAAAACACCCATGAGGGCAGGGCCATTGAAAAGGCCAGGCCCTACACTCTCATAGGGGGTAGGAATATTATAAATGTAAGGAACGTTGTTTTGGAAAGAAGAAGTGAAAAAATACAACTGATTGATAGTAATAATCTTTCTGTAATATTCCTTTATAGGAATTTCAGCAATATCTCTAATGAGGACACTATATAAGAAAACCAGTGCAATAATAACGTAGTCCAGGGCTTGGATCCTCTAAAATATGTTTTATGTAGCTTGTATATAGAATGGAATTAGAAACAAATAACTCTAGCTACATTAAACAGATCTCGCCAACTCAAATATGCTAAAAAGCATCACAACCCCAGTACATCATAAAATAGAAATGCTGGAGGCAGCAACAACATTATTTTTATTATGGAAACTACAGAAATAGATGGAATAAAATATATCTAGAGCTTTCATTCATTATAATATCATAAATTAGAGGATTGACCTCTTTTACAAACACATTAGGACCCCCCAGCAAGGGTTTCCAGCAAAATAGCAACACAAGATACAGCACTGCAGAAAATAACGTTGTACCCAGCAAATCTGTATTGAGAAATATCTGATATTCTCAAAAAGGGACACACAATACAAGAATTGGTGCAAGGCCTCCCTCAATAGATCTCCTGGAGTGGAAATCACCTCCTCCTCTTCTGAAATAAGCACAAATGGATAGATACAACCCCAGCTACTGCAGCTACTGCAGAAATAACACAATCACTGGAAGTGAATGCACTGTCATGGTTAGAGGATGGATTTCCTCAAGATAGTTGATGAGAATGGAACTCAATACCTCCTACTTAGATCTCCCAATCAGCTACAACAATGATGAAACTAGAATTCCCACATGAGAATTCTTGCACTAAACAGTGTTGCAACTCTGGCTAAACAACTGAAGCTTGTAGTCAGTCATAAGACTAAAAAAAGAAGTATGAATGAATGCCTCCTCTTGCTTCTATCCCTTACTTTCTAGCCTAAGTGAGCTTCTCCATCTCGGGCCCCACTCATTGGTGATGTAGCTTCCTTGAGAAGTTTCCTCCTTCAAAACTGCGCTACCCTCGTGGCTTTCCCTCCCTTGTGACATCACTGGTTGACTTGGTCAACTATAGCTAGCTCCTTGCTTTTGCTCCCCTTCACACTAAACAGGCTTTATTTTATCCACCTACCTCAATCCCTTTTCACACTGGGATAGATTTTATTGTGTTTCCTACTTATTTCAAAAATGGAGCAATTATAATGTTCCAAGTAGCAGTGGCTAATTGGGAACATTACAGTCCTCCCTGCTCAAAAGTTGCTTTCCCACAAGCAACAATAAAGAAGGATGCTGCAAGATCTTCTCTCCCTTCTAAGTGGCATCCTCATCTGGTAGATTCCTCCATTGAATCAGACATTCCTTGACGACTCTGTTTCTCAGCTGCCTCTCCCTGGTGTCCAAGATTGCTTCTGGCTGTAAGATCAAATGGCCCTCATCATCAATAGGAGGAAGTTCCATGTTGGCAACTACATTCCTCCTAATGGCCTTCTTGAGGAAAGAGACATGGAAGATATTGTGGATCTTTCTCCCCTTAGGAAGCTCCAGCTCATATGCTACCTTACTGATACATTTTTTCACCTTGTATGGCCCATAGAAACATGGTTTGAGCTTTTCAGCTCCCCTCACCTTGAGTGTGGACTGTTTTGAAGGCTAAAGACGTAGGTAGACAAGATCTCCCACCTCAAACTGTCTCTCTATCCGACCACGGTCTGCATACATCTTCTGCTGGTTCTGAGCAGTGGCAATGTTGTCTTTGAGTGCCCTGAGTATGTCCTAGTTCTCTTGAATCCAATCCCTCGCCCTTGGAGCTTTACTTGCTCCAAACATAACATCAGCAAATGAAAGTGCCTCATACCCATATAAGGCTTGGAATGGAGTCATGCCAATAGAAATATGGTGAGCAGTGTTGTAACAATACTCTCCCAAGAAGAGTCAACGCAGCCAAGCTTTCTGCTGCCCTGCCACATAGTTCCTCAAGTAGCCTTCTAGCCACTTGTTCACTATCTCGGTTTGCCCATCAGTTTGGGGGTGATAGCTGGTACATGGAGTCAAATTAGTCCCCACTAACCGGAAAAGTTTCTACCAAAAGCCACCCATGAAGCAGCTGTCCCGATCACTCACTAAGGTCCTAGGGAGACCATGGAGTTTAAATACATCTCTGAAGAAGAGCTCAACTACCTGTGAAGTAGTATAATGTGCAGAAATGGAAAATAAATGAGAGTATTTTGTTAGTCTATCAACAAAAACAAAGATACAGTCCTCACCCTGTACTGTCGGTAAGTCGATGATGAAGTCCATAGAGATACTTTCCCACTTCCCATCCGGAATAGGTAGTGGCTGCAACAATCCAGCGGGGTAAGTGTGTTCTCCTTTATTCTGTTGGCAAATGTTGCATTCCCGGACATGCCTGAGCACATCCTCCTTGAGACCCTTCCAAGAGAATCTCTCTCTGATAGATCTGTAAGTCTTTGCGAAACCTTGATGCCCGACAAGTGGTGAATCATGTGAGGCCAATAAGATCTTCTCCTTGAGCTTAGAATTCGTAGCCAAGTAGATCCGATCCTTGTAATAGATAACCTCATCCATTACTCTAAACCTTTCATCTGATATCACCCCATCAAGTATCTCACATGCAAAGTCATCTTTGGAGTACTCAACTAAGAGTTGAGCCTTCCAATCTGCGTCCATGCCCCTTAAGGACAACGCTGTAGGCCTCCTGGATAGAGCATTAGCTGCTATATTGCTCTTCCCCTTGACATATTCTATGTCAAATTCATAAGCTTGGATTTTTCTCACCCACTTTTGTTGTCTCTCTTGAAGTTGTCTCTGTTCAAGGAAGAATCTAAGACTGTTGTGATCAGTCTTCACCTTGAACTTATTTCCCACCAAGTACTGCCATAATTTGGCTAATGCATGCATGATAGCCAACATTTCTTTATGATATATGGGGTATAACCTTTCATAAGGGAGAAAATTCCTGCTCTCAAAGGCTATAGGATGCCATCCTTGCATCAAGACTGCCCTAAAACCTTCACCTGATGCATCACATTCTAGCAAAAAAGGTTGAGAAAAGTCAGGTAAAACCAAAACAGGACAACTACTCATTACCTCTTTGATCTTATCAAAAGCCCTCTGCGCTGTAGGTGTCCAATGGAAAGATCCCTTCTATGTCAATTCTATGAGTGGTGCTGCTAATTGTGAAAATCCTTTCACAAACTTCCAGTAATAAGTGCATATGCCCACAAACCCCCTGAGTTCAGTAACATTCCTAGGTTTAGGCCAATCTCTAATAGCCTAGATCTTCTCCTCATGTACCCTCACTCCATCTACTCCTATGATATGTCCCAAATACAACATCTTTGTGAGGCCAAATTCACATTTGGAGAGCTTGGCATAGAATTGATGCTCCTTGAGGATATGTAGGACTGTCTCAATATGCTGCAAGTGCTCCTCCCAAGTGCGGATGTAGATAAGAATATCATCAAAGAAGACCAATAGAAACTTTCTCAAATGACCCCGGAAGATGTGGTTCATGCAGGATTGGAAAGTTCCTGGAGCATTATTCAATCCAAAGGGCATTACCAAAAACTCAAAATGCCCATAGTGACACCTGAACGTTGTCTTGGGGATATCTTTCTCCCTCACCTTGATTTGATGGTACCCGGACCTCAAATCAATCTTGGAAAAATATTTGGATCCCCTCAGCTCATCCATGAGTTCATCGATCCTGGGTATAGGGTACCTATTCTTCAAAGTCTTCTTGTTTAAGGCCCTATAATCAATGCACATCCTCAATGTGCCATCTTTCTTCTTTACCAAAACCATCGAGGAAGCAAAAGGACTAGTACTAGGCCAGATGTGCCCTAGTGCTAGCAACTCTTGGATAACTCTTTCAATCTCATCCCTATAGGCCTTGGGATGTCTATAAGGAGTGGTGATCACTGATTGGACCCCTTGTTCCAACTCAATGGTGTGTTCAAACCCTCGGTCAAGAGGTCTCCCTGGTGGGATATCCCCAAATACTGTAGAATACCGGTCCAAAAGAGATTGAACATCTGGATGCATCAGTGAGTCCTTTCCCTTTACCTCAGATATATGCAGCTCCACTACCCATGAAACATCTCCTCTATGTAGATCTGCCTCCATCCTATGTGTTGAAACAACCTAAGGGGGATATGTGTTCATACCCTTGATCTTTTGTTGTTGGCCATCCTCCCCTCTAGTCCATTCCATCTCCAAAGTCCTCGAGTTAGTGGTAACTCTCCCAAGAGTGACTAAACACTGGACTCCCAATATTACATTAGTGTCTAGAATATCTACCACAAAGAAGTGGTTTGTCAAGGTATAGGTACCCATAGTGATGGTCAGCTCTGGAACATACTTGGCACATTGCAGAGTCATGGCTCCTGGGACCAAAACTGAAAATCCCTCAAACTCCTCCATGGGAATTCCTCTCTTGTGTACCAGTTGTGCATCAATAAAATTATGAGTGGCTCCACTATCTATCAATATAGAAACTCTTTGTCCCATGATGGTGCCTCTCACTCTCAAGGTTAGATACTTTGGGACCCCTCTTAATGCTACAATGGCTCCTCCTCTTTGCGCAAAGTCTTTTATGGGTTGTACAGTGCTGGCATCCTTCTTGGAGAAGGTCTTGATAGGATGTGCTTCCCCTATAACAAATTTCTCCTCCAATTCCTGAACAGGGATTGTCTCCCTTGGCCTTGAGTGGGTATTTTTCTATAAAAAGGTTCTTGCCCTGGGCAAGATGTGTTGTAGATCTCTAGCTTTCTCCACCGCTTCAAGGAGTGTAGTTGGTTTTGTAGACTTGACCAACCCTTGTAATGGTTCATCCATCCCATTCAAAAACATGCATACTGTCCTGCTCATATTGAGGTTGGATACCATCACTAAAAGCTTTAGATACCCAGCAATATAATCATCAAGATCTCTGTCTTGCTTGAGCTAGGTTATCTTGGCAAAGTGGGCTTCCGGATCCCTTGGATCAAACCTCTCCAGTAGCTTCTTGGTGAAAGCTGAGTATGAAGTGATATGATGGTGCCCAAGTGTGGTCAGTCCATGAAACCACCAATCTTTAGCTTCCCCTTCCAAGTGCAACGCAGCTATCTTGATAGCTTCTATCTCAGAAACTTTGTGGAGCTGGAAGTATGTGTACTCCAGCTTCTCTACCCATACTTTTGTTGTGTACATAGGTGTCCCATCAAATGTGGGCAAGAAGAACCCTTACATACTGCGTTGTAGGGATGATCCCTGCATCAATTTATCCTCTCTTTGATGAGGATCACTCCTCCTTCCATCCTTGATCCGGCAAAACTCCTGAAAGCTCAGGTGCTCCTTGAACCTTTGAGACTGGAGCTCATATTCTTCAAAATATTCCCCTAGAGAACCCTCCTTATCTCCTTCAGTTAAGAATGAAGTCATGGTGGAGCATTTTGATGTAGTAGAATTTCCCATGCCATTTTCAATGCTGGTGCTTGTCCTATGGCAAAACCCTAAAGACTCTTCTTCCTGCCTCATCTCCCTGAGATCCCTTGCAATGTTCTACAAGGTTTTAAGTATGAGCCTTGAGATGTCTTCCTTCTCCATGCTGAAGATGAATCTCCCCCCCCACAAGCTGAGCCAAGATTAGACCACTGATACCACTGTAATATTCCTTTTCAGGAATTTCAACAATATCTCCAATGAGGACGCTGTATAAGAGAGCCAGTGCAAGAATAACACAGTCTAGGGATAGGAACCTCTAAAATATATTGTATTTAGCTTAAATATATACTAGCATCATAACAAAATAACTCTATCTACATTAAACAGATCTCCCCAGCTTAAATATGCTAAAAAGCATCACAACCCCAGTACATCATAAAATAGAAATGCCGAAGGCAGCAACAACGTTATTTTTATTATGAAAACTACAGAAATATATGGAATAACATATATCTGGAGCTTCCATTCATTATAAGATCAGAAATGAGAGGATTGACCTCTTTTACAAGCACATTAGGACCCCCCGGCAAGGGTTCCCGGCAAAATAGCAACACAAGATATAGCACTGCAGAAAATAACGTTGTGCCCAGCAACTCTATATTGAGAAATATATGATATTCTCAAAAAGGGGCATACAATACAATAATTGGCTCAAGGCCTCCCTCAATAGAATTCCTGGAGTGGAAATCACCTCCTCCTCTTCTAAAGTAAGCACAAATGGAGAGATACAACCCCAGCTACTACAGCTACTGCAGAAATAACGCACTCACTAGAAGTGACTGCGCTATCAAGGTCAGAGGATGGCTTTCCTCAAGATAGTTGATGAGAATGGAACTCAAGACCTCCTCCTTAGATCTCCCAAGCAGCTACAACAATGATGAAACTAGAATTCCCGCATGAGAACTCTTGCACTAAACAGTGCTACAACTCTGGCTAAACAGCTAAAGCTTGCAATCAGTCATAAGACTAAAAAAAGAAGTATGAATGAATGAATCCTCTTGCTGTTATCCCCTTCTTTTTATCGTAAGTGAGCTTCTCCATCCCGGTCCCACTCATTGGTGATGTAGCTTCCTTGAGAAGTTTCCTCATTCAAAATTGCGCTGCCCTGGTGGTTTTTCCTCCCTTGTAACAGCGTTGGTTGACTTCGTAAACTATAGCTAGCTCCTTGCTTTTGCTCCTCTTCTCACTCAAGAGGCTTTATTTTAACCTCCTACCTCAATCCATTTTCACACTAGGATAAATTTTATTGTGTTTCCTACTTCTTATTTCAAAAATGGAGCAATTATAATGTTCCAAGTAGCAATAGCTAATTTGGAACATTACACTTTCCTTCGTGCAGGAATTTCAAAACATGAAAGAGAGTGGATGGAACACACAACATGGTGTGAGTCAAACTGCGACTGAGGAGAATATTGTAATTGAGCTTAGTGTCAATGACTTCAACCTTGACATTGACCATCTTCCCTTCCAATGTAATTGGCAAACTAGCAAGAACACCAAGAGGTTTAGAATCTCTTCCATCAAATGCTTCAAGGGCATTGGGTGACGAAGTCAGAGTTGGATAACCAATGGCTTTCCAAAAAGTAGATGACATGACATAGGTAGATGCACCATCATCCACAACTTCCCGGTGAATATTCAAACAATTAATACCAACTTGAATAATGAGCGCAACTTGATGCAGGAGTCACGGGATGAAATTATCTAAATCTAAAGCGAGAAGGCTAGTATCGATAGGATTGACCCCACCTATCACAGATAACAAAGCCTTCCATTGAGATGGAAAACTCTGAATTACTTCTAAACCAGACATTGCAAATGGGACCTGGGTCAAATCTTCAACAATACTGTAATGCTGAGCGGCACGAGCATTACGATTTTACGAAGACTTATGGAGTACACATTTAGAAGGTGGCCGTATAACAGATTCAGCGCTAGGCTGTTCAATCTCAAGAGGGCCAAAAATAGGTGGAGGAGGAGAAAAATTAGCGATCTCCTTCCCCGCTTCCAGATGCGAGCCAAAATAATATTTTGATCCAGTAGCAATAGAAATGGGTGCAAAACCGTTCATCATGAAGACATGAGAGCCAAATGGGGCATAGGATTGAGGTTGCTCTACAATCTGGGTTTTCTGAGATGGGAAAGGTTCTTTAAGAATGGTCGAAGATCCTTGGGTGCCTTTGAGCAATCGACTCACTTCATACCGTGAAGATAGTCCTTGGTGAAGTGCTCTTCATCATAAATCAAATAAGGATACTTCAGTTTACGTTGAGAAGCATCAGTAAATACGAGGTTTTGGAGAATCCTATTTCGAGGTATCGGCTTTGGACTTACCTCTACCCTTCTTCTTACCTTTAGAAGTGTTATCCCTAGGATTGGCTTGAACGACGTTCACTTCTGTGGGTTTTCCAGAATTCGAAGTTGGTTGAGAAGCAACATTATTGGAAGAATTAGACTTGTGCTTCCCAGAATTGAATGTTGAAGACTTTTGAGAATTCTGAGATACAGAACCAATAATACCATCGACATATGGATTCGCTGATGGTTTAGAAGTTCCAAGTTGAGGAGCATCAGACAAGATATCATATAATGCACCGGACTTAGAGTACAGAAGATCAAGGTATTGGGCGTAAGCAATGGCTTGTTCCTCGGTTACACAAGCCCCCATAGCTATGTCTTTCGCAATTTGATTGACAAAGGAGGTAGTGAACCAATGAGTCAAGAGTTGATCAAGAATCTCAAATTTGATCATGCGACAATGACACTGCCACTCATGAATATGATCCGAGATATGAGTAGCTCAGTCTTGTTTCAATGAAGTGAGGATATGCGTCCTGGTCTCATAGCAGTTCAAGAATCGAAAATCTGTGAGGAATGCCATGGCTAAGGAATTGAAATCTTGAAAAACTCCACAAGACAGTTCAATGTACCACTTTTCAGTGGCATTAGTAAGAGTTCACTGGAAAATACAAAACCGAATAGAATCATCAACCCAAGAGTTAGAAGAACACCACAAGTGGTATGTCATAACATGTGCTTGGGGGTCTTCACCAGGCTTACCCTAAAATTTAGGACAATCACAAGGAATCTTGGTTAGAACCGGAGGCCAATATAGGTTATGAAGAATAGGATCATTTGTCAACTTTGACACATCCAGTAACTCCAATGTGGCAAGAAATGGTAATTGAATATTGAAAGTCATGGGGGGTCTCTGATAAGGACCTGTGTTCACATTCCACCCAGATCGAGAGAAATTCTGCCCCTAGAGATTCTGCCCGGAAGGATTCTGACCATAAGAGTTAGAAGCAGGATAATTTTGTTGATACTAAGCTTGAGGACCAAGATATTGAGTCTGAGGAGACCATTGGGGCCCTTCTTGAGCAACATAAGGGTTTTTTTGCGGAATGTAAACATGGCTTTGAGGTTGATTCAGAGGGTAAACACCTTGGGGTGCATTATATAACAGGTGATATTTACCTTGAGGGTAATAAACGCCTTGTGGTTGAGTAGGTTGAGCAGGTTGTTGAGGAGGTGGACCTAGCTAATATGGGTAAAGAGGTAGAACTGGCTGCAGAACCGAAAGAATCTGTTGGTGGGTAGGTTGAAATAGTTGTTGAGCTGGTTGAAACAACTACTGAATGGGTTGAACCGGCTACTCAGTGGGTTGAACCGACTATTGAGCGGGTTGAACCGGCTGCTGAGCTATTTGAATCGGTTGTTGAGCTATTTGAATTGGATATTGAGGACCACTGGGTTGCCCTTGTGGAAAAGGTCAGCCTAATGGCTACGGCGGACCAGGTTCTCCCTGATAACTAGGTTGACCTTGAAGAGGACCGTAGGGTTGTCCTGGTTGCACAAATTTTGGGCCATACTGATCATGCGGCTGTGGTTGAGGTGCAACAGGTTGTCCCTGTGGTGGATATATTTGCCCCCAAGGACCAAAAGGTGGTCATGGTTGATTCAGAGGTTGACCAAACAGACTAGAAGGTTATCCTTGTGGAACCAAAGGTTGGCCTTGTGGATGCTGACCTTGTGGACCGGAAGGTTTTCGTTGTGGACCGAAGGGTTGTCCGTGCTGGGCCAAAGGTTGTCCTTGTAAGGGTTGTCCTTATAAGCCTCAGTTTTGTCACTGTAACAAAGGTCCTTGATGAGTAACGACCTGATATGGATTAGTAGGAGGCAAGTAGACTGGATTACCATGCTCATCATAATGAAGCGGAAATGAATAAATAGGGGTACCGACAACATGATAGTAATGAAAAATAGGATTTCTAGGAGCCCAGGGCTATTGGGAACCTTGGGAGCTCTGCTACTGAATAGCCAATAGATACTCTTCTAATGTAAGGCCGCCAAGAATCACAGGGGAAGTGGAAACAACACTAAAAGTAGGCATGAAATCCATCGAGGGAGCGTAACATCGGTTAATATCCCACATCTTCTCATCAAACACATAGGTAGAAACCATAGGCATGGTAGAGGTAGATGGGGTTTCTATGGCATGATTTTGTGATCTACCCAGGCCAGGATTAACAGGCCACCTGTGAGTGTGAAGCGGTCTAGACGACTGAGATGCAACAACTGGTGTAGACGAAGCCACACAGACAATAGGTTGAATTGGGAAAGACATAACAGTAACTGATGGATCTGATGCCGAAGGTGACAGTCCTAGAGAGGGGAGGATTGAACTCCATGGAAACAAATATTGGGTCTAGAAACAAAGATACATTCCAGAATGTAGGTTCCTAACTACATAATGGAAAAGGACGCGGTATATTGACCTACCTAGAATCCAATGCTATTGCTTCAGTTGTATTAGTAGTGACCTCTCACTCCTGCCTTGGCAAGTCACAATTCTTCTTTACTCATGCTCAGATACCTACACATAACACAACAAACAAGAGAAGCATACAACATAATAATTCCTTTCGTAATCACTAACCAGTCAAAAGGGGCGAATCATGTTGTGTTAAATCAAACAAACATAACATAAAACAGGAACCCAAATTCTATTCATGTATATATCAATAGAAGGAAGAGGTACAAACAATGCTTTGACATCGCAGTCTCCTCTAGCTGGGTTCAGCCAAAGTGCATCTCAGCACTAGTCAAGGGATTTGGATGGGATGAAGGCATGGAATTAAGCTCTCAACGGAGTTCCACCTTGTTCTAATTCTTTCACAATTCAACTCAGCTATAGTATCAATTCTCTAAGTTCATCTATTTAGTTATTCAGCTAGCTTGTGCAAAGAGGGATAGCTTCTTTTATAGAGGAAAAGGAGGAGGTTGGGATCCCTACAAAGGTGCAGGGAGGCCTATCCTTCAGGAGGTTTTCATGGGAGGTGGAAACCATAAACTAAAGAAGGGAGTCCGTGGTTATTCAGTCTAACCACTCCCAATGACTCATCCTCGAAGTTGTTGAAGTGGAATATTCACCTCTATTTTTAAAAAACATTCCATAAATAGCTTGGTGTGGGTGTCTAACTGGCATAGAGCGCCAACTACCATGGGCCCAATGTTAATTTTACCACTCGGTGCAGGGGTGTAATTGGCTACTTGTGCCAAGGCAAAAACAAGGGTTTTTACAGCTCTTCTCAGGGAATTGTCAACAAAAGGAATAATGCTCTCATGTAAATGGATGCAATGATGGTCTTTGCAAGGCATGACACTTCTTATTACTCATTGAAATGACCATCCAATGTGTGAGTTGGGGATTGCAAGGACAGTGACAAAATTTTGTGTAACAGATGTCGCCTAAAGCATGAGGTCGGAAGGAGAGGGAGGGGTGAAATGCTTTATGAGAATGTGTTTGAACCAAACACCACTATTGGAAAACCTATAATTACAAATACAAATAATATCTATGGTACATGAATACGTGGCATGGGTTTAGCCATCCATAATAGAGTACATAAAAACTGAGATTCAAGGTATGGACGTAGCCATCTGGTAGTAAGGATCAACAAATAGTATCATGCATGGTCACAGCCATCCAGTCAAAAGAGTCATGCAGTAATTCATGATAATCCACAAAAATCCGCAGCCTGGATTTTATCAGACAAAACCAAGGGTCTTGCACTCCATCTCGGCCCAAACAAGTACAATTTCGAGCATGCAAATATATGCGCTGAAGTCGAACATGTAGGAAAATCATTTGATTACCAGCCAATGATGAAAGCCGTTAACAAATGCAAGAGAAACCACCAATAATGACGATGGCCATCAAGGTACAAAAGGTACAATCTATGGAATGTGAACAATGATCTAACGTCGAAAACCCGCAGAATCACTCGATCAAAGGCAAAGGATGTGAACCTTGCGTCGAATGCGAAAAACATTCCATTGAGGCATGCAGGCTCTAAGGTACCAAAAGGGAGTCTCTAGATAAAATTATTGGATAATGAGCTAAAGTCGACAAGAACTGACTTGGTTGAAGGAGGGCCATAATTTTTCCCACATCATCGACAGAAGACAAAGTAACATGATGAAAGTGAATCAAGACAAACAGGGAATTAGAGGAAGGTTGACAACTGCAAAGGCAAACTTCTCTTGAACATATCAACGACACGACACTGGATTTTCTAGTATTTGACATCAAGGGATCTGAGGTCATTATGACAGGAAAAAGAGAAAATGAGAGGTCAAAAGAGATTACTCAAACCCATGGAGGCAAAAATGATGAAATGAGATGTCCCCAACATGACACAAATGCAGACAAGTGTCATGTTCAAGAGTGACATACTGCCAAGATAACTAGAATAGGGTTCCATTTTCCCCCACCATTTCTGGCGAGTACCCCAATTATTTTTTAAAACAAGCTTGAAGGGGATAGCATATGCTTTCAATGTAAGTTTTTCCTTCGGAAAAATCCAACCTAGTACATTTTACGAGCCCTAGGAAGGAGGAACTCGGGTAACGTCATGTTGACAAAGTACAATGTCATCAAGATTTAAAGAGTCTGACAAAGGGAGAACTCAACATCTTTTCATGTTTAGAGAGTTTGAAAAGAAGGCAGAAAAGAAAATTCCAACATGGCCCTTTTCATAAATAGTCTCTCAAATCCGAAAAGGTAGAAAACAGTATCTGAAAGAACCTCTTAGTGGCGATAGGCTAAGGTATTCCTTTTTCATAAATAATCTATCCCAGCCCGAGAAAGGGGTAAATGTATACTAGGTAGATATCGTTTCGCAACCATTTAACGAGTTCAAAATGACAAGAATCTCGAAAATATTTTCAATTTTAGAGAGTCACAAAAGAGCTGAAAGATAACTCTAGTAGTGACTTTTTTGTGTTTTTACCAAGTACGAAAAAGTATAAAATATAACTCGCTACTTCGTCACTATTGCATGAAAACCTGTTGCTGCATAAGGGACATGTGTAAAACCCATTTCTCGAAAATAATATAATAAAATAATTGAAAAACATGTCTTAAAACCTAATTGGGGTTGCGAAAAAGTTATAAAATGCCAGAAATGGTAAAAAATAATTACTTTTCACTTTTTACCTCTTTTGGAGCAATAGTTACCCATTTTACGATGTAATCTTGCTACGATGATAGCGGCCAATCGAATATACAAAAATAAAATCTGTTAGTCCTAGGTAAGAGTCAAGATTTCTCCCTTCATTTTAAGTCATTCCTTACTTCCTACAACTTCCAATTTTGAATTCTGGGGGAGGAAATGTGAAAATTAGGGCATAACGGTTGGCATGGGTTTCGGGCACGGATTCGCACAAACTATTTTTTGTGCAAAATGAAAGTCATATACTCCAATCATTGACAAGTCTAAGCTTCAAAAAGGCTAATATCATTCATATGAATGTGTTTGCAGGTAGAAAGAAACAAAAAGGTGATTGAATGGAAAGAACAGGAACACATCGAAGAGGATGAGCTTGCCATGGAAAATGAGAGATGCATGGAAGCTCTTAGAGGTTGATCAAGAGATCATGTCCAAGTTATGAAAATTTCTCAAAAATTAAAGTGCTCAAAAGTGGTTTCAATCTGAATTCCTGGAAAGGTCTCTTCGTTGCGATTCTGACTTTGCAAACGGTTCTCAAAACCGAAGTCGTATGCAGAAGTTATTGAGGTTTGAAATCATCTAGTAAACTCCAAAATGAGTTGACCATGTTTGAATTGATGAATTTGGAAAAATTTAGAAAGAGTATTCCAAGGAATATTCCTCGAAATATTCCAAGGAATATTCCACAAGGGCGAATTATATGTTGACAAGTGGCATATTTTTGTTTGTTTCTAGGTTACCTTTTGTTGTTTGTGTCCAATCATGGGTTGCCATGTGGCAGGCCTAGAAGCCACCATGTGGCCCTAGGCCTGAGAGTGAAGGGTATGAAAAAATATGTTGTAGTGAACAGGAATTGAACCAGTGACCAACCCGCCCTGGTGCAAGGGCTCGAGTACTTCAGCTACATAATATGAATTAACCAATAATGTTGTCTCGTTTAATTTAAGTTTTGAAATGTAAATTGGTGGAAGGGTTAAGGGCTAGCCCCTTAGGACTAGCCCCATCCATATGTCCTAGGCCTTGGAACAAAGAGCCAACTATTCACCTGATGGTTTATGCGGCCAATTTCGTTGGTTGTGCGGTCACATGTGACCTGAACCATACCGTAACATTAATCATTTCAGATATGAAGAGCAGTCTTCACGGTGGTCAGAGAGGAGCCGGTCACATGCCATCTACCTGACATTTAATCTAACAGCCAGTCCTGTGATGGTTATGCTGGCGGGACCCCATTTATGGTGGAGTTGCTAATATTAGTTAAGTTAACTGGAGTTCCTCCACATCTAGTGGAGGTTTTCAAGGGATATTGGGCAAAATTTGTTTTTTGCATAACTCCCTCATTATTGGACCAAATTGGGTGAGAAAATAGTCAATTTTGGGTACTTTCGAGATTCTGAGTAGTTTGGCACAGGTTTCAGGTTGAACAGAGTGTTCTTCAGCAGTTTTAGCTTCAAGGAAGATTAAGGAGCCATCAGGGCCATCATGGAGAAGGCTATGTATTGGGTTTTCTTTATCATTTTTATGTAAATGAATAGTCATCTCTAGCTATTATATACCTTTTGAAGCTGATTTTATAGAGATTTTTTCCTATTTAGGCTTATTTTCAATTGTACTTACATTTTGAGCAAATTAATAAAAATAGGGACATGCCATTGGGAGTTGGATCGGCAGATGTAGCCCAAAAGGGGTGAACTCTGTCAACAATTTGCTGTGTAATGTGCTTTGTGAAGTTTATTTCTTTGATTTTTATTGTTTCACAATGATAAATAGTTAAAATACTTAATCAATCCTCACACATAAATCTGATAAACAAACCAAAAATACTTGCTTAACCTGTAATTTAAGGAGAACCTTATGCAGGCATAATTATAACTGTTTGGATACTTTGCATAGCATAGAAAATATTTCCATTCAGATCAGAGATTATGGACTTAAGAAATTCTTCTTGACACCCTGTCTCCGAGCTCAACCAGAGGTTCTACAATATTTGATTAGCATATGGGATGAGGATCAGGAAAAGTTCATCCTTCTAGATCAGGAGCTTGAGATTGATATTTCTGACGTCTACTTTAGATTCACCAGATTGTCACAGAGGGGAGCAACATGGATCCTAACTAGTACCCAGCCTTGCATGGAGAGTATGTCCATGGTAATGGATAGGGTATGCCGAGGGGCATGGAAGGGAACAGAAAGTGGGAAAGTTGATATCCAAACTATCCCAAACTTAGCACTAAAAGTACTGCTACATACCATCACACGAGCTGCAGGCTCGCAAGAACCGCACGAAGCAACAAAAGCACAGTTTCTTCTTGTTGTAGACTGCTTGACACTGACCATATTCAACTGGGCAGAGGTCGTGACAATAAACATGAAACATCAACTAACAAAATGCAAGAAGGGAAAATTGAAGCAATTTGGTTATGAGTCTATTCTGGTATCATTCTTCTTGGAATGATTACCAATGTTTCAATGGCAGGAGGTCATAGTTCCGACAACACCAGTGAGAGAGCCATGGATGGCCCGATTGGAAGCTCTGATACCAAGGGTAGGGGGCAGTCAACAGATGTCCTGGAGACCGGAGTTCTTCGATTGTCTCCGTCGACAATTAATTGTTGTGGAGGACTGGCCCTACTCCGGTATAGATTTCACTGATGATCCGGACCTCCCACTCCCGGAGGGAGAGGATTGGGACAAATATTTAGGTGAGAATCAGTTTTTAATTTTCATGATTAATATAGTTTTTTTTAGGTATGCATGTTTTAACATTAAATCCATGTGTTTGTAGATGTTGGCCCAGAGAGACCTGTGGGTATGTCACTGATAGCGAGACAAATCCCTTGTGATTTCGACCCTCAAGGTGAGGGCAGTGAGGAAGACGAGATTGTGCGCAATCTAGAGGGAATCACATGCGGAGTCCCAGACTATGAATGATTCGACGATTTTCCTCATGCCTACTAGAGACATATCGTAGGGGTGCCTAGCCGAATTCACCGCTTTCTAAGGTCGCTTCTACGGGAAGTGACATGATACCATGAGCATCACGCTGATTAGACACTTGGGTTTTATCTGCATATTTTGAGAGATATGATGCCTTTTGATGTAACAGAAACACACATATATTTTTGAATTTATGATGCACATTGATGTAAACATTCGATATATATATATATATATATATATATATATATATATTTCCCTACATGGATCTTTTACATATGATGATGATTTTACAAATTACGCAAATGTCTATCTAATACAATGTTAGCCACTGTATCAGTTAATGCATTCATTCATCTAGGAATATGTTGATATGTAATAAAATCAAAGTGTCTCTCTAGCAAACGAATACGTAAATACAATCTCAGAATGTACGGATTTCTAACTAAATAATAACCATTGAGCTGAAGAATGACGAGTTGTGAATCTAGGTTTACGAGCAATGCATGTATGACGAGGTTGATTGCTTCGGTTAATAGCTCAATGAAAGCACTATATTTAGTGACATTGTTTGTAGTTCATCCTAGACAAATACCTTGCAAATCTATCAACTCACCAACAAGATCATAAATTACCCAAGCTGCTGAAGACAAATTCCTGGTACTGTGGGAAGCACCATCGGTGAAACAGACATAAGGGGTAATAGACATTTGCACAATAAGAAATACCCAATAAGTAGGAAAAAACTCACAAAGCACACCAAACCAAACATGTAAAAAATGAAAACAACACTTATGTACACCAATTATGCATGAATGACTCACGCATAATATTTTTTGAGATACAACCCATTTTTGGGTTGTTCAAGAGGATGACCTTCATAACCGATAAGCTCATAGGCCCCATTCTGTAGTACACGTTTAACGATGTGGGGACCATGCCACATGGGTTGAAATTTTCCTGCCGCCATCTTGTCATGACCTTGGTGGTACAGGAGGATGAGATCTCCTTCAATGAAAGAACAAGGTGAAACTAACTAGTCAAAATGAACTTTAACCCGCTTCTTTTGTGTTTCGATAACCAAAGTAGCAAAGCAACGGGTTTCATCTAGCCTTTCTAAATAAAGGAGACTCTCTTCTTTTGGCGAATTATTTGGCAGTAACTCAACAACCAACTTGAGTGAAGGTATCTCACATTCAATCGAGAGAGTAGCTTCCAGGCCATAAACCAATTGAAAAGAAGTAAACCCGGTTGCGTTCTTAACTGAGGTTCGGTATGCCCAAAGAGGAAAAAATAACATGAGATTGCAATTGGATTTGTGGATCCCAATCATATGTTGAAGCATGGTGACAAGAACTTCATTCACATATTCAACCTGGCCATTGGCCTAAGGGTAGTAAGGCGTTGAGCTGTCGTGACGCAGACCCAACTTAGAAGTGAACTCTGCCACAATATAATGCCGAAAATGGGAACTATGATCAGTAACTATGGCTTGAGGGATGCAAAACCTAGCAATGATGTGATTGAATATGAATTGAGCCGCTTTCTTACCATCGACGGCAAGTGTAGGCATTTCTCGACCCATTTGGTGAAGTAGTCCATGGCTACTATAATATAGGTATACCCCCGGGTGGAGGGAGGGTTACACGTCAAAAAATTGATGCCCAAATTCACAAAGGGACCAATGGTAATGACAGGATGAAGAGGGACGGGTGGTGCATGCATATTGCACTAATAAATTTGGCAATCATGGCATTTACGATCCGCGACAACGCAGTCTTTGAAAATAGAAGGTCAAAAATAACTAGCGTGAAGAAATTTTTGTGCAGTATCATAACCAGACATGTGACCACCACAGGCACCACTGTGATAATCATTCAATGCTTTCTCAGCCTCCTCGAGGGTCAAACGTCGATGGAGTATGGATCGACTCCAACGTGATAGAGCATATCTCCAACTATATGATAAGGTTGCGACTAATGTCAGATGCGTTGGCGGGCATCCTTCGTCATCTCAGATCTAAAAGCTGAAGTCTGGAGATAAACGATGATATCACTATACCAAGGATTTAGGGTGTTGATCAAGAAAAGTGAATCATCTGGAATGTATTCCGCAGAACAAGAAGGAGCGGAGTTAGAAGGGAGAGAATAGAGAAAATCAGCAAATACTAATGATTTCTTAGACATGGCAGCAATAAATTCCAAATCAAACGCATGGAGGATAACAATCCACTTCGAGTATTTTCCCCCCAGCAATTGTTGAGATGATATGTAGGTAATAATGTTGTAATCAGAAATCACAGTCACAGTACGCAAAAAAATATAATGACGAAAATGCTGGATGACCTGAACTGCAGCTAATGCTAACTTCTCGACATGGGAATAACGTATTTCTGGGTCGAGAAGGTTACAATACAAGTAATAGATAACATGCTTGTGACTATCATCATCGTCTTGTACCAAAACCATGCAAAATCATGTTGAAAGTGGCCACTAAATAGAGGGAAAAATCACAATGATAATTTGGAGGACAGAGGAGAGGAGTATTGAGAAGCAATGTCTTCAACACATCAAAATATTTTTGAGTGATTTCATCCCAACAAAAAGGGACGCCCTCTTTCAACAATCATGTGAACCCTTTAGCTACTTCAGCATAGTTAGGTATAAAACAGTGTATAAAATTAACAATGAGGAGGGAGAGGGGAGATTAACAATAGCATTAACTCTGAGTGGATTGAGGCGAATTCCCTCTTTAGATACGATAAACCCTAAGAGTCTACCAGAATCAACATAGAATATTCACTTGTGTGGATTAAGCCAAATGTTATAGCATCTACAACGAAGAAAAATATGACAAAGACGGTCAAGATGGTCCCTACACTTAGCTGAATGAGCCGAAAGGTCATCCAGATAAGGCTGAACGATGTGACGAATATCATGAAAGGCATAAGACATCATGCGTTGAAATGTGGCCCCAACATTCTTTAAACCAAAAGGAAGCTTCTTATATGCGAAATTAACCCAAGGAAAGATGAAGGTAGTCTTTTGTTGATCAATCGGGAGAATTTTTATCTGAATATAGCCAGAAAAATCGTCCATGAGGGAAAAAATCTCGCTCCTGGCACAGTTGTCAATGATTTGATCGATGAAGGGAGTAGGATAGTTATCCTTGGGAAAAGCTCGATTGATGTCATGATAGTCAACACGGATACAAATAGTGCCTTGTTTCTTATCTACATGAACAATATTAGAGACCCATTCTATCAATGGAATTAGATAAATGAAACCAACTTTAAGAAGCTTTTCCACTTTAGCCTTAATGGCAGCAACTTTCCTAGGGTGCACTGGATGAAAACGCTGGAGAAAAGGTTTCGAAATGGTATAGGTAGGAATATAATGAACCACGATGCTAGGATCAATGTCAGGAATTTCTTCTACAGACCATGCAAAGACATCACAGAATTCACAGAAAAGGCTAGTATAAACTTGTACTTCATCGGAAGAACAAGTGACCCTGATATGGATGTTCTCCACAATTCCCAGTTTAACCAAAATGTCAATAGGTACCGTCTATGTAATGTTACTCAAGTTACCTTCTGAAAACACTTCATGGATCTGAATAGGCATTTGAAGCGGAGGAGAAGGAACCTGAGCAGCAAATCGCTCAAGATAGGTAGACATGGCCCCGAGACTTGGCAGAAATGAGGAACGATGATGACCATCATCCCATGGTAGATCTTCGAGAGACATGGTTTCCATGATGGCCTCATTTGAGGGAAACACTTCCTTCAAAGGATCAACTGAATTGGAATCACCAAGCCAAGCGGATTGAGAATAAATGTCAAGAGACATGCTCGAAGGAGCACAATCAAAGGATGGAGTACTCGAAGCTTCTATGAGCTCACAATAATCAATTTCAATCAGAATTAGTGGCATATAATCTTTGAATGAATCAATCTATTCAAGTGAAGGATAACCTATGGGTCATCGGTTCGAGAAATCATGTTTACTTGAACAGTATTTGGTGGTGGAAGGGGAAAAACACCCATGAGGGCAGGGCCATTGAAAAGGCCACGCCCTAGAATCTCATAGGGGGTAGGAATCTTATAAATGTAAGGAACGTTGTTTTGGAAAGAAGAAGTGAAAAAATACAACTGATTGATAGTAATAATCTTTCTGTAATATTCCTTTTTAGGAATTTCAGCAATATCTCTAATGAGGACATTATATAAGAGAACCAGTGCAATAATAACGTCGGCCAGGGCTTGGATCCTCTAAAATATGTTGTATGTAGCTTAAATATAGAATGGCATTAGAAACAAATAACTATATCTACATTAATCATATCTCCCCAACTCAAATATGCTGAAAGGTATCACAACCCCTGTACATCATAAAATATAAATGCCGGAGGAAGAAAAAATGTTATTTTTATTATGAAAACTACAGTAATAGATGGAAAAAAATATATCTAGAGCTTTCATTCGTTATAATATTATAAATGAGAGGATTGACCTCTTTTACAAACACATTAGGAACCCCCGGCAAGGGTTTCCAGCAAAATAGCAACACAAGATACAACACTGTAGAAAATATTGTTGTACCCAACAAATTTGTATTGAGAAATATCTGATATACTCAAAAAGGGACACAAAATACAAGAATTGGCTCGAGGCCTCCCTCAATATAACTCCTGGAGTGGAAATCACCTCCTCCTCTTCTGAAATAAGCATAATTGGATAGATACAACCCCAGCTACTGTAGCTACTATAGAAAAAACACAATCACTTGAAGTGAATACAATGTCAAGGTTAGAGGATGGATTTTCTCAATATAGTTGATGAGAATGGAACTCAATACCCCCTCCTTGGATCTCCCAATCAGCTACAGCAATATTGAAACTAGAATTCTTGCATGAGAACTCTTGCACTAAACAGTGTTGCAACTCCGGCTAAATAGTTGAAGCTTGCAATCAGTCATAAGAATGAAACAAGAAGTATGAATGAATGAATCATTTTGCTACTATTCCTTCCTTTTTATCCTAAGTGAGCTCCTCCATCCCGGGCCCCACTCATTGGTGATGTAGCTTCCTTGAAAAATTTCCTCCAAAACTGCGTTGCCCTAGTGGCTTTCCCTCCCTTGTGACAGCATTGTTGACTTGGTAAACTATAGGTAGTTCCTTGCTTTTGCTCCTCTTCACACTCAAGAGGCTTTACTTTATCCTCCTACCTCAATCCCCTTTCACACTGGGATAGATTTTCTTGTTTCTTACTTCTTATTTAAAAAATGGAGTAATGATAATGTCCCAAGTAGCAATGGCTAATTGGGAACATTACAGTCCTCCCCACTCAAAATTTTCTTGCCTATAAGAAATAGTAAAGAAGGATGCTGCAAGATCTTCTCTCCCTCCCAAGTGACATCCTCATCTGGTAGATTCCTCCATCGAATCAAATATTCTTTGATGACTCTATTTCTTAATTGCCTCTCCCTTCTGTCTAAGATTGCTTCTGGCTGCAAGATCAAATGACCCTCATCATCAATAGAAGGAAGTTCCATGTTGGCAACTAAATTCTTCCCAATGTCCTTCTTGAGGCAAGGTACATGGAAGATATTCTGGATATTGCTCCCATTAGGAAGCTCTACCTCATATGCTACCTTGTCGATACATATGTTCACATTATATGGCCCATAGAACCGTGGTTTGAGCTTTTCATCTCCCTTTACCTTGAGTGTGGACTGTTTGTAAGGCTGAAGGCGTAGGTAGACAAGATCTGCCACCTCAAACTGTCTCTCTATCTGACCATAGTCAGCATACATATTTTGCTAGTTCTGAGCAGTAGCAATGTTATCTTTGAGTGCCTTAAGTATGTCCTGGTTCTCTTGAATCCAATCCCTTTCCCTTGGAGCTTTACTTGCTGCAAACATAACATCAAGAAATGAAAGTGCCTCATATCCATACAAGGTTCAGAATGGAGTCACGCCAATAGAGATGTGGTGAGTAGTGTTGTAACAATACTCCCCCAAGTGGAGCCAATGCAACCAAGCTTTCTGCTACCTTGCCACATAGTTCCTCAAGTAGCCTTCTAGCCACTTGTTCACTATCTCAATCTGCCAATCAGTTTGGGGGTGATAGCTGGTGCTGGAGGTCAAATCAGTCCCCAGTAATTGGAAAAGTGACTGTCGAAAGCCACCCATGAAGCTGCTATCCCAATCACTCACTATGGTCCTACGGATACCATGGAGTCTAAATACATCTCTGAAGAAAAGTGAAGCTACCTGTGAAGCAGTATAATATGCATAAATGGAAAATAAATGAGAGTAATTTGTTAGTCTATCAACAAAAACAAAGATACAATCCTTAACCTGCACTATCGGTAAGCCAGTGAGGAAGTCCATAGAGATACTTTCCCACTTCCCATCTAGAATAGGTAGTGGCTATAAAAACCCAGCAGGATAAGTGTGCTCTCCCTTATGCTATTGGCAAGTGGTGCATTCCTTGACATGCCGGAGCACATCCTCCTTGAGACCCATCCATGAGAATCTCTCCCTGATAGATTTGTAAGTTTTTGTGAAACCTTGATGCTCGACAAGTGGTGAATCATGTGAGGCCAATAAGATCTTTTCCTTGAGCTTAGAATTCTTAGCCAAGTAGATCCAATCCTTGTAATAGATAACCTCATCCATCACTCTAAATCTCTCATCTTATACCACCCCATCAAGTATCCCACATGCAAGGTCATCTTTGGAGTACTCAACTAAAATTTGAGCCTTCCAATCTATGTCCATGCCCCTCAACGACAGCGTTGTAGGCCTCCTGGAAAGTGCATCAGCTACTATATTTCTCTTCCCCTTGACATATTCTATGTCAAAGTCATAGGTCTATATTTTTCTCACCCACTTTTGTTGTATTTCCTGAAGCTTCCTCTGTTCAAGAAAGAATCTAAGGCTGTTGTGATCATTCTTCACCTTGAATTTATTCCCCACCAAATATTGCCAGAATTTGAGTAATGCATGCATGATAGCCAACATTTATTTATCATATATGGGGTATAGCCTCTCATGAGGGAGAAAATTCCTGCTCTCAAAGGCTATAGGATGCCCTCCTTGCATCAAGACTGCCCCAATACCTTCACCTGATGCATCACATTCTAGCACAAACGGTTGAGAAAAGTTAGGTAAAACCAAAATAGGACAACTACTCATTACCTCTTTGAGCTTATCAAAAGCTCTCTGCATTGTAGGTGTAAAATGGAAAGCCCCCTTATTTGTCAAATATGTAAGTGGTGCTGCTAATTTTGAAAACCATTACACAAAATTCTGGTAATAAGTGCATATGCCCAAAAATCCTCTGAGTTCTGTAACATTCGTAGGTTCATGCTAATCTCTGATAGCTTGAATCTTCTTCTCATGTACCCTCACTCCATCCACTCCTATGATATGCCCCAAATAAAACATCTCTGTGAGGCCAAATTCACATTTGGAAAACTTGGCATAGAGTTGTTGCTCCTTGAGGATATGTAAGACTGTCTCAATATGCTGCAAGTGCTCCTCCCAAGTGCGTTTGTAGATCAGAATATCATCAAAGAAGACTAATACACACTTTCGCAACTGACCCTGGAAGATATGGTTCATATAGGATTGGAAAGTTGGTGGAGCATTAGTCAATCCAAAGGGAATTACCAAAAACTCAAAATTCCCATAGTGACACCTGAACGCTGTCTTGTGGATATCTTGCTCCCTCACCTTGATTTGATGGTACCCGGACCTCAAATCAATCTTGGAGAAATATTTGGATCCCCTCAGCTCATCCATGAGTTCATCGATCCTGGGTATAGGGTACCAGTTCTTCAAAGTCTTATTGTTCAAGGTGCTATAATCAATGCACATCCTCAATGTGCCATCTTTCTTCTTTACCAAAACCAGTGAGGAAGCAAAAGGACTAGTACTAGGCCAGATGTGCCCTAGTGCTAGCAGCTCTTAGATAGCCCTTTCAATATCATCCCTATAGGCCTTGGGATGTCTATAAGGAGTGGTGATCACTTCCTGGACCCCTTGTTCCAACTCAATGGTGTGTTCAAACCCTCGGTTAGGAGGTCTCCCTGGTGGGATATCCCCAAATATTGTATAATATTAGTCCAAAAGAGATTGAACATCTGGATGCATTGATGAGTCCTTGCCCTTCACCTTGGATATATGCAGCTACACTACCCATGCAACATCTCCTCTATGCAGATCTGCCTCCATCCTATCTACTAAAAAAACCTGAGGGGGATATGTGTTCATACCCTTGATATTTTGTTGTTGGCCATCCTCCCCTCTAGTCCATTCCATCTCCAAAGTCCTCCAATTAGTGGTAACTCTCCCAAGAGTGACTAACAACTGGTCTCCCAATATGACATTGGTGTCTGGAATATCTACCACAAAGAAGTGGTCTGTCAAGGTATAGGTACCCATAGTAATGGTCAGCGCTAGAACATACTTGGCACATTGCAGAGTCATGGCTCCTGGGACCAAAACTGAAAATCCCTTAAACTCCTCCATGGGAATTCATCTCTTATGTACCAGTTGTGCATCAATAAAATTATGAGTGGCTCCACTATCTATCAATACAGAAACTCTTTGCCCCATGATGGTGCCTCTCACTCTTAAGGTTAGATACTCTGGGACCCCTCTTAACGATGCAACAACTCCTCCTCTTGGAGCAAAGTCTTTTATGGGTTGTACATTGCTGGCATCCTTCCTGGAGAAGGTCTTGAAAGGATGTGCTTCACCTATAACACATTTATCCTCCAATTCCTAAACAGGGATTGTCTCCCTTGGCCTTGAGTGGGTCTTCTACTGTAAAAAGGAACTTGCCCTAGGCAAGATGTGTTGTAGATCTCTAGCTTTCTCCACAGCTTCAAGTAGTGTAGTTGGTTTGGTAGACTTGACCAGCCCTTGTAATGGCTCAGCCATCCCATTCAAAAAAATTCATACCTTCCTGCTCATAGTGAGGTTAGATACCATCACTGAAAGCTACAGATACTCAGCAGTATAATCCTCAAGATCTCCCTCCTGCTTGAGCTTGGTTATCTTGGCAAAGTGGGCTTCCGGATCCCTTGGATCAAACCTCTCCACTAGCTTCTTAGTGAAAGCTAAGTATGAAGTGATATGATGATTCCCAAGTGTGGTTAGTCCATGAAACCACCAATCTTGAGCTTTCCCTTCCAGGTGTAATGCAACTATCTTGATAGCTTTTGTCTCAGAAACCTTATGGAGCTGGAAGTATGTGTCCAGCTTCTCTACCCATGTTTTTGCTATGTACCTAGGTGTCCCATCAAATGTGGGCAATAAGAACCCTACCATACTGTGCTATAGGGCTGATCCCCGCATCAAGTTATCCTCCCTTTGATGAGGATAATTCCTCTTTCCATCCTTGATCTGACAAAACTCCTGAAAGCTCAGGTGCTCCTTGAACCTTTGAGACTGGAGCTCATATTCTTCAAAATATTCCCCTAGAGAACCCTATTTATCTCCTTCAGTTAAAAATTAAGTCATGGTGGAGAATTGTGATGTAGTTTAATGTCCCATTCCATTTGCAGTGTTGGTGCTTGCCTTATGGTAAAACCCTAAAGATTCTTCTTCCTGCCTCATCTCCCTGAGATCCCTTGCAATGTTTTGCATGGTTTAAAGTACAAGCCTTGAGATGTATTTCTTATCCATGTTGAAGATAAATCTCCCCCCACAATTTGAGCCAATATCAAAGCTCTGATACCACTATAATATTCCTTTTCAGGAATTTCAGCAATATCTCCAATGAGGAGACTGTATAAGAAAATCAGTGCAATAATAATGTAGTCCATGGCTTGGATCCTCTAAAATATGTTGTATGTAGCTTAAATATATAATGGCCTCATAAAATAATAACTCTAGCTACATTAAACAGATCTCCCCAACTCAAATATGCTAAAAAGCATCACAACCCCAATACATCATAAAATAGGAATGCCGGAGGCAGAAAAAATGTTATTTTTATTATGAAAAATACATTAATACATGGAATAACATATATATTGAGCTTTCATTCATTATAAGATCATAAATGAGAGGATTTACCTCTTTTACAAACACATTAGGACCCCCTGACAAGGGTTTCTGACAAAATAGCAACACAAGATACAACACTGCAGAAAATAACGCTGTACCCAGCAACTCTATATTAAGAAATATCTGATATGCTCAAAAAGGGACACACAATACAAGAATTGGCTCGAGGCCTCCCTCAATAGAGCTCCTGGAGTGGAAATCACCTCCTCCTCTTCTGAAATAAGCACAATTGGATAGATACAACCCCAACTACTGCAACTACTGCAGAAATAACGCACTCACTAGAAATGACTGTGTTTTCAATGTTAGAGGATGGATTTCCTCAAGATAGTTGATGAGAATGGAACTCAAGACCTCCTGCTTGGATCTACCAGTCAGGTACAACAATAATGAAACTAGAATTCCCGCATGAGAACTCTACACTAAACAGTACTGCAACTCCAACTAAACAGCTGAAACTTGAAATCAGTCATAAGACTAAAACAAGAAGTATGAATGAATGAATCCTTTTGTTGCTATTCCTTCCTTTTTATCCTAAGTGAGCTCCTCCATCCCGGGCCCCACTCATTGGTGATGTAGCTTCCTTGAGAAGTTTCCTCCTTCAAAACTGTGCTGCTCTAGTGGCTTTCCCTCCCTTATGACAACACTATTGACTTGGTCAACTATAGCTAGCTCCTTGATTTTTCTCCTGTTCACACTCAAGAGGCTTTATTTTATCCTCCTACCTCAATCCCCTTTCACATTGGGATAGATTTTAATGTGCTTCTTACTTCTTATTTTAAAATTGGAGCAATTATAATGTTCCAAGTAGCAATAGCTAATTTGGAACATTACACTTTCCTTTGTGCAGGAATTTCAAAACATGAAAGAGAGTGGATGGAACACACAACATGGTGTGAGTCAAACTGCGACTGAGGAGAATATTGTAATTGAGCTTAGTGTTAATGACTTCAACCTCGACATTGACCATCTTCCCTTCCAATGTAATTGGCAAACTAGCAAGAACACCAAGAGGTTTAGAATCTCTTCCATCAAATGCTTCAAGGGCATTGGGTGACGAAGTCAGAGTTGGATAACCAATGGCTTTCCAAAAAGTAGATGACATGACATAGGTAGATGCACCATCATCCACAACTTCCCGGTGAATATTCAAACAATTAATACCAACTTGAATAATGAGCGCAACTTGATGCGGGAGTCATGTGATGAAATTATCTATATCTAAAGCGAGAAGGCTAGTATCGATAGGATTGACCCCACCTATCACAGATAACAAAGCCTTCCATTGAGATGGAAAACTCTGAATTACTTCTAAATCAGACATTGCAGATGGGACCTGGGTCAAATCTTCAACAATACTGTAATGCTGAGCGGCACGAGCATTACGATTTTACGAAGACTTATGGAGTACACATTTAGAAGGTGGCCGTATAACAGATTCAGCGCTAGGCCATTCAATCTCAAGAGGGCCAAAAATAGGTGGAGGAGGAGGAAAATTAGCGATCTCCTTCCCCGCTTCCAGATGCGAGCCAAAATAATATTTTGATCCAGTAGCAATAGAAATGGGTGCAAAACCATTCATCATGAAGACCTAAGAGCCAAATGGGGCATAGGATTGAGGTTGCTCTACCATCTGGGTTTTCTGAGATGGGAAAGGTTCTTTAAGAATGGTCGAAGATCCTTGGGTGCCTTTGAGCAATCGACTCACTTCAGACCATCAAGATAGTCCTTGGGGAAGTGCTCTTCATCATAAATCAAATAAGGATACTTCAGTTTACGTTGAGAAGCATCAATAAATACGAGGTTTTGGAGAATCCTATTTCGAGGTATCGGCTTTGGACTTACCTCTACCCTTCTTCTTACCTTTAGAAGTGTTATCCCTAGGATTGGCTTGAACGACGTTCACTTCTATGGGTTTTCCAGAATTCGAAGTTGGTTGAGAAGCAACATTATTGGAAGAAGTAGACTTTTGCTTCCCAGAATTGAATGTTGAAGACTTTTGAGAATTCTGAGATACAGAACCAATAATACCATCGACATATGGATTTGCTGATGGTTTAGAAGTTCCAAGTCGAGGAGCATCAGACAAGATATCATATAATGCACCGGACTGAGAGTACAGAAGATCAAGGTATTGGGCGTAAGAAATGGCTTGTTCCTCGATTACACAAGCCCCCATAGCTATGTCTTTCGCAATTTGATTGACAAAGGAGGTAGTGAACCAATGAGTCAAGAGTTGATCAAGAATCTCAAATTTGATCATGCGACAATGACACTGCCACTCATGAATATGATCCGAGATATGAGTAGCTCAGTCTTGTTTCAATGAAGTGAGGATATGCGTCCTGGTCTCATAGCAGTTCAAGAATCGAAAATCTGTGAGGAATGCCATGGCTAAGGAATTGAAATCTTGAAAAACTCCACAAGACAGTTCAATGTACCACTTTTCAGTGGCATTAGTAAGAGTTCACTGGAAAATACAAAACCGAATAGAATCATCAACCCAAGAGTTAGAAGAACACCACAAGTGGTATGTCATAACATGTGCTTGGGGGTCTTCACCAGGCTTACCCTAAAATTTAGGACAATCACAAGGAATCTTGGTTAGAACCGGAGGCCAATATAGGTTATGAAGAATAGGATCATTTGTCAACTTTGACACATCCAGTAACTCCAATGTGGCAAGAAATGGTAATTGAATATTGAAAGTCATGGGGGGTCTCTGATAAGGACCTGTGTTCACATTCCACCCAGATCGAGAGAAATTCTGCCCCTAGAGATTCTGCCCGGAAGGATTCTGACCATAAGAGTTAGAAGCAGGATAATTTTGTTGATACTAAGCTTGAGGACCAAGATATTGAGTCTGAGGAGACCATTGGGGCCCTTCTTGAGCAACATAAGGGTTTTTTTGCGGAATGTAAACATGGCTTTGAGGTTGATTCAGAGGGTAAACACCTTGGGGTGCATTATATAACAGGTGATATTTACCTTGAGGGTAATAAACGCCTTGTGGTTGAGTAGGTTGAGCAAGTTGTTGAGGAGGTGGACCTAGCTAATATGGGTAAAGAGGTAGAACTGGCTGCAAAACCGAAAGAATCTGTTGGTGGGTAGGTTGAAATAGTTGTTGAGTTGGTTGAAACAACTACTGAATGGGTTGAACCGGCTACTCAGTGGGTTGAACCGGCTATTGAGCGGGTTGAACCGGCTGCTGAGCTATTTGAACCGGCTGTTGAGCTATTTGAATTGGATATTGAGGACCACTGGGTTGCCCTTGTGGAAAAGGTCAGCCTGATGGCTATGACAGACCAGGTTCTCCCTGATAACTAGGTTGACCTTGAAGAGGACCGTAGGGTTGTCCTGGTTGCACAAATTTTGGGCCATACTGATCATGCGGCTGTGGTTGAGGTGCAACAGGCTGTCCCTGTGGTGGATATATTTTCCCCCAAGGACCAAAAGGTGGTCATGGCTGATTCAGAGGTTGACCAAATAGACTAGAAGGTTATCCTTGTGGAACCAAAGGTTGGCCTTGTGGATGCTGACCTTGTGGACCGGAAGGTTTTCGTTGTGGACCGAAGGGTTGTCCGTGCTAGGCCAAAGGTTGTCCTTGTAAGGGTTGTCCTTATAAGCCTCATTTTTGTCACTGTAACAAAGGTCCTTGATGAGTAACGACCTGATATGGATTAGTAGGAGGCAAGTAGACTGGATTACCATGCTCATCATAATGAAGCGGAAATGAATAAATAGGGGTACCGACAACATGATAGTAATGAAAAATAGGATTTCTAGGAGCCCGGGGCTATTGGGAACCTTGGGAGCTCTGCTACTGAATAGCCAATAGATACTCTTCTAATGTAAGGCCGCCAAGAATCACAGGGGAAGTGGAAACAACACTAAAAGTAGGCATGAAATCCATCGAGGGAGCGTAACATCGGTTAATATCCCACATCTTCTCATCAAACACATAGGTAGAAACCATAGGCATGGTAGAGGTAGATGGGGTTTCTATGGCATGATTTTGTGATCTACCCAGGCCAGGATTAACAGGCCACCTGTGAGTGTGAAGCGGTCTAGACGACTGAGATGCAACAACTGGTGTAGACGAAGCCACACAGACAATAGGTTGAATTGGGACAGACATAACAGTAACTGATGGATCTGATGCCGAAGGTGACAGTCCTAGAGAGGGGAGGATTGAACTCCATGGAGGATTTATTGTGCTATATTGTGCTATGGATGCAACACTAGACATAATCTGACTCGAAGACCTATATCCAGGCGAAAGTGATACCGATGGTGGAGAAGATTGGGTAGAGAGACGAGGGAAATCTTCAGGAAAAAGTTAATATTCTCCTGTGGAAATAGGCATTCCTTCACTACCAACAGGACTAGAGGAATCCATATCTGATTCCATCGTAATATATTCAAAAATACTACGGGGACTAGGAGGTATCGTAGCAACAATAAATGGGGATCTTGAGGTAAGAGGAGGAAATTCTCTTTCTTCCCCAAAACCATACCAATCACTTGAAGGAGGCCAATTGAACTCAACTAGCTCCTCAAGCGGAGATCGTGTAGCAAGGGGATAGATAGAGAGGAGAATAGGCTGCAAAAACTCGATATACCTAGTCGACTGAGGGGTTTCAAAAGAAACATCTGGAAAATAACTACCACTAGGAGGCATTGAGGATGACAAAACTGGAGGTTCCATCACTTTGACTGTATAAGATGAACAGGAAGGAAAAGAGATAACCAATCAAAGGCTGCACGATCAAGAAATAAGGAAAACAAAACAGGCCAAGTAACAAAAATTTTAATATGTGTGTGATCGTAGATGATTAATTTTATGACACTGAAACCAAATTTCACTGTTTGATGTTTTAAGAGTCGAGAAACAGGCAAAAGTTGACTCTAGTCACTTTTGAATTTGAAACGAGCATGAAAGGACAAGTGCTTGGTGATCTCTTCTCTTGTTTAAAGAGTCATGACAAGACCAAAATGACTACTCATGTATTCTAAGCAACATGGTATACCAGGTTTCCGTGAAATACCATATACACCTTGATCATCAAACGAAAGATAAATGACCAAGGACTTAATGTATGTGCAGGTAGTCTCTCTGAATTTTGTGTTCGGTGTATCATGGTTACAAGGCGGTAGACTTTACTTCCTATGGATAAAGGATTTCAACCTAGAGGGGTCTCCATTTATATAATCGATGGTACGGGGAGCACAAGTTCGTACTAGCGTTGTCTAAAGCCAAAAGGTGGACGACAACTACTATGTTTTAAGATGTTGGAACACATCTCTAGCCTGAACAACTAGAAATTTTGCATTATGTTTCAATATTTCCTTAGGTTCATTGAGTAAATTTTAAATTTGATCTTGGATTATGCTGCAATTTCAAGGGCCTATCAAATTTGGAGCTCAAATTCCTAAATGAAAACTATATGCAAATGAGCACCACTTTCCAATTCAATGAATGCTAGCTATGAGAAGGATAGAAATCTTTCAAACATGAACAAACATGGAAAGTATGCGAAGAAAACCTCTAATGCCTCTAATGTGATCAATAAAAAATGAAACTCTTTCCTAGATTAACAAATTCTAGTTATGCAAAATAATGTTTCAATTTCGATACAACGAAAAAATGAAAAACATTTTTATTTTTATTTTCCAATGAGATGAAGCACACGATGCACTAATTCAATGAAAAAATAAATAAACACTAGCTTGATGATTGTGAATGTAGGGATTAAAATTGAATGACTCAATCAATGCAAAGCAAACACAAAAAACATTCAAACTAATGCGGCAATATTTCAACCAAAAAGAGAGTTTCCCAAAACAACCCAAAAAAAAGAAATGTAATCGATGCTCAGAGAAACAAGGGGAAGGATCAAACGAAAATGAAATGATCATTCAACCAAAGAAAATAATCAAAAGGATCAAGAAAAACTTAGCGCAATTGACCCAAAAATGAGACTGACAACAATCAAGGAGACTTGTTTCCCAAACAGGAGGCTCATCTTACAAAAATACTTAGAAACCCTAAGGCCTTAAACTACACTGACAAGAAAATGGACAAATAGCTGAGAAAAAAAAGTCTACAGTAGTCACAACAGTAACAAAGGCTTAATTACACACACAAATAACCCAGAGTCAAGCACAATTGACCAAAAAAATCATCAAGAAGGGTAAACCTAATTCTACAGAAGTTGGCATGACTATGAGGCTGTATTTAGTGCCAAACAGGGGTTAGCATGACTACTCCAAAAGCAACCTGTACCAATCGGCGTGACTGTTTAAACAAAAACCATACCAAGCCAAATAACTATAGAAAAAAGGTAAATCCAAAGAGAAGAGGTCAACCTTGACTCCTTGAAGATGAACACAAGATGGCAAGCAAGCTGGAAAACCAGAAAAAGACAAACAAACAAGCCAATGACCGAAATCGACCCAACAAGCTCAAACAACAAACTCACATTGACCCCTAGATTCGCCAATTTGTTAAATAGGTAAATCCTCTCTTTGGACATGGACGATCCCTCTAGACCTAGAGTGGGTCTAGAAACAAAGAGACACGCTAAAATGTAGGTTCCTAACTACATAATGGCAAAGGACACGGTAGATTGATATACATAGAATCCAATGTTGTTGTTGCAGTTGTAGTAGTAGTGACCTATCGCTCCTGCCTTGGCAAGTCACAATCTGTCTGCATTCATGCTCAGATACCTACACATAACACAAAAAAAAGATAAGCATACAATAGAATAATTCCATTTGTAATCACTAACCAGTCAAAGAGGGCTAAGCATGTTGCATTAAATCAAACAAAAATAACACAAAACGGGAAGCCAAATACTAGTCATGTATATATCAATAGAAGAAAGAGGTACAACCAATGATTAATGTCGAGTCTCCTCGAGCGGGGTTCAGCCGAAGCACATCTCAGTACTTTTCAAGGGATTCAGATGGGATGAAGGAATGGAATTAAGGTCTCAATGGATTTCCTCCTTGTTCTAACTCTTTCAAAATTCAACTCAGCTATAATATCAATTCTCTAAGTTCAGCTATTCAGCTATTCAACTAGCTTGTGCAAAGATGGATAGCTTCTTTTATAGAGGAAAAGGAGGAGGTTGGGATCCCTACAGAGGTGGGAGGGAGGCCTATCCTTTAGGATGTTTTGATGGGAGGTGGAAACCATAAACTAAAGGAGGGAGTCTATGGTTATTCAGTGCAACCACTCCCAATGAATCATCCTCAAAGTCATTGAAGTGGAATCTTCACCTCTATTTTTTAAAAACATACCATAAACAACTTTGCACGGGTGTCTAACTGGCACAGAGCACCAACTGGCGTGGGCCCAATGTTAATTTTACCACTCAGCGCAAGGCTGTAACTGGCTACTCACGCCAAGGAAAAAATAAGGGTTTTTACAGCTCTTCTCAAAGAATTGTCAAGAAAAGGAATAATGCTCTCATGTAAAAGGATGCAATGATGGTCTTTGCAAGGCATGACACTTCTTATTAGTCACTGAAATGACCCTTCAATGTGTGAGTTGGGGATTGCAGGGATAGTGAAAAAATGTTGTGTAACACCCATACACAAGTTCAGATGGTGAGAACACTATTGTGTTCCTCCATGTTTTTCTATATTCCCAAAGTGCTTCAGGAAGCCTTTCGGCGCAATTCTGGTGATGCTTGACCACAATATTTGTAAGAATATTTTACAATAACAGATTTTTGCTCTCTACCCGACCATTCTCCTGAGTGTGATATGGGGATGCCACCCTGTGTTTGATTCCAAAGTTCTTCATAAGAATTGTTGTTCAATGTGATCTAAATTGTGCTCCTCCATCCGAAAATTTTTCTATGGGCATCCTATAGTGAGAAAATATTTCTTCAAATACAAAGTCTTAGATGGTTTGTTCAGTGGACTTTGAAACATATTTATCTCCCACCCAATTCATCACATATTATTTACATACAAGGATATGGACCTTCTGATGAGATGGATGATTTGGTCTGAAAAAATCAATAACCCATTTCTCAAAAGGCTCAAGAACTACTCGAGTATACAATGGTAATTTTTTTTTGTAAGTTAGAAAGCTATATTAAAAGAAGAAAATAGTAATACATATTGTTACAGAAGTGCCCCCACTCTTGACCTTCCAACACAGGAAGTGAAGCCAAAAGGGTGGGCAGTAAAAATAAGACCAAAATACTAGATGATTCATAATGATACTACCCTCTCTCATAACAAAAGTAGCTCCTATATTCCCATTTCTTCCCCAGAAATTACTCTTACAAAAAGGTCCCTGTAAAGCTATCATAGACATCGGCATACAAAAACCAACAAGGTCATTCAACAGAGGAAACAACTCCATGCCTAGCTCTATGACCAGCCCTCCCTAGGAAGTCTCCTCTATCCTTTTCAGCCAAATGATCGCATTCTTCTTTCAACGCTCCCTCTATGCACTGCTACCAACTCACGTCCAGGGCCTGATGGGGTTGGTCCACTGCTTCATTGGCCAATCTGTTCACCGGGGCATTATCTCCCCTCTGGAAAGCATTAAATTCTACCCCCTGAAGGGACTCTAAAGTTTTAGTAATTTTCTGGGTAGCATGTTCAAGGCGCCAGTGCATTGTGACTTTTGCCGCCTTCGCACCATTTTGCAATATTTTCACTACACGGATGGCCAGCATTGAATCCCTTTCTATGATCAGATTGCTAACCCTTTCTTTGTTTAATATTTTCAGTCCTCTTTCCAGTGCTGTGAATTCTGCTTCATTATTTTTTGTTTCCCCCATGGAGTCAAAATAAACATGGATAATTTTCCCATGGGGGTTCCTGAGAACTCCTCCGTAACCAACTTTTCCCGGATTTCCCCTAGAGATGCCATCGAAATTTAGTTTTACAAAACCCTCTTGGGAAGGCATCCACTGCTGCTTTCCATCTGAGGTCCTCCGTCACCCTGAGCTGCTACAACCCCCTCGTGAACTAGCCAAGTTAAAATACTCCAGGATTCTTAGCTCCTGGTTAGAAGGTTGTTTCTCTGGCCAATTTTGAATACTAGTGAGCACCATTTCCCTCAATTGATTCAAAATATCCTTAATTAAAATCGAGAAGGGTCGGGCCTTGTCTTGAAAATTTGGTTGTTCCTCTCCTTCCAAATGTTCGAGACTATGAAACCTGGGAGGGTCATCTATAGAAAATTGATCACCTCATTCCTCGTGAACTTGTCTCTCGATTGTTCAATTGTTCTTTGAATGGATCCTTTTTCTCTCTCAGATTGGCAGAAGATTACAACGCCCCAATCCCATACCTCTGTCACTACCTCACATGCATTAATAAGATGGTTTGTTGTCTCTCCATTTTTGTGACACATCGGGCATCTAGAAGGGCCTGTGAAGCCGTGTTTTAAAAGGTTATCCCATGTTAGAATACGCCCCTGCATCACTAGCCAGAGAAAGGTTTTAATTTTTTGCCAAAATCTACTCTTTCAAATTTTCACAACTCATGGTAGAGGTTCCTCCCCTTCCCTATTCTCCAAATAGGCTCTCACCTCTGGGAGATTGAAATTTCCTCCTCGTCTCTGACCCCATATTAATTGGTCACTGTCTTGCATAATACAAATTTTTATTTTTTTCCTTTATTTTTTTATTATCTCCATTTCCTCATTACCATCTTCCCCTTCGAGAAATTCGAAGATCCAATGTCTCCAATGTAATTCCTCTGGTCTTACCCTCCAATACTGGTTAAATGTGATCCTTTCCTCTCCTTGAAACCTCTTCCGCAACTCCTAAAAATGTGGGGCAGAAAACTTGTCACGCTGCTGCCAAGAATCCTCCTAGAAATTTGTTGTTTCCCCGTTTCTAATTTCCCAGAAAAAATGTGCATAGAAAATGTGCCTATTAGCCCAGGTAAGATTCCAAATTGGCGAGCCACTGCTTTCGCTCTTCATCCTCACCAGGTCCTGCTTCTGCATTATTTTTGCATATTTATCTTTCCATAAGGTAGCAAATGGCAAAATCCATCTCCACGATAGCTTTGAACCACTTGCCTTATTCATGATCTCTGGGTCCTAAAGCTCAAAAATCCTCTATTTTTAGCTATACAAACCTTTTCTCAGGCCACAAGGGTCCATTTCTTCTTCTCCTCAGCACCGCTCCATAAGAAATTATGCTGAATCTCTCTGGTTTTCTTAATAATTCCTTTGGGAGTAGGCATCACATAGCACATATAGGTCGGAATAGCCTTGAGGAAAACTTTAGTTAAAATCAACCACCCAACCAATTTTAGCACCCTCTATGTCCATTGTCTACACCTCTCTTCCAGCAAAGAGAACATTTTCTCCCAATGTCCTTTTTGTCCAGGCTTATCCGTGAGTGGGATCCCCAGATAGCAAGATTGTAAGGCTTTCCTTTTGAATCCCAAGCTCCTAGCTAGATTAAACTATATAGAGAGATGGGTATTAAATAAGAAAACCATCGATTTCACGTGATTGATTTCCATACCTGAAGCTTGTCCAAATTGGTGTAAAATTCCCTTTATATCCTTTGCCGGATTCCATGCAGCATAGTATCATATACAAATTGCTGATGCGTAGCTACTGAACATCTCTCAAAAGGTTCTAGGCCTTGCATGCTACCATTCCTTTTAGCTGCTTTGATACTTCTACTAAGGCCCTCCATCAAGGTGACAAAGAGAAAGGGGGAGATGGGGTCCCCTTGCTGAATCCCATGGGAGGGGAAAAAGGGCTTTTTCGGAGCCCTGTTGATTAGGAGGGAAAAACTTGGAGATCTCACCCTGGTCATTGTCTAGTCAATCTAGCATTGAGCAAAGCCAAAAGCTTTTAGTACAACAACCATGTAGTCCTAGCTTACCTTTTCATAGGCTTTTGAGAGGTCCAGTTGGATTATCATACCCGCTTTTCTTTGACTTTGAACGGTGCGAACCATCTCATGGGCCAAGATTACATTATCCATAATTTGGTGCCCTTCCATAAACCCATATTTTTCTTCCAAAATAATGAGGGGAAGAATTAGTTTAAGCCTGTTAGCCATTACCTTTGATATGATTTTGCACAGTAAATTACAGAGATCAATATGTCGTAATTTAGTCGACTTGTTAGCTTCTGCTTCCTTCGGGATGAGAGTAATAAAAGTGGAGTTTAAAGATTTTAGCAAGTTAGAGGCCTGATGTAAGTTAGAAACCACCTCCCGAAATTCTACCTTCACTATATCCCAACAAAATTTGAAGAATTCCGCTGTAAATCCATCTGGCCTAGGGGACTTCCCATTTGACATTTCCATAACTGTGCCCTCAACTTCCTCAAACAAAATTAGGCGATCTAGCATTCTATTTTGTTCCTCCGTGATCATTTTAGGGATTTCAGCTGTCACTTCTCTGATAAATTATGCTCTATTCCCTCTGGGCTCCTCTACCATGGAGGCAAAGTGATTAGTGAGAAGATAGACTATGTTTCTATGGGATTCCTTTACCCTGCCCTCCTCATCCTAGAGCTTAATTATTCTATTTATCCTTTTGTGGTCCTTGGTTTCCCTATGGAATAATTTTTTGTTCTTCTCTCCCTCTTTGAGCCATTGGATTCTTGAATGCTGACGCCATAGTGTCTCCTCCTCCACACATATTTCTATCCATTTCTGGTGAAGTTCTTGCTCCTTGATCAACTTCTCTTCTGTGAAGCCATTTTCCATAGCTTCTTTCTGCAGCTCCTCCATCAACTCCTCCAGAGGTTTCTTCTCCTTCATTATATTTCCAAAACTTTATTTATTCCAAGATTTTATCCTTGTTTTTATATGTCTCAAGGAGTTCTATAAATGGAACAGTTTTGATCTCCTATCTGGAAGGGGTTCGTTCCACCACAGTCTGATATTTTCTAAGAAATTTGGGTGATCCACCCAAAATTTCTCGAATATGAAGGGCCTATTTTTGGGGATCCCCAGCCTTGTAGCTTCAATAATAATGAGCCAATGGTTAGAGCCATTGGATGACATTATGTTGGCCTCCCATTCTAGTCCTTCCATTACAAAATATTTAGAGATGAGAAATTTGTCCAGGCGAGAGGCAATTTATCTATCCCCTCCTGTCCCATTGTTCCATGTGTAGATACCGTTTTTGGTCACCAAATCCACCAATATGGCCTCCTCTATGAACTCTTTAAATGCTTCTGCAGTGGAATTTCATTTTTCAAACATGCTAGCCTATTCGTTGGCAGTTGTGACACCCCCAAAGATATCTTCTAACATCCTAGAATATAGAGGGCCAATAGTATCCCATCTACAACACCTTGTGACAATTCCATTTATCAAAAAAGCATCCCCCACAAGGTTCATTATGGGAAGCTTTTAGAAAATTGTAGATCTTGTCCTCACTAAAACATGAACATATTTTTTGATCTGCTCCAATGTAGAAGTGTTACCCTTCTATCGATGTATAACGGGAACTTTGCTAAATAATATTTTGTTGTTGCTTATACACAAAATGATGGCGTACCTTTCCTGCAGCAAGATAGTTAGCAACATCTGCATACCAAGGAGAATGAGTAGAAATCAAAAAAATGTGCTCATGAGGAAACCTATCTTCTATAGGTGTATCTTCATTATCAATGTTCAACCTTGGTAGGAAATCTACTACAGCATTATCTTTCCTTGGTTCGCCACAATAGTGATATCATATTGTTGTAATAATAATAACCATCTTCTGATTCGTCTAGGAGTTATAGGGTTTTTCATGAGATACTTGATAGCTGAATGATAAATATGCACAAAGGTAGGGTATCCTATAATATAATGGTGGAATTTTTTAATCCTATAAATAACAACCAAAAATTCCTTCTCAGTTATCATATAATTAATCTCAGCAGGATTTAAATTTTTGGTGACGTAGTAGATTGCATACTAATTCTTATGTTTATGTTATCCCAATACTACTCCAATAGTTGTATGAGAAGCATCCATGAAGATATGGAACGAAATTTTCCAATCAGGACCACACAGTATTGAAGGTTTGCATACTAATTTCTTGATCCTTGCAAAATCTAATTCACAAGCATCAATCCACACAAATTCTACATCTTTAGACAATAGTTGAAAGAGTGGAAATTATATTTTATAAATAATTTATATGAAGTGTCTATAGTATCCAGCATAAGCAGTAAAACTTCATACCATTGTCTCTATCTTTGGACTGGGGAAGTTTTGGATTACCTCAACCTTATCTAGATCAACCCGTATTCATGCAGCTGAAAGTAGATGTCCCAAGACTATCCCTTCTTCCATCATCATGTTTCATTTCAAAGTGCTAAGAGAAACGTGAGTCTATTTACATCATTTATGTACTTTTTCTATGTTTTCCAAACCATCTTCAAAATAATCTCCAAAAGGAGTAGAATCTTCCACCTTCATTAACTAAATCAAAGAATATTCCCAATATTGCCCATTCTAAGGTAGCAAGTGCATTACATAGTCCAAATGGGAGGAAAATATATGAAAGTGTTCCCCCAAGGGAAACTAAGTGTGGTATTATCATGATCCTTAAGAGATATTTGGATCTAGTTATATCCACTAAATCCGTCCAGGAAAGAGATAACTTCTTCCTAGCTAACATGTTGAGAACTTGGTCCATGAAGGGTAAGGGAAAGTGATATTTTTGGGTAGCCTTGTTTAAATTCCTATAATCGAAAAATATTCTTCGGTTGTCATTTTTCTTCAAAACTATAACCAATGGAGATACCCATTGGATGTCAGATATTGGATAAATAAATCCAACATCCAATAGCTTATGTAGTTCTTTCTTAAAAATGATTTTCAAAGCAGGATTCATTCTTCTTTGTGGTGGGCGAGTAAGACATCATTCTTCTCTTATATATATATATATATATATATATATATATATATATATATATATATATATATATATATGATGATTACATATATCAGGGTGAATTCCCTTCATGTTCGTGTATTCCCAAGAAAAGGTCTCCTCATTCTGAAGAATTTTTAATAATTCCTTAGTTTGGGAGGGTGACGGGTTGGGATTCATATTCAAGGTCTTCCAAGGATTGATCTCTACTAGAATAGTGCTATGAACTATTATGAAAAGAACATTTTTATTTTTGGTTTCTGGTTGAATAACTTCCTAGATAGTACTACATATTAGACATTCTAATAGTCAGTGGGTTGTACAAGTGAAAAATTAGGATTGCTGATAAACATGCTAATATAATTGTATTCTATTTATTCCATAAAAAAGAGCTTTCCCAATAGTGAGAATCGGTCTTACATTCTCATTTTAAAATTGACATTCGTTGCAAATGAAAGGTTTGTGTGCTAGAGTGTACCTAGGTTTCATCGATGAGCTTGGTTTCGTAGAAGGGTAAAGAATAATACTCTTCGTAATTTCCCATTTGATAATACCATGTTCACAGATCAACAATCAATATAGGCATCAGCCATATTGATCCATCATATTCCCAAGTTCAGATGATTTCCCCCTACTGGTGATTGAGTGTTTAGTACAAATACATCCACCGGGTATTCCCAGGAATCCACATAGCTGATTACATCTTCCAACTTTCCCACAAGTTTCACAATGGATCGATCTGCAAGTTTTAGAACCATTGGAATTGGTTTTAGGTTAAGTAAGCCCAGATTAGGTACAGTTTCTAAAGTTATAACATTAATTTAAGGCCCAAGGTATACGAGAACATTTGGAATATCAATGCCCTTTATTTTTACTGTGAGGATTGGATTTCCTGGATCGCCATCTTTATCAGGTGTAGTTTTTCATAGAATTATATCTCATAATTTTCCCATGACATGAATAGTAAGTGCATGTTTTGGCTTCCTCCTAGGTTTCATTAAGCACATTTCTCCAATTGTATTAGCATAGATCGAGACATCCTTCATGGATTGGAGCAATGGGATTTTAAGACAGAGATTTTGTAATTATCCCAAAAGGTCGAATTCAAGTTGAGGGATATGTTTGCTCACAAATAAAATTTAAGAATAAGGTGGCTCTATGTGACCCGCTTGAGTGACAATTATTTTTTTGGGGAATGTTGTTCCACTACAATTAGTGTTGGATTACCCCCATCTTCCCTAAAGGGGTGTACAAGTTTTAGTTTTTTGGTTGCAACTTCATCCTCGGTTTGTTCGATTATTATTGGAGAATTTTCTCTATTCAACAGTCATCCTGATCGAAGTTTTAACTCATTGAACTCCACAGTGGAAATACTATATCCAGTAAGATTCATTGTCTCAATATTTTGAACCCCCCTACTATTTATATTCAGTTTGATTTGGTTGGGAAATTGAGGATGAAGAGGAGGAGTACTAGCAGATGATTTTGGTGGGAATTATAGTTTATTTTGTGCCATAGGCCGAGGAAGGTGATTTCTAGGAAGAGGGGTTCCACGAAATTTCAAAGACCAAGAAGGGACTGGACCAGGTTGAGGTGACCATGACTACCATGGTGTAGTATACTGGTAATACTATAACCATGGTGGAGAGGGAAATGGTGCAGGATGAGACCCATAATTCCAACTAAAATATTGAAAAGGGTCTTTATTCATACTTGGATTCATATTCTGCGGTCGTTGTTTCCATGGCTTCTTTGGTCCCATAAAATAAGTTGGTATGTTTCTTTGTCCGTCCCTGTAAAAATCACTTCAACTAATGGGAATACATATATAATTACCTTTATTGATGATTACTCTAGAATGTATTAGATATATTGTTGAAAAGTAAATCTAAAGTCTTTAAAATGTTCAAAATTTTTCATGTATGGATTTAAAGAGAAGAAAAATCACATATTGGCTCTCTTTTGATGTAGCCAAAGCTACGTTTACCCACAGTAATGCATTACTATTCATTCTCTTCAATATAGTTCTGGGATTAAATCTTATATAAGGCTCAACAATAGTCACTTGATCCAAATACTAACACATTTAATCAAATTCTTTTAAAAGTGGAACTTCTCATCATATGGCATTTTACCTTTCATTTAATTGAAACCCCTTTATCCAAGGTTTATCCCTTAATTTTTTTAACAAGAGGAAGTCCTCTTATTTATTTTTAATGCCTTTGCTCCAATATTATTCCTTTACATAAACACTAATGCTGATACAATGCTTACTAGGACCTTTGGGTAATTTATTTACCACATCATATCATATTATATGAATTCAGAACTTTAGTAAACCTCAAAACTTTAACAAAATTTAAATTTTTATTACGTACCGCTCCTGCCGATCAACAAAACAGCATGTATATTGAGGTTCGCTTCTACTTCAACCTCCACCATTCCAGAGGCTATACTCTCAATCCAATGACAATCACATTTTAAAATGCGTGACATTTAACATTTCCAAACTCGGCGAAATATGCAGTTTTTGACTTTCAAGTCAATGCAACGTGGCATTCTCTAAGCACTATCACATTCACTCAATAATCTACCACTTACCCTTTTAAAGATGTGTGATAAACCTTCGGTGGTTTCCAAAACCACTTCTTCTCCATTCCTTTGCACCATGATTTCTGCCTTCATTTAATTTACAATTTTTTTTAATTTGTGATCATTGCAGATCAAACTCAACTTATGGACTCCATGTGATCTCCAACTGGCGGTTCTGGTTTTGGATATACAATTGATGATTTAAAAGAACTATATAATAATTCCATATTCCTTGTGCTTGAAATAAAATCTTGCTTTATTTTCTCGATTTCAACAATATCAATTTCATTGAAATTGACCTTTCATTGTTCTATCAATTTACGGATTCCATAAAATCCTGTATATGGAACCTCGACCGATATAAATAAGTCAGCTTCCTTTCTAGAATTAAACTTGGAGCAACAATGAATAATCTGTAACGTTTTTGCTTCTCGTAGAGCTTTCTCGGCAATTCTAAGTGTGATAATTTCTTGAATTGAATCTGTGCTACCAATTTCTACTTGAATCGCACTATTCAATTCTGTGGCCTAAAGAATTTCACTGTGGATTTTCTCGGCATGTGTGCAACCTCAACACAGTTATTCCATTCACAAAGACTTTGATAACTTCAAACTAATTATTACAGTTTAACACTCCAACTATTTCTGAATTCAAATACTCTGTTCATCCAAAATCTTCCATTATGCAATCCCTATGATTTATTTATAAACCATAATTCAATCAATCCATATTCATTTATATAACATATGAATTTGAAATCTCCTCTTTTCATTAAAATCAAACAATTACATAATAATTTCTCCTCTTGCCTGATTTTCTGTATAAATGGCCTTCTTTCTAATTTGGCTGCACGATTAAAAAAAAAACCCTATCTAATCCTACCTCCTTTATCTCTTTTGAGACTTTACAATTTATACAAATGGTTTTGAAACCAATTTTGGTTTTAGATCCTTTATCTTCTCAATGAATTCCTAATAATCCTCTTTAGTCCTAAAATCTCTACTTAATCCCTAAGGACTCTCATAAATCCCCATATTTATGAAACTAATTCTAATTTAGAAAATACAATTAATTCTCAAATCTCTCATATTCTCCGTTGAGAAAATTTACAAAAATCCTCTCAATATTTAATTAATCCTATTAAAATCACTCAAATAATTCTAATTTCATAAAAATACAACACCCTCTATATCTATTAAATTAAAATTCAATTGCTAAGTTGGATGCTCCTGCATCAGACTCTCAAAGTAGAAATATATTGTGATCTCCTGATCATGTCCTTTTAATTTTTGTCTTCCTGGATCCCATATTCTATTTTGCTGTTGTCCATAAGCTTCATTGTCTTTTTCATTCTTCAACTGCACTTTTCCAGGCTTCCATACTTTATTCTGCATCTTCCCACTTGCTATAATTTCACATTCTATTCTTATATTTCTCTTGCTGCTGTTTTTTTTCTTTTCTGTTGTTGTCTTCTTCTGAGACACTTTCACCATTAGTCTTCTTATGAATTCAATTTATTTTTATAATATATCTTCTAACCACTGAGTACTTCCACCTATTGATTGCTGAACTTCTATTCTTACTGTCACCCTATCATCCTTACCCTTTTGTTTACCACAGCTGGTAACTTCTTCCTGATTGTCACTTATGAAAATTTCTTTGTCTTTTGTCTTCATCAATTCCTTGGACTAGTATTTAGTCTGCCATTCACTGTCATCTTCTTTTCTTTGCTTTAAGTTGTTCTCCTGGACCAAACATTATTTATTCTTTTCAACATAACCTGTAATCATAAAACAATCATTAAAATCATAAGACCTTTGTGTCTCTTCTTCCTCTTGGAACATTTCAATTTGCTGCTATGACATTTTCTACTTCATAAGCACATCAGTATGATGATTCAACTTTTCTAAATAATTCTCAAGACTTTCATCTAGTCTCTCTTCCATATCATCCATTTCAAGGATGTCTCTTTGCTATGGTTCATAAAAATGAACTTTTTCATTCTCATTCAACTCTGACTTTGCAACTTGAACACTTATTCTTTGTTTTTTTAGCCTCTTCTCCAAAATACTTAACTCTTGCCAAAAATTGGTCATCTCATCTAAAAAAATATTTGTACAATCTTCACTATATTCTTCTTTGTCATAAGTCAAGTTTATTGGTGACACTATCTCTTCATCCTTCATCGGAATAGAATTCTGATCCTCCATCTCTGCAATAGTTTTAGTTATCTGTCCATCATTCTTCCTTTGGTCATTTAATAAAATCAATTTCTCATTTTCATTACCAGATATAACTATCACATCTTTACTGCAATAATTTCTTTCACAAAACATGGAATATATTGTTGGAAATGTTTTCATTGATGGCAAATGAATTGGAAAAGATAGGAGTAGCACCTAAACTATCCATAATGCAAAAGATACAGAAAGGTAGCAGAGGCAGCAGATGAAATAGAGGAATTAGAGACAGAGAAGTAGAGTTAGGGGTTTAATACAGTTTGCAAAGGGGATGACAAAAGGGAGAGCTGCTAGAAAGAGACAAGGTCATAGATTGAAGGACAAATTGAATATCTGGCCAAGATTTGTATATGTTAATAAAGAAATGTGGCATTGTGTTAAGTATGGTTGAGTAAATCTGGAATATATACATGACCTGTGTGATCAATTTCATAATGGGCAGAGGATACCTATGGGGTCCAGAGAGGAATGAAATAATTGTTGCAGAGTTAGGGATATGTGTATTATATGTATTGACTGGTGCAATTCTTGTGTGGAATCCCCTGAACCTCTGTATGAGTCTCTGTGTATGGAGTTAAAAGTGAAATTCTATTGAGGATTCATGGTGGTAGGATTCAAATTCCAGGATGAGACCTTCTTGTAATAAAGAACTGGCTTAGTTTGATATTTGTAGTCATGGAACTACTTGATTGAATATATTAACGGCTCCTAAGGCATTCAGTGTATCCATTGAAGAACTTAATGGTGGTAGAGATATGAGGTTTTTGAATGTACATGTAGAAGCGAACTGTGATAGGATAGAACTTCGAAATGGAAGGTTGATATGTTATATATACCATAGCAGAATTGAAGAATGACATTGAATTGTCACGAGTTATTGTTTGTGAGGAAATCCCGTCGGAAGAGAACTACATTTGTTCAAATCCTTCCAAAGATAGACCAGAGTTATAGCACAAACCCAGATTAACCCTTTGGAATCATGAACGGAACCTTGAGCAAAGGACGGAACCATGAAGGAGGAACAATGAAGGCGGTTTATGGTTTTCATCGCACCGCTTTCAATGGGCAAGCGGTATTCAGGAGGTGGGGAGCAATTCCATAGAACAGGCGACACACGTCCCTGTACGATTTTACAAAACCGCTTTTCACTATGTGCCATCGCGCGTTATAGTTCGACCCAAGTCACCCAGCGATATCGTTGAGCGTCGTTGATCTAGGAAGGGGTCATCGGACGGTCGTCATTTGTTGAAGATGTGCGAAGATTAACACAGGTACGGCGGACCATCGCTTGTTAATGTTCAGCATCGGAGATCGAGCGATACGTATATACGTCGTTGATCTGGAAGCTTGCTAATCTAACGGTGATCAGATGTTTCACTTGCGCGATGTTTACTGTGGTACGATGGGAATATTGGACTGGTTGTTGACCATGTATGTGGGCTCGGGGTCAAAGGTTTATCGTAAGATTAACTTGGAAACGTTAGATATTTCTATAAAGTCCGAAGGGTTAAAATTTAGACATAAGGCTTGGGAATTTAAAAAGTTATAAATAAAAATTAAAAAGAGATCAAAAACCCCATGAGATAAACTAAAGGAACACTGACAGAGGAATACCATTAGCGGTTCGTGGTTTTGACTCACGGTTTTAATACAGGAAAAACTATTTAAGGAGAAGAAAAATAGAGAACGATGAGTGATTGAAAGGGTGGTGAATAAAATATATCAAAAGAATATCTGTATGGGCGAGCTCTGTTCTTAATTGATAAATCCGACACTATGATGCACCCATGAATATATTCTGACGATGATGAATCTCTAGTTTGAATGACGAAGGAAATCGTGAAGAACTGGTGTGAGCATACAGAAAATACATAGATCTGGTGACCGGCAAGGTATGTCATATGGAAACTGGTGGATCCAGCATGAAAATTGATGCCACGTGGTCCGCAGTGGTGCTGAGGGTTGAAGCCTTCAGAGAGGGGGTTGTAGCTCCCTTCCAGTGGTAGCTGGTAGAACGAGAGCAGGGGGTAGTAGCTCCCTTCCAGGAGAGGTTGGTAAACGAGAGAAGGTTGTAGCCTTCTGCAGGTAGGTTCTTGCATGCTGGTATAAGTCTGCATCAACATATATTGTAAGAAGTTTTCTCTATAATAAATATTGAAGACTGAGATGACAGCAGCGGTGGTTTTCTCCCGAATTGGGTTTCCATCTTAAATCCTAGTGTTAATATGTGTTGTTTATGTTTTATGGTTTGTTCTGTTATTTCTGTTCATGCTTAATGATGCAATTCTCTAATTAATGACATAATAAGATATGTGGACATATATGGATTTAAGAGAAAGAAAAGAAAATTTGTTCAGCCCTAAATACTGATTCACCCCTCCCCTCTCAATATTTTTCCCAACAATTGGTATCAGAGGAGGTCCTTCTGAAAAAGCTTAGCCGCTAGAAGGAAGATCAAGCAAGATGAGTAACCAAGATGGAACAACATCTATCAGGCCTCTGCTCTTTAATGGAAACAATTTAATCTTATGGAAAACAAGGATGAGATCCTATCTTCAATCTCTGGGAGTAGATGTATGGGAAATTGTTGAATAAGGATATCAATATCCAACTGCAGTGCCAACGGATCCGACGGAAAGAAAGAATTATGAAACAAATGAAAAGGCGGTCAATGCTTTATTGGGAAGTCTAACTAAATCAGAATTTGTCAAATTCATGCAGCTGAATACAGCAAAGGCAATATGGGACAAAATCATTCTAAGTTATGAAGGCGATGCAAAGGTAAAAAGTGCTAAACTCCAAACTCTCAGAATTCAATATGAGAATCTAAAAATGGAGAATGAGGAGAGCATTGCCAATTTCTTCTTACGTCTTGATGATATTGTAAATCGTATGAGAAATCTGGGAGAAACTATAACCGAATCTACTTTGGTTGAGAAAGTCTTAAGATCACTAACGACAAAATTTGAGTCAAAAGTTTCAGCTCTTGAAGAAAAGCAGGATCTTAAAAATCTTACTGTGGTGCAACTTCATGGCATACTAACTACACATGAAATGAGAAGAGGACCATCTGAAGTCAAAGAGGCAGTCTTCAAAACTTCTACAAAAGGGAAGGAGGTACAAAAACCAGAAGGATCAGGATATATCTCAGAAGAAGATGAGATAAACTTTGTAAAGAAACTTCAACTTGGCACAGGACGGTTCAGAGGTAAGCTTCCTTTCAAATTCTTTGATTGTGGAAGAGTTGGTCATTATGCTGCTAAGTTTCCTCATAAAGAAACACATAACAAGGGGAAGGAAGTTACAAGAAGGAATAAGAATCACTTTAGCACTAGAAAAAGTTACTATACTCATGAAGACAGTGATGGGTTATCTGATAGTGAGGAAGAATGTGAACAAGATCATAGACTTCTAATGGCATTTTAAGAAGAATCTAGAGAAGAAAAGGATACTTTTATGGATGCTCTAGAAGACAATGATTTTCTTGATGAAAACAATCAACTCAAAATTGGCTTAGAAGAGAGTAAAATAATCATAGAAACTCTGAAAAATCAGCTTGAAGAAAAGGAGAAACACAATGAGAAATTAGAGTGTGAAGTAGTAAGTCTAAGAAAGGAACTTGAGAAAGTAAAGACTCCGAATCTTAGATTTGCTAAAGGATCTGAAACATTATATGAGATTATCAAGGTGCAACGTTCTCCCCTTATAAAGATAGGTCTAGGATATATCAGAGAATATTCTCAGGCTTCAGCACCAAATTATCTAAAAGCAGCTACTGCTAGTATACGACATGCTGCCATTCAGGAAAGGAATAAAGAATTTTTGTAGGTAAAGCATGATCATCTCAATTCAAAGAACACTAACAAGAATGTCTTTCAAAGAAACACCAATCAACAGGTAAATTCAAGAAGGAGATTTTATGATCATAGAAATTCCTTCTTCAAAGGACAATGTTTCTCATGTCACAATTTTGGTCATCAAGTTGTTCCATGTGTAGCATATAAAACCATCATGACAAGAGAAGCAAGAAAGAAAAGGATTGATATGGAACCAAAGAAGAATACCTATAACAACTTTTCTCCTCTTCAAAATGAAGTTGAATGTGCTTATTGCAATAAATTTTGTCATGAAGAATCTGAATGCAGAAGAAAAGTTCAGCCAAAAGAACAAGTTCCTTCAACCTCCAAAGTATGGAAAAAGAAGGAATTACAGGTTGAAAATTGTGGCATAGCGCTATTTGCAGAAGATGAAGAAAACCAATGGTACATTGATAGTGGATGCTCAAGACACATGACAGGTGACAAAAACAAACTTCTTGCATATAATGCTTTAGAAAAAGAAAAGAATGTTACATTTGGAAATGATACTCTTGCGGTCATCAAGGGAAAAGGGTCTGTTTTCTTAAAAGAAAAGGTGAAAGCTAATGAAGTTATGTATCTAGACGGATTAAAGCATAACTTGCTAAGTGTAAGTCAAATGTGTGATCAAGGAACTGAAGTTTTCTTTAGTTCAAAAGAATGTGTGGTACGTGATCTTGATACAGGTAAAGAAATTATAAAAGGAAAAAGGACTCCAAGCAACTTGTATATATTAAAAAACTGTAAAGATCAATGTTACTTGAGTAAATCTTCAGAAAATTGGCTATGGCATAAAAGGTTGGGGCATCTGAGCTTCTCCCAAATCAACAAATCAAGCATACTCAAGGTTGTTTGTGATCTTCCCAATATTACTCTACCTAAAAATATCATATGCAAATCTTGTCAATTTGGTAAGCAAACCAGAGTACAATTTAATGCCAAGGAAGGATCATCAAGTAAGCCTCTTGAACTCATTCATATCACCTCTTTGCCCATTTTCTTTCCATCTGCCCTCCCCCGCCTGCCTGTCCGATTGAGCAGAGCAGTACCCGCAAATATAGGGGTGCTATAGGCAAAAGAGTAAGCTAAGGGATGGAGTCACTCACTATTCCCATGGTGAGGGTTCTTTGTATTCATTGCATCCATCGCTCGACTTACCAAGGAAGCTCAGTGTGGCTGTATGTGTACGAAGGGGTCATAAATAGGCTGCTGACGAGAAGGAGCCGTGTAGGTAGGCTACTGACATATGTGGACCTATGAAGAAAAAGTCACCACGTGGTGAAGAATACTATATTTTATTCATTGATGATTTCTCTAGAATGTGTTGGATTGGCCTGCTTAAACACAAAGATGAAGCATTTGAGAAATTTCAGATCTTCAAAGCACTAGTTAAAAATGAATTAGATCTAAAAATCAAGTGTCTTAGATCTGATCAAGGAGGAGAATATACATCCAATGAATTCCTTGAATTTTGTGAACAACATGGCATAAAAAGACAGTTTTCTGTACCTGGCACTCCACAACAGAATGGCATTGCAGAAAGAATGAACAGAACAGTTCAACAAATGGCTAGAGCTATGCTTGATGATTTCGGAACACCTGACACATTTTGGGGAGAAGTAGCACATATAGCAGTAAACATTCTCAACAAGGCACATGTTCGTGTAAATAGTGATAAAACTCCATATGAACTCTGGTATGGTAATCCTCCCACTATAAAGCATTTTAGAATTTTTGGAATCAAATGCTTTATCAAGAATAATGATGAAAAACTTGGCAAGTTTGAACCCAGAGCAGATGAAGGAATATTTCTCGGTTACTCCTCTAGGAGTAGGGCATATAAATGTTACAATAAAAGACTTCAGAAGATTCTTGAATGTATTGATGTTGTCATTAATGAGTCTCCTGCAGCTCCAAAAGAAGAAAAGAAAACAACAGATGAAGATGATGATGACACATATCCTTCTACATCAAATAGTAATGATACAAACAGTGAACCTAGTGAAGAACCCGAAGATGATTTGTCTGAAAAGGCTCCATCCATATATGTTCAAAAGAATCATGCAGAATCTCAAATTTTGGGAGAAAAGGGATCAAGTGTACAAACAAGAAGGACTCTTGCGGGGTCTTCTAGGAATTTGGCATTTCTATACACTATTGAACCTTACAGTGTTAGTCAAGCTAGCAAAGATGAATGTTGGATTCAAGCCATGAATGAAGAGCTTGATCAAATTGAAAAGAATCACACATGGGAATTAGTACCAAGACCTCAAGACAAAAATGTCATTGGAACTAAATGGATATTCAAAAACAAGTTAAATGAGAATGGGGATGTTATAAGAAATCAAGCTAGACTTGTTTGCAAGGGGTATTCTCAACAAGAAGGTATATAATTTGAAGAAACCTTTGCTCCTGTAGCCAGACTTGAAGCCATAAGAATGTTTCTTTATTTTTCAAGCTTCCGACAAATCAAAGTCTATCAAATGGATGTTAAATCTTCTTTTCTCAATGGTGATCTAGAAGAAGAATTTTACATAGAACAACCAAAAGGATTCATTTTGGGAAATGATGAAAAACTTGTTTGTAGACTTAAAAAGGCTCTATATGGTCTCAAACAAGCTCCAAGGGCATGGTACTATCATCTTGACAAATATCTTCATCAACAAGGATTTTTAAAAAGTGGGCTCACTGCTGATAGCAACCATACACAAAAAACCGAAATGAGAATCATTATCAGGTTGTAGAAAAGCTATGATATCATTTAAAGTAATGAAGAGTCATTTAGGTCGTAAATTTTCTTCAATATGTAAAAAGAAGAATTTGAAATACGTTCTTACTTGGGGAACTAACATTCTTTCTGGCTTTGCATGCAACAAGAAATAGATGTGATACTATAACAAGAAAAATACCCCTCAAGCAAATTCAAAGAAGTATGGCATGGAAGATTACAAACCTGTAAGTACAATAGTTTGACAACCAGATGTAATCTTAATAATGATGATTCCCTATGGCAATCAAACCGTAACATAGATCTTACTTTATCTCACTGGGACAAGACCAGACATCATGCATGCAATTGGGATTGTTGGAAGATTCCAAACTAATCCAAAGGAGTCTCATCTTCAAGCTGTGAAAAGAATATTCAAATATCTACAAGGAACTCAAGACTTTGGACTATGGTATCCAAAGAATGCTAATCTTACTCTTCATGCATACACTGATGCAGATTGGGCTAGAAGTGTTGATGATCGGAAGAGCACTAGTGGTGGTGCATTCTATATGGGGCCCTGGTTAGTATCTTGGTTTAGAAAGAAGAAAAGATCTATTGCCTTATCTATAGAAGAAGTAGAATATGTGGCTGCAGCATCATGTTGCACTCAACTCCTCTGGATGATGCAAACCCTACAAGACTTTCAAATCAAATGTTCACCTCCTATCTCCATTATGTGTGATAATACAAGTGCTATCAGTATCTCAAATAATCCTGTTATGCTTTCCAAGACCAAGCACATTCCCATCAAATATCACTTCTTACGTGAACAAGTACTTGAGAAAAAGGTGAAATTGGAGTATGTTTCCTCCAAAGAACAAGTTGCTGATATATTTACCAAACCTCTACCTAAGGAAGCATTCAAATATCTCAGATAGAAACTGGGAGTAGTCTCTGCCATGGAGAGGAACAGGTCTACTTAAATACGGAAGATTAAATTGGTTGTGAGGTGCTCTGAATGCACAGGCTCAGGAGGAGCATTGGTCATATGAAAGGGATGCATGATCTCAGGGGGACCATGGCATTGTAGGTTCAAAGGATCTTGATCAAACTCTTTTCCATTGATGTCAAAGGGGGAGGAAAAGCAAAAAAAGAAGGGCTTCTATAATACCATCAGAGGAAGAGTATTTCCATCAATGCCAAAGGGGGAGATTGTTGGAAATGTTGTCATTGATGGCAAAGGAATTGGCAAAGACAGGAGCAGCACCTAAACTATCCATAATGCAAAAGAGACAGAAAGGTAGCAGAGGCAGCAGATGAACCAGAGGAATTCTCACAGAGCAGTAGAGTTAGGATTTTAATACAGTTTGTAAAGGGGATGACAAAAGGGAGAGCTGCTAGCAAGAGACAAGGTAATAGATTGAAGGACAAATTGAATATCTGGAAAAGATTTGTATATGTTAATGAAGAACTGTGGCATTGTTCTAAGTATGGCTGAGTAAATCTGGAATATATATATGACCTGTGTGATCAATTTCATAATGGGCAGAGGATACCTACGGGGTCCGGAGAGGAATGAAATCATTGTTGCAAAGTTAGGGATATGTGTATTATATGTATTAACTGATGTAATTCTTGTGTGGAATCCCCTAAACCTCTGTATGAGTCTCTACGTATGGAGTTAAAAGTGAAATTCTGTTGAGGATTCATGGTGGTAGGATTCAAATTCTAGGATGAGACCTTCTTGTAATAAAGAACTGGCTTAGTTTGATATTTGTAGTCGTGGAACTACTTGATTGAATATATGAAGGGCTCTCGAGGCATTCAGTGTATCCATTGAAGAACTTAATGGTGGCAGAGATATGAGGTTTTTGAATGTACAGGTAGAAGCGGAACTGTGACAAGATATAACTTCGAAATGGAAGGTTGATATGTTATATATACCATAGCAGAATTGAAGAATGACATTGAATTGTCACGGGTTATTGTTTGTGAGGAAATCCCGTCAGAAGAGAACTACATTTGTTCAAATCCTGCCAAAGATAGACCAGAGTTATAGCGCAAACCCAGATTAACCCTTTGGAATCATGAACGGGACCTTGAGCGAAGGACGGAACCACGAAGGAGGAACAGTGAAGGCAGTTTATGGTTTTCATCGCACCGCTTTCAACGGGCAAGCGGTATTCAAGAGGTGGGGAGAGATTCCATAGAAAAGGCGACATGCATCCCTGTACGATTTTACAAAACCACTTTTCACTATGTGCCATCGCGCGTTATAGTTCGACCCAGGTCGCCCAGCGATATCGTTGAGCGTCGTTGATCAGGGAAGGGGTCATCGGACAGTCGTCATTTGTTGAAGATGTGCGAAGATTAACACAGGTACAGCGGACCATCACTTGTTAACGTTCGGCATCAGAGATCGAGCGATATGTATATACGCCGTTGATCTGGAAGCTTGCTAATCTAACAGGGATCGAACGTTGCACTTGCACGATGTTTACTGTGGTACGATGGGCATACTGGATTGGCTGTTGACCATGTATGTGGGCCCGGGGTCAAAGGTTTATCATAATATTAACTTGGAAGCATTAGATATTTCTATAAATTTCGAAGGGTTAAACTTTAGACATAAGGCTTAGGAATTTAAAAAGTTATAAATAAAAATTAAAAAGAGATCAAAAACCCTGTGAGATAAACTAAAGGAATACTGATAGAGGAATACCATTAGCGGTTCGTGGTTTTGACTCATGGTTTTAATAAAGGAAAAACTATTTAAGGAGAAGAAAAATAGAGAATGATGAGTGATTGAAAGGGTGGTGAATAAAATTTCTCAAAAGAATATCTGTATGGGCAAGATCTATTCTTAACTGATAAATTCGACACTACGATGCACCCATGAATATAATCTGACGATGATGAATCTCTGGTTTGAATGACGAATGACATCATGAAGAACTAGTGTGAGCATACAGAAAATACATAGATCTGGTGACCGGTATGTCGTATGGAAACTGGTGGATCCACTATGAAAATTGATGCCACGTGGTCCACAGTGGTGCTGAGGGTAGAAGCCTTCAGAGAGGGGGTTGTAGCTCCCTTCCAGTGGTAGCTGGTAAAACGAGAGCAGGGGATAGTAGCTCCCTTCCAAGAGAGGCTGGTAAATGAGAGAAGGTTGTAGCCTTCTGCAGGTAGGTGCCTGCATTCTGGTATAAGTCTGCACCAGCATATATTGTAAGAAGTTTTCTCTATAATAAATATTGAAGACTGAGATGACAGCAGCGGTGGTTTTCTCCCGAATTGGGTTTCCACCTTAAATCCTGGTGTTAATATGTGTTGTTTATGTTTGATGGTTTGTTCTGTTATTTCTGTTCATGCTTAATGATGCAATGCTCTAATTAATGACATAATAAGATATGTGGACATATATGGCTTTAAGAGAAAGAAAATAAAAATTGTTCAGCCCTAAATACTGATTCACCCCTCCCCTCTCAGTATTTTTCCGAACATTTATGAACTCCTTTTGTTGCAATAATTCAACTCGATCTTCTTCTGAAAGATAGGCATCATCATATTTTTCTTGGCAACTGTCAATGTCATTCAATATAGTTTCATCATATGATTGTCTTCTGCAATACCTGCATTCACACACAACTTGTTAGTTTTAAAACCATTAAACCTTATGGCCTCATTTTATGATTTAATCACCAAATCTTCCTGTTGTTCCAAATCCTATATATGATTCAGAAATTATTCAATGGTATTATCTTCAATTCCCTTAAGCCTTTCAATTGATTTCTTCATTTCCAGCTTTTGGCCATCATCATGAGTTAAATTTCCTTTGCTTCCAATATGTTGAAAAGTAAAACTTTCCGCAACTTTGTATGGACATTTACATGAGATCTGGCTGTCCCATTTTCTTCTTCCTTTGTGACAATATCAACAACTTGATTTTCTTCACATGTTTTTTCTACAAACATACAAAATTTATCAGATTTAAAATCATGTGACCTCTTGGTCTCACTTGAATTTCAATTCTCAAGCATTTTCCCAAATACTCAATTATTCTGAGTAATTTTCCCTTCAGCCGAGCACTTATCATTTGATCTTTTTTCACTTGTATCTTATGCCACCTTATCTTCTTTCTTACAAGAAAACCACACCTCTGGTCTTCCTCATTCCTCTGTAAAAAATCCAACAAAACTTCAAGTGGGACTGTTATCTTAGCTTTCTCTCTCTCATACTCTTCTTTACTTAACTATCTCTGTATGCCATTTGGCTTGGCATCTTCTTTCCTCGCTTTCATTCTGTTGTTGTCTCTCTTAGAACCTCTACCATTTCTACTATGACTATCAGTAGTCATTATCTTCATGAGTTACTCACTTATTCATTATGAGTTGTACTAAATCCTCTGCAACTACAAGTCCTTCCTGCTGCCACTTACCTCATCAATCCCCTCTCTGGACTTGGTCTTTTGGCAAGCACTGGTTCTCTATTCTCTACAACCTCTTGAGCATTCTCTCTGCTCCTTATAGGCTTCAACTCATCTGCACCTTTTAAGACACAATTTTCCTTTTTATCCAACCTCTATTGGAATTCTCGAAGGTTATGTCACATTCTTCTTTCGCTTAGAAACCTTTACTGACTTCCTTCATCACTACTCTTAAAGCTATGATATTCTTATTGAGATTCTCCTCAATTGTCTGCAACCTAAATTTTGCAAATATAATCTTCAAACAAAATTAAAATACCTCACCTTCAAGATTTGTTTCAACACTCATTTGTACTTTCTTCTACAAGTTCTTCCAATATTCTACTACACTGCATGTTGTCTACCAGATTGAAATCTGATCTCTTTTTCATTTCTGCCATCACCATTGTACCTATAATCATATCTTTTAAAAAATAACTTTATAGATATTTAAAGCACATTTTCTTTTTAACCCAGATTCTGCAAATCTGAATTTCCTCATTATCATGCTTCCACTACATATCTGTCCAATCTACAATTGTTGTCAATCATATTTAAAATTCTGAGCTTCCCCTATTTCCTTCATCATGCATGCATAAAAAAAAATTATTCTTCAAAAGAGCTTTGCCAGCTCTGATACCAAATGTTGCAGTCAAAGTTGCGTTTACCCACAGTAATTCATTACTATGCATTCTCTTCAATATAGTTCCGGGATTTAAATATTATATAAGGCTCAACAAGACTCACTTGATCCAAGTACTAACACATTTAATCAAATGCTTTTAAAAGTGGAACTTCTCATCATCTGGCATTTTACCTTTCATTTAATTGAAACCCCTTTATCCAAGGTTTAATCCTTAATTTGTTAACAAGCAGAAGTCATCTTATTTTTTTTTAACACCTCTGCTCCAATATTATTCCTTTCCGTGAACACTAATGATGATACAATGCTTACCGGAACCTTTAGGTAATTTATTTACCACATCGTATCATATTATATGAATTCAGAACTTTAGTAAACCTCGAAACTTTAACAAAATTTAAAGTTCTATTACTTACACTCCTGTCGATCAACAAACCTGCATGTATATAGAGGTTCTCTTCTACCTCAACCTCCACCGTTCCAAGGACTATACTCTCAATCCAACGGAAATTTCATTTTAAAATGCGTGACATTTTAACATTTCCAAACTATGCAAAATAGGCAGTTTTTGACTTTCAAGTTAATCCAATGTGGCATTCTAAAAGCACTATCACATTCACTCAAGAATTTACTGCTTACCCTTTTAAAGTTGTGTGATAACCCTTTGGTGGTTTACAAAACCACTTCTTGTCCATTCCTCTGCACCATGATTTCTGCCTTCATTTAATTTACAATCTTCTTTTTTAATTTGTGATAATCGAAGATCAAACTCAACTTATGGATTCCATGTGCTATCCAACTAGCATTTTTGGTTTTGGATACCGATGATTTAAAATAACTACATAATAATTCCAGATTCCTTGTGCTTGAAATAAAATCCTACTTTATTTTCTCGATTTCAACAATATCAATTTACTTGAACTCTACTTTTCACTGTTTTATCAATTTACTGATTCCATAAAATCTTGTATATGGAACCTCGACCCATATAAATAAGTCAGATTCCTTTCTAGAATTAAACCTGGAGAAACAGTGAAGAATCTGTAACATCATTGCTTCTCATAGAGATTTTTGGGAAATTTTGAGTGTGATAATTTCTTGAATTGAATCTGTGATATCAATTTCTACATGATTCACAATATTCAATTCGGTGGCCTGAAGAATTTCACTGGGTCTTTTCTCGGCGTGTATGCAACCTTAGGACAATTATTCCATTCACAAAGACTTCGATAACTTCAAACTTATTCTTAAGTTTAACACTCCAGCTATTTCTGAATTCAAATACTCTGCTCATCCAAACTCTTCCATTATGCAACCCCTATGATTTATTTATAAACCATAATTCAATCAATCCATGTTCATTTATACAACACAAGAATTTGAAATCTCCTCTTTTCATTAAAGTCAAACAATTACATAATAATTTCTCCTCTGGCCTGATTTTCTGTATAAATGGCCATTTTCTAATTTTCCCGTAGGATTAAAACCAAAACCCTATCCAAATCCTACCTCCTTTCTCTCTTTTGAGACTTTAAAATTTATACAAATGGTTCTGAAACCAATTTTGGTTTCAAATCCTTTATATTCTCAATGAATTCCTAAGAATCCTCTTTAATCCTAAAATCTCTACTTAATCCCTAATGAATCTCATAAATCCCCATATTTATGAAAATTATTCTAATTTAGAAAATACAATTAATTCTCAAATCTCTCATATTCTCCTTCGAGAACATTTACAAAAATCCTCTCAATATTTAATTAATCCTATTAAAATCACTCAAATGATTCTAATTTCATAAAAATACAAGACCCCCTATATCTATTAAATTAAAATTAAATTGTTGAGTTGGATGCTCCTGCATCATCTTCGTATTAATATTCGAAGAGAATACAACTCTAATAAATTTGGAAACTATATTTTCCAATGTCAGATTCAACATAAAACCATGATTCCAAACAATCATCAACAAAATGGTGTAGTTCGAAGAATGAAAAAGGACTTTGTTTAATATGGTTCACTCAATTATGTTTTAAAAAAACTGTGAAGTTGATTTTCTTGTATCATGTGGTTCTATATGCAATGTATGTGAAAAAAAAATGTCCATCTCATGCTCTCATAAATATAACTCCTTGTGTATTGTGGTATAGATACATTAATTTAATAAGGAATCTTAGGGTCATTAGTTCTGTATGATATGGCTTGATTCCTAAGGAACAAAGAAGAAAACTTGATGCAAGAATTTGGGAGTGCATCTTCTTAGGGTATTCAGGTAGTAAGAAGGAATATATTCTTTACAATGAGGTAAACATTAAGTTTATTCTTTCTAGATATGTATGTCGGTCTATAAGAACAAGTATTAATCATATGGATCATTTGAAAATCACAAAGCATGTCTAATATAACTCACAACTACTAGACCAAATATTTCATTTGTTGTTGGAATTCTCTCAATATTAATGAAAAATACTTGTGAAGTACATTGATATGCTATAGAAAGGGTTCCAAAGTACTTGAGAGGAATTAAAGATTTTTGACCCAAATAGTGAGAGGTTGATGGCTTCAGTTTGATTGAATGTTCAAACTTAGAAATCGAGAAAGAGAAATAAATTGGAGTGTTTTATTTAGGATATCTCATGAGTCTTGCTCAGTGTCTGTTATAACCTTTTCATGATTAGATGTAGGAGTGAAGAATGGGGTGTGAGGGGGGTGAAAGGTTTGTTTCACTTGTACCGGGCGCAATTGGGGGGCTACAGGGGGGTCTGGAGGGGGGCGATAGCCCCCTTGCACGGGGTTCAGGGTAGCGACCTGAGATTTTATTTTTTAGAGCCTATATTAGGTGAGCGGACCTTCCTATGATTTTGTGCATGGGTTTGCACATGTTTTGGGCATGATTGTTTTCTGGTTCTGAAATTTTGTAGATCCGGTCAAGGGAACTATGATTATATTCTAATCCACAGTTAATGGATTGATATTTATCAATGCTTCAACATGTGTACATATGTGTTGTAACACTAGAAGAGATATAATGAAAAATCAAGCTAGTATTCCCGGTTTGGGATCTAGTGGAAAATCTCTGTCTATATATGTTTTATGTTTTATGCTCTCGCTATTGTTTATTTTATATTTTTAAGAATTCGTTTATAGATAATTTCTATACAGGGTTAAAACCTATAAGTCTTAGATTAATAATTGTCTCCTCGAGGTCATGGAAATACTAATTTCTAGTAGATTCGACGATCGAAATGAATATGCAATAGTTGTATAAGAAAAAAAGGAGTTTTTGTAACAAGGGAAAATACTTGAATATTTATAGGAGAAATAAGTGAATTATACTCATCGTCTCATCAATAATACTTTTGTAATTAAGTTGGCCAAGAATCGTAGATTCCGTGATTGAACAAACACATCAACAGAAAGCATCATTTGATTCAATTCCATGTAGAGGCTAAGACTATTGTTTTAATAAATTGTCCCACTAATGATCAAATTGTATACATTTCAACAACGAAATTGAAAAAGAAAAGGTTGAAAAATTCAAATTAATATTTAGGATTTCAAACAACTTTTCCACTTAAGGGTAGGGGAATGTTGGACATAACCCTTTAAGATTTTGTCCAAAAAATATAATTGTAAACAAAATAGGAGACAACACCCAACAATCATTACACGTCATTACATTATTACCAGATAGTAAATTCGATGTACAACTAGACAACATTGTACAACATGATAACATTATTGGTACACATTGTCACATTGTGTGTCATGTCTATTAATGTTATCCATATGCTCCTACATGAATTATGCACAGCAATATTTATTGTATTAATGGTCATATATATTGTTTTAATATTGATGGAAAGGCCCCCCACTCATAAATATGGGTCAATGAATTTTCAAGTACCTAAAGAAAAACTAAGTGACATGATCATTAGAAATGTCAAGTGCTATATTATTGAAAAATGAACCTTGCTTAACTTGGTTTATCATTCAAAAATAAACTACTTCTACTTCCTATAGAAAAACAAAATCACATATATAATATGAGATATTTATTATCCAAAGTAGCCATACTTCCATGTTCTATGTAACAAATTTGAAAAAAAAATGATATAACTAAGTTCCATGTATAAAGGTTTTAAGGATATAATTCATTGGTAACCCCAATTTTTTGAGATGATTTGAATGAAGCCAAATCCTTAAAAAAATTTACCAACCAATTTCAAGTTGTGTACCTTATTTTACTTGGCTACCACTCAGATAGAAGGACAAAACCAACTATCAATACACTAGGACCATATATATATTTGGGGTTGTACCCTAAAAATTTGTGCCAATTTCTTGTAGTTAAAAATATTTCAAAAATCCAGTTACTGAATTGTTTGAATTTTTTTTAATGGTGGAAATGAATTCAACACCATTAACAACCCGTCATTCACCCAAAACCCTAGTGTTTCACATTTGTAACCCAAATTTCAAAACAATTCTACCAAACTTTGTCATAATCTTGCCAAAAATTTCCATTATTTTTTTAAACTAATTTGTCAGCTATTACCCTCACATATGTTTACTTCTACCAAGGGAATATTTTGGGTGCAATTATGCCACGTCTAACTAACCCGTTAATCCAAGTCGGCATGTAATGGATATAATTCAAAATGAATATATATAGGGACATAAGAGATCATTATCGCAATTAAATATATATTATTATCATAACCACGAGGTCTCATTTCATATCTGGCTCCTATATCGTTTAGAGCTTTCTAAAAAAGAACAAAGAACCTGTACCGCTCGGAGCATGCGAAAAAGCGTGTTTACGCTCTGTATTAAAAACTGCTGGGACTCGAGACAAATTTAGCGTACACATAAATCTGCGATGGACTTTTGGGGGCGCGCTGTTGTGACAGGGTTTCTTTAACTGTATTTTCAAGGTGTTTTAATATTTTTAGAATGATGCAGCCAAATCCCATAGCAGTGCCGACCATTGATCCCCAGGAGCATGTTGAAATGTTACTTTCAACAGTCCTATGCAGAGCCTCTTTCCATTTTTAATCAACAGGTTCTAGCCCTCCAGCCGCTTTCCAAATGCAGTGAGCAGTCAGTTTCAGTTTTTTGTTTCAATATGCGCAGTCCTTTTATTTTGAAAAACAAAGCTCTTCTATTTTAATTGAACAGTCTCTATTTTCTGAAACAAAGAACTTTGTTAAAATAGAAACAGAGATATTTTGTTTTGAAACAACAAGGGTGTTTTTTATTTTACTGTGGTCCCCACACAACATAGTGTCTTGTTGATGTGGTGAGTTCCGCAATCAGAAAGTTCACATATGTTCCATAGCACTTTTATATTATCCCGATGGTAAAACCCTGATGCATTCATCACAATGTGTTTTAAATCGACCTCCACACTTAAGCCAAGGTCCGCGGGTCCCACAAGACCATGCGACATGTTATATATCACATCGGGAGTGTTTATGTTATGGCCCGATTGCAACATACGAATGGAGGACCCGACGTATCTTATTGTGGAAAAGTTTATGTTTGGTCTCGGGTCCGATCCTAAATCGGCAATCAAAACTTTTGTTTGGTCGCTTTGTTTTGTTTGTCACGGACCCGATGGAGTTATACATCATATTTGATATTTTTTTTTCACATTACAGTTTGCGCCTACGTTAGCAGGCCAAAACCAGACACAAAACATTTTTATGTGTTTGATTGGATAATCCATCACGCATTCAAGCGTTGACGTCACCAACTCAAGTTTTGTTAAGCGAAAAGGTTATTGTATTTTGGCTCATTGTTCTTTCAAGTTCGACAGTGTATTTTTTTTTATTCATCGCCTGATCAAAGTTTTGTGTCGAAGGTTTATTTTATTGTTTTAAATGTTTTACATTGTAGTGTTTTAACATATGCGCAAAATGTATGTGGGCCCGAAGGTCTTTCAAACATCATATAGTTTAGTTTTAATATTATGTTATACGCACAACATATAAAAAGTTGAAAAGGCCCGAGAGCCTGTGTTATGTTTTAATTTGAAAAGCACAGCAGTGCATATTTTCAACAGAGAGACAAAGTGTTTGTTTTTAGCATAGTAGTGCATTGTTACTGAGAGACAGAGTGTGTCTTTTGAGAGGCAGTGAGCTTGTTTTTCTGCACTGTGTTATGCAACAGTCAGAATTTGTAAATCCTCAACAAAGGAACTTTTGTAATAGTATTTAGTTTTGAAATAGAAAGCTTTTCAAGTTCAATACTCTGTTCTCCAGTGAAGAAATTATTTTTATTTCTTTGTGTTAAAGAGGAGAGTATTTCCCTCTCCATTTTTTGTTCTGTAATTTTCATAAATTCCAACATGGTATCAGATCTAGTCCAGTCTCTTTGAAGGTGTCAAAGAAGCTGAAGGAAGAAGTTCTTGTTGCAGCAGCTTCTCCAGCATAGTGAAGACTCAGTCAAGAAGAATCCAAGGTATTTCTCTATACAGATTTTTGTGTTACTGTTGAAGGAAGTCAGTTATTTTAAATACATGGTCAGGTGTTTTTGAAGCATAGTTCAGAGTGCAAGAATGGCTGGATCCAACACTAGCATGGGTATTGGAAATACCCAGCTCCCACAATTTAATGGGAAAAATTATGACTACTGGTCAATATATATGAGAGCTTTATTTTCTTCCCAAGATTTATGGGAACTTATTGAGGATGGCTTTTATGAGCCAGCAGATGAAGATGAGTTTAATTATTTAACTCAGGCAGAGAAGGAATTGCTGAAGAGCAATAAGAAGAAGGATTCCAAATCCCTCTACTTTTTTTATCAGGTAGTACATGAGAGTGTGTTTCCTAGGATAGCAGCAGCTAAGAGATCCAAAGAAGCATGGAAAACTCTCAAGAAAGCCTATCAAGGCATGGAAAAGGTGAAGACAACAAAACTACAGTTGTTGAGGAGAGACTTTGAGACTCTCTGTATGAAGGAGTCAGATAATATGGACTCATTCTTCACACATGTGATTGGAATTGTCAGACAGATAAGGTCTCATGGAGAGACTCTCGAAGACAAGAGGATTGTGGAAAAACTCTTGAGTAGTCTACCCTCAAGGTTCGATGTGATTGTTACCACCGTATAGGAGACTAAGGATCTGAAAAAATTTTCAGTGGATGAGCTACATGCATCACTGATGACCCATGAGCAGAGATTGGGTAGAAGTGAAAACTCATCTCTAGAGCATGCCTTTAAGACCTAAATGTATTTCGGAAGAGGAAGAGGTCAAGGAAGAGGAAACAAGAGAGGAAGATGCAGAAGCCAAAACAGAGGTGGAAGAAACAGTCCAGCAAATGCTCAAGGAAGAGGCAGCAATCCAAATCAGCATCAAGGCCAAGGCAGCAGCCAACAAAGTGGTCAAAAGAATGCTCAAGGACAAAGGTATGATAAATCCAATGTCCAATGTCACTATTGTAAAAAATATGGACATTATGCTAATGAATGTAGAAAAAAGCAGCATGATATGGGAAATAGAACAAATGCAAATTTTACTAGGGAAAATCTCAGCCAAGATAAATTATTTTTAGCTTGCAATATGGCTGAAGAAAAGAGTGAATATTTATGGTTTCTAGACTCCGGTTGCAGTAACCATATGACAGGAAACATAGCAATGTTTTCTATGTTAGATGAGAGTGTGAAGTCACAAGTCACACTAGGGACTGATAGTAAAGTTTCTATTATGGGAAAGGGAGATGTAAATGTTTTAACAAGGAAAGGTGAAAATAAATCCATAACAGATGTTTATTATGTTTCAGGAATGAAATGTAACCTTTTAAGTATTGGAAAACTTGTTCAAAAGGGGTACAATGTTTTCTTTGAGGAAGATGTTTGTACCATCATGGATAAACCACCCAGCAAACAATGTATTGCTGAAGTGAAGATTAAAAGGAACATGGTGCTCCCTCTCAGAATGAGAGAATATTTGAAAAATGAAGAAGAAGTAGTAGCAGTGACAGAAGAGGCTTTCCAAAGCGAACCAAAAGATGACAATCGGTTTTGGCACTTGAGATTTGGACATCTCAACTTTGGAGGTCTTAATTTGTTGAACATAAAAGTAATGGTAAGAGGTCTTCCATTGATAGAGAAACCAGACAGCCTTTGTGAAGGTTTTATCTTGGGGAAACAACACGGAGAAAGTTTTCTTTCAAGGAAAAGCATAAGGGAAAAGGCCCCCTTAGATATTTTCCACTCAAATTTGTGTGAACCAATGCAAACTTCATCACTTGCTAGCAGCCATTACATGCTAACATTTATTGATGATTTTACTAGAAAAAATTGGGTTTACTTTTTGAAAAAGAAAAGTGAAGTGTTTGAAATATTTTGCAATTTCAAAGCACTTGTGGAAAACCAAAGTGGGCTGCATATCAAATTCCTAAGGACTGATAGAGGAGGTGAGTATATCTCTAAATATTTTCTACGTTTTGGTAGAGAAAATGGGATTCATAAGAAGTTTACAACTAGATATACTCTGCAGCAAAATGGAGTTGCTGAAAGGAAGAATAGAACAATAATGGAAATGGTAAGGAGCATGTTAAAGGCAAAGCATTTTCCTAATGACGATTAGGCTGAAGTTGTACATTGTGAAGCATACATTTTGAATATGTGCCCTACAAAAGCAGTTATGAACAAAGTGCCGGAAGAGGCATGGAGTGGCACAAAGAAAGGTGTCACACACATGAAGGTTTTTGGATGTGTGGCTTATGCACACATTCCGGATCAGCTAAGGAATAATTTGAACAACAAGGGGTAGAAATGTATTTTCATTGGATACAGTGAGGAATCCAAATCTTATAGGTTGTACAACCCATCCACGAAGAATTTTATTCTGAACAGAGATGTTCAGTTCATTGAGAAGGAAGCTTGGGATGGAAGCATACAGAAAACAAAAAATGTTAAACACTATTTATCTCATGATCAAAATGATGATGAGTTGGCTGAAATACATCCCCAAATAGCAGCACCAACACAAGGGCAACAAGAGACACCCTTGAGGAGAAATGAAAGTGCTTTTCCAAGCACACCACAAGGAGGAATTTCGAGTGCTTCTTCAAGCACTTGTACAACTATTGAAAGAGGTAAGAAGTTCAGAAATTTGAATGACATTTATGAAAAAGGGGTAGCAAATGAAGGTATAAATTATTTGTTTTATTTGTATTGTCATGTTGATGACCCTATCCACTTTGAAGAAGCTATTAAAGATAGGAAATGGATAAAAGCTATGGATGAGGAGATTAATGCCATAGAAAGAAACAAGACATGGGATTTGGTTGAACTCCCAAAAGTTAAAGATGTCATTGGAGTTAAATGGGTATATAAGAACAAGAGTAATGCTGAAGGAAAAATAGAGAGACACAAGGCCATTCTTGTTGTGAAAGGGTATAAGCAGAAGCATGGGATAGATTATGAGGAAACTTTCGCACTGGTTGCTAGAATGGAAACCGTGAGAGCAGTGTTGTCCATAGCAGCCCAAAACAAGTGGAAAGTTTACCAGATGGAAGTGAAGTCAACATTCCTAAATGGAGTGTTAATGGAATAGGTTTACATTGAAAAACCTCTAGGCTACGAAAAGAACGGCCAAGAGCATAAAGTGTTCAAGTTGAAGAAAGCTCTTTATGGGCTGAAGCAAGCGCCAAGAGCGTGGTACAGCAGGATAGATTCCTATCTATTGGAAAATGGATTTGAAAAGTGTGAGGGAGAACCCACCCTCTACATCAAAGAAAAAGATGGTAAAATGTTGATTGTGGTTTTATATGTTGATGATGTTATTTTCATAGGTAATGATGATTACCTTACTGAAAATTTTAAAACAGTCATGAAAGAAGAATTTGAAATGACTGACATGGGTTTTTTGAGATACTTCTTAGGAATAGAATTAGAACAAGATGAAAATGGGATTTTTATCTCACAGGAAAAATATGTTAATGAAGTGCTAGAAAGATTTAATATGAAGGAGAGAAAAGCAGCAATCACTCCCACAGTGATGGGATTAAAACTCAGCAGAGAGGACACCAGCAAGGATTTCGATCCTAGTTTGTACAAGAGAATAGTTGGCAGCCTCATGTATTTGACTGCAAGTAGGCCCAATATAATGCATGCTCTTAGTTTGATTTCCAAATTAATTTAGAAGCCAAAGGATGGACATTCGCAGGCAGCAAAGACAATTATGAGGTATGTTAAAGGTACCAAAGGGTATGGCATTTTATATACTGCTTCAAAATATTCAGATTTAATTAGATACACTAACATTGATTAGGCTGGAAGTGTAGATGATCAGAAGAGCACTTCCGGTTATGTTTTTCGCATGGGTTCAGGAGCCATTTCATGGGCTTCTAAAAAGCAGCCGATTGTAGCGTTGTCTACAGCAGAGGCAGAATATGTGGCAGCTACAGTAGCAGCGTGTCAAGAAATTTGGATCAGGAGGATGCTAAGAAGTTTGTTCCAAGAGAAAGTAAAAGGAACTGTGATTTTTTGTGACAATAGCTCAGCTATTGCATTATCTAAGAATTTTGTGTTTCACAAGAGAACGAAACACATTGACATAAAGTTTCATTACATCAGGGAGTTGGTAAATAATGGAGAAATTGTTTTGGAACACTGCAGAACTCAGGAGCAGTTTGCAGACATTTTGACCTAGCCATTAGGGCAGAAGAGTTTTGAGTTTTTGAGAAAATGCCTGGGTATGACTGATAACCCAACAGTTAAAAGTAAGGAGGACAGTTGAAATGTTACTTTCAACAGTCCTGTGTAGATCCGCTTTCCATTTTTAATCAACAGGTTCTAGTCCTCCAGCTGCTTTCCAAATGTAGTGAATAATCAGTTTCAGTTTTTTCTTTGAATCAGCGTAGTACTTTTATTTTGAAAAACAGAGCTTTTATATTTTTAATTGAACAGAGAACTTTGTTAAAATAGAAATAGAGATATTTTTTTTTGAAACAACGCAGGCGTTTTTTATTTTACCGTGGTCCCCACATAGCACAATGTCTTGTTGATGTGGCGAGTTCCACAATTGGAACGTCCACATATGTTCCACAACCCTTTTATATTATCCCGATGGTAAAACCCTAATGCATTCATTACAATGTGTTTTAAATCGCCCTCCGCACTTAAGCCAAGGTCCGCAGGTCCCACAAGACCATGCAGCATGTTATATATCGCATTGGGAGTGTTTATGTTATGGCCCGATTGCAACATACGAATGGCGGACCCGACGTATCTTATTGTGGCACAATTTATGTTTGGTCTCGGGTCTTATCCTAAATCGGCAATTGGAACTTTTGTTTGGTCACTTTGTTTTGTTTGAGTCACATAATCGATCGAGTTATACACCGGATTTAATATTTGGTTTTCGCATTACAGTTTGCGCCTACGTCAGCAGGCCAAAACCGGACCCAAAACATTTTTATGTGTTCGATTGGATAATCCATCGCATGTTCAAGCATTGACATCACCAACTAAAATTTTGTTACGTGAAAAGGTTATTGTATTTTTGTTCATTGTTTTTTGAATTCCGGTGATGTATTTGTTTTGATTCATCACGCGATTAAATTTTTGTGTCAAAAGTTTATTGTGTTGTTTTAAATGTTTTACATTGTAGTGTTTTAACATATGCGCGAAATTTAAGTGGGCCCGAAGGTATTTCAAACATCATATAGTTTAGTTTTAATATTATGTTATATGCACGTCATATAAAAAGTTGAAGAGGCCTGAGAGCCTGTGTTATGTTTTAATTTGAAAAGCACAGCAGTGCGTATTTTCAACAGAGAGACAGAGTGTGTCTTTTGACAGACAACGAGCTTGTTTTTCTGCACTGTGTTATGCAACAATTAGAATTTGTAAATCCTCAACAAAGAAAATTTTGTAATTATAGTCTTTAGTTTTGAAATAGAAAGATTTTCAAGTTCAATACTCTGTTCTCCAGTGAAGAATTTTTTTTTATTTCTCTGTGTTAAAGAGGAGACTATTACTCTCTCCATTGTTTGTTCTAGAATTTTCATAAATTCCAACATGGTATCAGAGCTAGTCTAGGCTCTTTGACGGTGTCAAAGAAGCTGAAGGAAGGAGTTCTTGTTGTAGCAGCTTCTCCAGCAAAGTGAAGGCTCAGTCAAGAAGAATACAAGGTATTTCTCTATACAGATTTTTGTGTTACTGTTGAAGGCAGTCAATTACTTTAAATACATAGTCAAGTGTTTTTGAAGCATAGTTCAGAGTGCAAGAATGGCTGTAGCCAACACTAGCGTGGGTATTGGAAATACCCAGCTCCCACAATTTAATGGGAAAATTTATGACTACTGGTCAATAACTATGAGAGCCTTATTTTCTTCCCAAGATTTATGGGAACTTGTTGACGATGGCTTTTATGAGCCAGTAGATGAAGATGAGTTTAATGATTTAACTCAGACAGAGAAGGAATTGTTGAAGAGAAATAAGAATAAGGATTTTAAAACCCTCTAATTTTTGTATCTGGTAGTGAATGAGAGTATGTTTCCTAGGATAGCAGAAGCTAAGAGATCCAAAGAAGCACGAACAACTCTCAAGACAGCCTATCAAGGCATGTAAAAAGTGAAGACAACAAAACTACAGTTGCTGAGGAGAGACTTTGAGACTCTTTGTATGAAGGAGTCAGATAATATAGACTCATTCTTCACACATGTGATTGGAATGGTCACACAGATAAGGTCTCATGGAGAGACTCTTGAAGACAAGAGGATTGTGGAAAAACTCTTGAGGAGTCTACCCTCAAGGTTCGATGTGATTGTTACCACCATAGAGGAGACTAAGGATATGGAAAATTTTTCAGTGGATGAGCTACATGCATCACTGATGACCCATGAGTAGAGATTGGGTAGAAGTGAAAACTCATCTCTAGAGCATGCCTTTAAGACCTAGATGTCTTTCAGAAGAGGAAGAGGGCAAGGCAGAGGAAACAAGAGAGGAAGAGGTAGAAGCCAAAACAGAGGTGGAAGAAACAGTCCAACAAATGCTCAAGGAAGGGGTAGCAATCCAAATCACCATCAAGGCCAAGGAATTAGCTAGCAAAGTGGTCAGTAGAATCCTCAAGGACAAAGGTATGATAAATCCAATGTCCAATGTCACTATTGTAAAAAATATGGACATTATGCTAATGAATGTAGAAAAAAGCAACATGATATGGGAAATAGAACAAATGCAAATTTACAGGGGAAAATCTCAGCCAAGATAAATTATTTTCAGCTTGCAATATGGCTGAAGAAAAGAGTAAAGATTTATGGTTTATAGACTCCGATTGCAGTAACCATATGGCAGGAAACATAGCAATGTTTTCTATGTTAGATGAGAGTGTGAAGTCACAAGTCACACTAGGGACTGATAGTAAAGTTTATGTTATGGGAAAATGAGATGTAAATGTTTTAACAAGGAAAGGTGCAAAGAAATCTATAACAGATGTTTATTATGTTCCAGGAATGAAATGTAACCTCTTAAGTATTGGACGACTTGTTCAAAATGGGTACAATGTTTTCTTTTATGATGATGCTTGTACCATCATGGATAAACCACCCAGCAAAAAATGTATTGCTGAACTGAAGATGAAAAAGAACAGGATGTTCCCTCTTAGATTAAGAGCAGATTTGAAAAATGAAGAAGAAGTAGCAGCAGTGACATAAGAGGCTTTCCAAAGCGAACCAAAAAATGACAATTGGTTGTGGCACTTGAGATTTGGACATCTCAACTTTGGAGGTCTTAATTTGTTGAACATAAAAGGAATGGTAAGAGGATTTCCATTGATAGAGAAACCAGGCAGCCTTTGTGAAGGTTGTATCTTGGGGAAACAACACAGAGAAAGTTTTCCTTCCGGGAAAAGCATAAGGGAAAAGGCACCCTTAGAGATTGTCCACTCAGATTTGTGTGGACCGATGCAAACTCCATCACTTTCTAGCAGCCATTACATGCTAACATTTATTGATGATTTTACTAGAAAAACTTGGTTTTACTTTTTGAAAAACAAAAGTGAAGTGTTTGAAATATTTTGCGATTTTAAAGCACTTATTGAAAACCAAACTGGGTTGTATATCAAAGTCCTAAGGACTGATAGAAGAGGTGAATATATCTCTAAAGATTTTCTACGTTTTTGTAGAGAAAATGGGATTCATAAGTATTTTACAACTAGATATACTCCACAGCAAAATGGAGTTGCTGAAAGGAAGAATAGAACAATAATGGACATGGTAAGGAGTATGTCAAAGGCAAAGAATTTTCCTAATGATTATTGGACTGAAGCTGTACATTGTGCAGCGTACATTTTGAATAGGTGCCCTACAAAAGCAGTTATGAAGAAAGTGCTGGAAGAGGCATGGAGTGGCACAAAGAAAGGTGTCACACACATGAAGTTTTTTGGATGTGTGGCTTATGCACACATTCCGGATCAGCTAAGGAAGAAGTTGGACAAAAAGAGGGAGAAATGTATTTTCATTGGATACAGTGAGCAATCCAAAGCTTATAGGTTGTACAACCGATCCACTAAGAAGTTTATTGTGAGCAGAGATGTTCAGTTCATTGAGGAGGAAGCTTGGGATGGAAGCATAGAGAAAATAGTGAATGTTAAACACTATTTATCTCATGATGAAAATGATGACGAGTTGGCTGAAATACATCCCCAAACAGTAGAACCAACACAAGGGAAGCAAGAGACACCCTTGAGGAGAAATGAAAGTGCTTCTCCAAGCAGACCACAAGGAGGAAATTCGAGTGCTTCTTCAAGCACTTGTACACCTAATGAAAGAGGTAAGAAGTTTAGAAATTTGAATGACATTTATGAACAAGACGTAGCAAATTAAGGTATGAATTATTTGTTTGATTTATATTGTCATGTTGATGACCCTATCCACTTTGAAGAAGCTATTAAAGATAGGAAATGGATAAAAGCTATGGATGAGGAGATTAATGGCATATAAAGAAACAAGACATGGGATTTGGTTGAACTCCCAAAAGGTAAAGATGTCATTGGAGTTAAATGGGTCTATAACACTAAGAGTAATGCTGAAGGCAAAATAGAGAGACACAAGGCCAAACTTGTTCTCAAAGGGTATAAGCAGAAGCATGGGATAGATTATGAGGAAAATTTCGCACCGGTTGCTAGAATGGAAACCGTGAGAGTAGTGTTGTCTATAGCAGCACAAAACAAGTGGAAATTTTACCAGATGGACGTGAAGTCAAAATTCCTAAATGGAGTTTTGATGGAAGAAGTTTACATTGAACAAACTCTAGGCTATGAAAAGAAAGACCAAGAGCACAAAGTGTGCAAGTTGAATAAAGCTCTTTATGGGCTGAAGCAAGTTCCAAGAGCGTGGTACAGTAGTATAGATTCCTATCTACTAGAAAATGGATTTGAAAAGTGTGAGGGAGAACCCACTCTCTACATCAAAGAAAAATATGGTAAAATTTTGATTGTGGTTTTATATGTTGATGATGTTATTTTCACAGGTAATGATGATTACCTTATTGAAAATTTTAAAACAGTCATGAAAGAAGAATTTGAAATGACTGACATGGGTTTGTTGAGATACTTCTTAGGAATACAAGTAGAACAAGATGAAAATGAGAATTTTATCTCACAAGCAAAATATGTTAATGAAGTGCTGGAAATATTTAGTATGCAGGAGAGAAACGTAGCAATCACTGCCATAGTGATGGGATTAAATCTCAGTAGAGAGGACAACAGCAAGGATTTCGATCATAATTTGTACAAGAGCATGGTTGGCAGCCTCATGTATTTGACTGCAACTAGGCCCGATATAATGCATGTTGTTAGCTTGATTTCCAGATTCATGGAGAAGCCAAAGGATGCACATTGGCAGGTAGCAAAGAGAATTTTGAGGTATGTTAAAGGTACCAAAAGGTATGGCATTTTATCTACTACTTCAGAACGTTCAGATTTAATTGGATACACTGACAGTGATTGGGATGGAAGTGTAGATGATCAGAAGAGCACTTCCGGTTATGTTTTTCACATGGGTTCAAGAGCCATTTCATGGGCTTCTAAAAAGCAGCCAATTGTAGCGTTGTCTACAACAGAGGCAGAATATGTGGCAGCTACAATAGCAGTGTGTCAAGAAATTTGGATGAGGAGGATGCTAAGAATTTTGTGCCAAGAGAAAGGAAAAGGAACTATGATTTTTTGTGACAATAGCTCAGCTATTGCATTATCTAAGAATTTTGTGTTTCACAAGAGAACGAAAAACATTGACACAAAGTTTCATTACATCAGGGAGTTGGTAAACAATGGAGAAATTGTTTTGGAACACTGCAGAACTTAGGAGCAGTTTGCAGACATTCTGACCAAGCCATTGGGGTAGAAGAGTTTTGAATTTTTGAGAAAATGTCTGGGTATGACTGATAACCCAGCAGTTGAAAGTAAGGGGGAGTGTTGAAATGTTACTTTCAACAGTCTTGTGCAGAGCCACTTTCCATTTTTAATCAACAGGTTCTAGTCCTCCAGCCACTTTCCAAATGTAGTGAACAGTTAGTTTCAATTTATTTTTGAATCGGTGCAATCCTTTTATTTTGAAAAATAGAGATTTTCTATTTTAATTGAACAATCTTTGTTTTCTGAAACAGAACATTTTGTTAAAATAGAAACAAAGATATTTTGTTTTGAAACAACACGGGCATTTTTTATTTTACTGTGGTCCCCACACAACACAGTGTCTTGTTGATGTGGTGAGTTCTGCAATTGGAACGTTCACATATGTTCCACAGCCCTTTTATATTATCCCGATGGTAAAACCCTGATGCATTCATCGCAATGTGTTTTAAATCACCCTCCACACTTAAGCCAAGGTCCGTGGGTCCTACAAGACCACACGACATGTTATATATCGCATCGGGAGTGTTTATGTTATGGCCCAATTGAAACATACGAATGGTGGACCCAACGTATCTTATTGTGGAACAGTTTGTGTTTGGTCTCGGGTCCGATCCTAAATCGGCAATTGGAACTTTTTTTTGGTCGCTTTGTTTTTTTTGAGTCACAGAACTGATGGAGTTATACACCGGATTTGATATTTTGTTTTCACATTATAGTTTGCGCCTACGTCAGCAGGCCAAAACCAGACCTGAAACATTTTTATGTTTTCGATTGGATAATCCATCGCGTGTTCAAGCGCTGACGTCACCAACTCAAGTTTTGTTACGCGAAAATGTTATCGTATTTTGGTTCACTGTTCTTTCAAGTCTGGCAGCGTATTTGTTTTGATTCATCGCGCGATCAAAGTTTTGTGTCAAAGGTTTATTGTATTGTTTTAAATGTTTTACATTCTAGTGTTTTAACATATGCGCAAAATGTAAGTGGACCCGAAGGCCTTTCAAACATGATATAGTTTAGTTTTAATATTATGTTATATGCACGACATATAAAAAGTTGAAAAGGCTCGAGAGCCTATGTTATGTTTTAATTTGAAATGCACAACAGTGCATATTTTCAACAGAGAGACAGAGTGTTTGTTTTTAGCACAACAGTGCATTGTTACTAAGAGACAGAGTGTGTCTTTTGAGAGAGAGTGAGTTTGTTTTTCTGCACTGTGTTATGCAATAGTCAAAATTTGTAAATCCTCAATAGAGGAACTTTTGTAATAGTCTTTGGTTTTGAAATAGAAAGATTTTCAAGTTCAAGACTCTGCTCTCCAGTGAAGATTTTTTTTTTTATTTCTCTGTGTTAAAGAGGAGAGTATTACTCTCTCCCTTGTTTGTTTTGGAATTTTCATAAATTCCAACATAGCAGCAACTTAAAAAATAGTTTATGATGATGCCCTTGTCTCCTCCTCAATCTTGGTCGGTCCCCCAAGCAGGACTAGCGATTGATCCCTAGGAGTAGCTACTTGAACAACAGCTTATGACGATGCCCTTGTCTCCTCCTCAATCTGTGTCTATCTCTCAAGAACCCCAACACAAACGTCAGCTTCTTATTGTGAAGTCAATCCCGCAACGAGTAAAATCTGTCGTCAAGAATAGAACCCTCTGGATTGGAGGTTTGCAGGATTGGATGTATGAGAGTTATCTACATCAATGTTTTTCTACTATAGGGAACCTTGTTTCAGTTAAGATAATTCACAATAAGCAGCCTGGACAATCAGAGGGTTATGGATTCTTGGAGTTTGTAGACCATCGAGGCGCCCAAATGGCTTTTCAAAATTATAGATGCCCAGGGATGAAGAATTTTACAAGCTAAATTGGGCAATGTATAAGCGTGCCGAAGAATTTACTATATTTGTGGGAAATTTTGCATTTGATGACACATAAGACTTGTTGCAAGAGAGCTTCTAAGATGTATACCCATCTGTAAAATGATCAAAGGTTATTACTGAGAAGAATATAGGCCTTTCAAAAGGATATGGGTTTGTAGCGTTTAGGGATGTGAATGAGCAAGCTCAGGCTATAACAGAGTTGAATGGAAAGCTTTGTTCCTCTAGACCTATGTGAATAGGTCTTGCCATGAGAAATCAGACTCCAAATTATTAGCAACAGTCTACCTCGGAGAATGATCAAAAAAATATGACTCTATTTGTTGGTGACTTAGACCCCGCTGTAACAGCTCGGAAGCGCTGACGGAGGCATTTGTCCAGTTTGGTTGTGTTGTGTATGCAAGGAGACCTTTGGGCAGGCGTTGTGGATATGTCTAGTTTATGAACAGGGAATCTGCAGAGTTAGCATTGTAGAAGCTAGATAGTTTAGTTCTTGGTCAGCGACAAATTAGGGTTTCCTGGAAACAAAGTCCTGCAAATGCACAAGTGCAGTGTGCTCAAATACAACAACCAGATCTAAATCAATGGAATGGGGCTTATCAGGGTCATGGACAAGGATACAATGCTAGTTATGGTTATATCTCCCAACCTCAATGGGTATTAGATCCATATGAGTGGACTGGGGTTTCTTATGGTGGTATACAATGATCCAATGTTCTTTATGGTTATGCCAGGAAACCTCAAAATTCAGATATGTACATTAATACTTTTGCGAATGGACATTATCAGCAACATACCCACTGAATTAGTTATAAATTGTTCTTGTTATTGCTATATTTCATTATTATTATATTTTGTTATTTTTAAAACTCTTTTTATCAGAAAAAAATTGTTTTCATATACATTAACAACCAATTTCAAGTTCTGTAGCTCATTTAAGGATATGACTATATATTTATTTTATTTCAACAAAACGAACAAATGAGGCATTTGAGCACAATTATGTGTAACATAATCGAACTCGGTATATAACATAACGGATATAATTCGATATCAATGAATATGTTACATAATCGAAGTCAGCATATATCATAATGGATATAATTCAAAATGAATGAATATATATATAGTAGAGATCATTATCGAACTTATTCAAGACTCCAAACCAAAGTCACCTACGGAAACTTTCTCAAGTGTTAGGAAGTTGATATTGGAACTTCGTCTCAGTCTCAACTATGAATCACTTTGGATATTTGGGTTAGGGATTTAGTTCAATGTTAAGTTATAAAGAGAAGAAATAAGCACCATATAAAGACACTAGCCATTGACAGAGAGGATTTCACAAGACAGGAGTGTGAGACTCAATTGTGATGGCTTTTTGGCAAGTGTAGAAATGCAATGTAGGAGATCAAGATCAACCAATAAAATGAAGAAGAGATCAAGGGCTTGATGTAATACACCAAATATAGGGTATGTAAGTATAATAATATTAGTTGCTCCATTATCCTAGAATGAGATCCAAAGTAGGTTCAAAGTTTTATTTAGGAATTTTTGATTGGACAAAATATATTTGTGTTAATTGTTATTGAGATTGAGTATGTAATTTGTTTGCTACTAGTTAATTAAGAACTTTGTCATGCATTTTTCAATATATATTTGATTGATGTAGGTGGATATTTTTGGCCATATAGCTATTCCACTGGGACCCAAAGTGTTGTTTTCTATCATTTTCCTATTTTTTAACGTAGTTTCCTATTTCAACAGTATTTTATATTTTCCAGTTTGTGGCTCCTAAACTTTTGGAGTTGTGTTGGGGAACCAAACAATGTTTTTTGGGGGAAACAACAAAAAAACGAAACAAAGTTTGATATTTGTAGTCAAATTTTTTTGTCCTCAAATATACCTTTCCAATGGGCTCTCGTTCATGCAAGATAAAGATCGTATTCCAAAGTTATGACCCTAGGAAGTTGACATTCCATCTAACCCCATCATGGCCCATACCTTTTGGTGCTTCATCTGTCGGGGTTAGTTTTCTAGATGTTTATGGTATAAAATTATCTCTTCATGATAAAAATGCCTTTGAGACTGATTGTAACATAGCTCAGAAGGCATGTATCCATCACATTTCCTCTAAGAGATAGGCTAATATCGTCTGAGCTAGTTTGCCTTCATTTCACATGTAAACAATTTTCAGCATATGTTATTTATTAATTGAAGTTTATTTTCATTGAATCTTTGTGTTTATATTTTAAATATATATTTCATTTCATTCCTCCATGAATATAGATCAATAGTATCATAACAATCTTCTCTTTCTCTATTTTTTTCACATTTCAGCAATGAGGTCAGGGTATAGGGTGTTGAGACTCAAACTTCTTGAACAATTACAAGACCATCTTATGTGACCTAGAAAACCTCATATGGTAGAAGAAAATAAGTATGAGGGATCAAAATATTGTATCAAAATTTTGCTCAAAGAGGCCATCAAGTGACAAAGGAGTGAGATGATGGATAATTTTTCCTGGATCCTTCGATGCATACCAATGGGTGATGCATCATCATCCAACAACCACTTGGGATCATCATGCTCCAAATAGATGGTTAAATCTACTAGAAGGATATTTTAATTCCATAAAATTTTCAATAGATAAAATATTATTTTGTGCTCCTTAAGGCCAACCCCCATGTCAAGGATTGGTGGGAAACTTACTGAGAGAAAAGGGCTAAGGAGGAGTGCTCATTATTTTCATCTGCACCATCTTGGGATTCTTTTTAAATATTTTTAAGGAGCAGTATTACCCTATTGGGGGCTATGAATACAAGCACCTAAAATGGAACACAATATGGCATGAAAGGGATCAAGAAATGCCAGAGTTCATGTATATCTTTCATAACCTATGAAAAAAGTCGTGTATCATGGTATCTCAGTCAAATATGGTGCTCAATTAACATGTTTGTATGCATAAATACATACAAGAATAAATTGAGTTCCTAGACATCTCCTTTATTTCGAAAACATGTCGACATGCTATCAAAATCTAGCATAAATTTAAACAGAATAAGCGATACTTTTTATATTGAAATGTGAAGTAGGGAAAGTGAATCCCCAAGCTGCATAACGAATGATATATCCAAGGTGGAATGACCTAGGACAACTCATCGAAGCTAAAAGTAAATAATAACAATCATAAGATGAAGAACGACAGAAGAAAGTGGCGTGAGTTCCACAAGAGTGCTACTCACAACACAAATGAATGTCAAGGAAAGCATTCACTTGTGGCTGAGTTGAAAACATCAAAGTCAAAAACATGTTCTGACTGCAATACAAAACTTAAATGGGGAAAAAATCATTAATTAATAACACAACACCATTTTTTCCACTACCAAGGTCAAGAAAAGTAAGTCTGAAGATCTAGAAGAGGCTGAGCGTCTCTTCCAGTACATCTAGATATTGGCGAAGGGATCTTTGCTACAATTCATTATCGATAGTTGGAGGAAAATAAAACTTGTCTTAGAGGAGGTTGTTAAGAAGCAGGACCTATTGAAAAAACCACAACCATACACCATCGGGTGGCTCCACCAAGGTTCACACCACTGAATTAGCTAGCAACGTTGCCTTCCCTACAACATCAAGAATTTCATGGATGAGGTATTATGTGATGTTGCTCCCCTTTAACTTTGTGATGTTTTATTAGGATAAATATACATGTGGAATGATCATGTCGTGTATGAGTGTAGACATCATACCGTTATTATTACTTTGGATAGAAAACTATACGGGATAACGAAGGTAGCACCACATGCTACCATTTATTTGATCTCTACTATCCAGTGAAGTAATATCATCTCCCTGAATAGGAAATTTGTTTTCTTCATGATTCACTATGAAAGTGAGGGGAAGATTATGCCCTCAAGAGAGGGCTCCTTTGTGTAGCAAAAGAAAGTGTATAAGGTGATGGAAGAGTACACAGACATCTTCTCCTCACCCCTAGGGGTACCTCTGCACTGTTAGGTCAATAATTCGATCGATATGACCCCCTTTGCACCTCTATTTGATGGGCCAATGTACCACCTCTCGCTTTTTGAAAAAAATGAAATTAAGTGGAAGATCCAAGAGTTGCTAAAAAAAGGGCACATCCGATCAAATTCCTTACCTTTTGGGAGCCCAATTTTACTTATGCAGAATAAACATGGTACCTAGATACTCTGCATTGATTATCATGCATTGAAAAAAATCATAGTGAGGATATATACCCAATCCCATGGATTAATTATCTTCTTGAACAACTTAAGGGGGATAAGTAATTTAGCAAGGTTGATTTCAAGTTTTTTATTGATAACTTCCAATAGAACCCATATATGTATGGAACACCACCTTCAAGTCCAAAGACAGCCACATTGAGTTGTTGGTCATTCCCTTTGGGTTGAAAAATTCCCCCAAAAATTTTATGAGGCTATTGGATGACATATTTCATCATTTCACCAACTCCTTCATGGTTGTATATCTATATGATATCCTCATATTTAGTACGAGTTCAGAAGAGAAATTCAAACATATTTGGTAGGTCATTCAAATGGTGTGACAACACAAGCTGTGTGCGAACCTAGAGAAAGTGTATTCCAGCATGGACCATGTCCAATATGTGGGGTACATAATTGATGATCAAGGAATGCATGTGGATCCAGCTAATATCCAAGTCATTCATGATTATAAATCACCGAAGACTCTAATAGAGCTTCATAGCTTCTTGGGTATTTTTCATTTCTATCATAGAATCATGTTGGGGTTCTCTGGTATCACTTGGACCTTTATTCAAATTAGTAAGGGAAGAGAAAAAGTAAAATTTTTTTCTCCAAGTCACAACATAAGGACTGGAACATCGCCTTTTCTCTACACCCATTATCACCTTTTTAGTCCTGCAACAACCATTTGAGATTGAGATAGATTCCTCTATTTATGATATTGGTGCAATCCTCACTATCATAGTGAGATGCTCTCTAATAATGTTCGAATGTACCCCACAGATGATAAGGAAATGTATTCTTTCATGCAGTCTTACCAAAATTGGAAACTTTGTATTCTAGGGAAGGAGATTATCATCCACATGGATCATCGTTCTCTTAAATTTATGTATACATAGGGGAATTTGCATAAAGATCTCCATCAAAAATGGTACACAAACCTATAAAAATTACATTTGAACATTAAATAAAAGAAGGGTAGTACCAATCACGTCACTGATTGCCTCATATCTCCCATGATTGTGGCACTAAGTATAGTTCTCAACGATTGTGGCCACAAGACTTATCGATGGTTGTAGTTATATAAAAAATGACTCAGAATTCACTCTCACCTAGAATATTTTCATTGATGAAAGTCTACTTCTCGACATCCACCATTAGGATGGATTATTGTGCTATCTAAAAAATATTTTTGTTCCTTCAAGAAAACATGTGATGCTGATTTTGGAGGCAGATTATAGTTGTTTTGTAGGAAAAATTGGTATCAAGAAGACAGTGGCAATACTGTAGAAATATTTTTATCAGAAAAAACTCTCACAAGATGTTGGAAAATATATCATATCTTGAATTTTATATTCCATCTCCAAGCTAATCATTCAGAAGAAAGGCCTTTACACTCTTGTTCCTACTCTTATCCAACCTTTGGAATCCATATACATGGAATATATATTTAGTATTCCTTCTACCAAACATGGTAATGATATTTTTTTTACGGTCATTGATATGTTTTCTAATATGACCAGATTGGTTTCCTACAAGAAGAGTATCATATTATAAGCCTGTAATAAGCTCTTCGTCGAATGTGTGTGGGTACATTTTTCGATCCCAAAAACTATTATATTACATCATGATAGCATATTCCTAAGAAAATTTTTCATACTACAAATGTAAAACTATAAGAATCCACAAACATGGGATGAGACTCTCCGCTATGTGCAACACAACTACAACATAGATATCCATAGCTCAATTCATCACAACCCCTTCCATGTTGGCATGGGATTTCAGCCATTATGTCCCACTGATGTTGTAATGCCTAATGGACCTACACATATATAGCTTGCACATGTTCAATATGAAGTTGATAATGTCATCAAGTTTATTGAATGCATTTAGCATATTTTATAGTAGGTTCATGATATACTGGATAAATCCAATACTAAGTACAAACAACATGATGATCAAAATTGGGTGCCACATAAATTTCAAGTAGGCAATAAGGTTTTGTTGCATTTGTATATGGAACACTTTTCTAGAGCCCATTGAAGGGTTTTACCACTCTGATATGGGCCTTAGAGCATCATTATGGCTATAGGTGAAAATAGTTTCAAGATAAGTATCCCCTAATTCTTGTACTCACACCAAATATTCAATGTGGGCCACTTTTGACCATAATTTTCACCATTTTTGGACACACCAGACATTGTTGAGAAGTTGACACAAATAGAGTTCAACCCAAATGAAATTGAACATGACACAAAGGATAAGATCATCGACATAGAAATTATGAATAATTTCCAACAGAGGATCCAACAGTATTAGGTTTTTGAAATCGTTCAACTCCTACACAAGGGAAAGTATCTAATGGTGGACCAAGTTTAGCAGAAGTTTTCTCACCTTATAGAGGCACTCAACGTAATGGGAACGATTGCTTCCTATGAGGGACAAACTGCTCTAGGTTGATATTGGTGGCCATATGTATATTCCACTTAGGTTTGCAACATTTTTTTTTATAACTTTTCTATTTTTTCAAAATAGTTTCCTATTTCAACATTTTTCTATTTTTGGAACTTTTCCAGTCCTAGAATTCTAGAACCATTTTGAGGCCCTAAACAACGTTTTTTGGGGAAATGGGAAAGCATGATATAGAGAATATTTTTTGTTGTCCAAATTTGTTATTGTTGGATAAAATTTTCTAATGGGATATCGTGCATTCCAAAAAGGGATAGTATGGAAAAGTTACGACCAAAGGAAGTTAACATTCTAACTAACCCATTTGGGTCCCTATATTTTTTCGCTTCAACTCCAAGGTTTAGGTGTTCATATGTTTAGGGTTTATCATTTCTTCTTCATGAAAAAATAAAGGTGCAGAGTTTTGATGGAAGATAAAATGACATAGGGTAAGCTCCATATTTTAAAAATATTATTTAGTAGATATATTCAATTACAAATTTTTGTTTTTTACTTCTATATGATTTGAACAAACAACCTTTTCTTTCTATAGTACTTCTAAGGATCTGTGCATGAGACTAATAGTGAGGCGAATGTTCGTAGCAGTGATGCACCAATATCACAATGTACTACCATGGTCGACATACCCATGAAGATATTTAACTCTTTATATGGATCATGGCATTGTGAATCAATTGAAAACACCTTGTAGGGCCCATGGAACACCCTACCACTTTAGACCAAACTATGCACATGATCATGCAAATGTGTTAATTAGTGACTATATCGATTTCTTTCCTAGATTGACACATGTTACAAATAGAATAACAATGAATGTTTCATTTGTAGTCACATGATAGATTTTTTTATTCGAGATACCATAAGCATCAAATATTTATGATTTTTTAATTACTTCCTATTATCTAGTTGAAATTTAAATCAATCCAATTATTTTAAATTAATGGAAATATCATTTCACGTGAAATTTTTTCTTATAAACACATAAATGAGAGCCATTTGTAGATATTTATGCCCATCATAAGAACATAGCTGAATTATTGGAATGGTAATTTGAAAAATAATTTTATGACTATTTAATCGACCTATTCGATGAGTACTTCAACAAAATAATAGTCACATAATTGGTTGGCACATTGGGAAATATGTGACAAAACAATACAATGTCCATTTTCCAAAAAAAATTACATATGATTATCCTCGAATGAGTCGTAAGGGAGAGTTGAAAAACCCACTAAAGGATGCAAAGGAGAAGAAAGCGAGAAAGAATGGAAAAATGCCAATTGGTATAGGAATGTATTTGATATTTTGAATTTAATATGTTGAATTTTCTTTAGTTCTACATAAAATTATGATATCTAATTTATTTGACACTTTTTGTAAATTTCTAGAAACATGAAAAGAAACGAGGGAAATGCTAGAAAAAACATAAGAAACACACATCGAGGATAATTACATGAAACTAAAAGAACAAGTTGTAAGTACTAAATAATTAAACCAAATCATTCATATCATCATAGTTGTTTTATTTAATTGCACCCGGTAACCAAAGGTTGTGACGTTATGTAATGAAAAGGGCTCACTTCAAAGTTGTAACCACTAAAAAGGACCTCCAACTTAGTTTCATGTTTCAATTTCAAGCCATGTTTGAACATTGAGAAAGCATGGGAAAGCACAGTCTTTCCCTTTCAATGGCATGGTAAATAAAATCAAAGGACATTAATTTTTTATTACTGGTAAATGTTATTCATGATTTATTTCTTCCATAAATTAATGTGTTTTTTTAGGTAGAGGAGAAATAAGAATAATGAGGCCAAAAATGGACAATAGCTCAATTGTTGTGGAGTGTAATCCAATGATGGTGGTTGGTGGCTCAATTATGGCATATTATGGCTAAATATTTATAAGTACATATCACTATTTGTCATATCTACTTCTAGAAGGTGTATTTATATATTTCTTATTTATATGGAAATGCATGTGAATAACGATTCTCGGATGAACAAGAACACATGCATCCAAAACAACCCGATAAAGGTAATTGTAGTGATATTTGTATTGATGAATTAAATTTATAAAGAATAGATAAACATATCAATTTAACCATTTTTTTTATTACAATGAATTCACCTTTACAAAAAATTACATACCATGCAATGTAGAAAAGTAGACATACAACATTCTTGAGCAGAAATATATAATTAGCACCAAAATAGGTGTTAGGATGTTAATATAGGTTTATAAAGTCAGTCTGGTTCACATTTACTTGTAAATTTGGGGTTCGTTTGGTTATTTAAAATATATCATGCAAGCTATATGCATACCACATGTTCCCTACCAAGTATTTAGATGAAAATAAATAAAAGGCCCAAAGCAAGCTATGTATTGAGAAAAAAATATCAAATAAGGCTCACTTCTAAGTAACAACAATCTAAGGAAATGGAAATTTTCAGATAACAAAAAAACGATATAAACAAGAAAGGAAAAAAAAATCATAAAGTGTAAACAATATAACTGTAAAACATACCTATACCATACAACTATGTCCAACAACACCTGACGAAAGAGGGGGCCCAACTCTTCGATCAGGGCTTTGTTTTGGAAATGATAGATTATTCCAAGTTACAATGTGCTAGTTCTTTCATTAAATTGAAAAGGAAATTATAACAGAGTTCTATTGTTACACAAGAAAGGATGATCAAACAGCTCTCTCACTTGTGCCATAATTATACAAAACCACCAATTCATGAATAACATTTCTTTAACAAAACCCATAGGTCGTGGTGACTTTCTATTAAAAATTATATAATTATTCGCTATATACGAAACCAAATGGAAATATATATACATCGCTAGATCTTCCATATATTTGATGATTAGAAGGATTTCATTCGTTGTTGGTCTAGTACTCGAAATAGTGTTGCCAATCCACTATTAACAATATGACAATAATCCTTGTTTCATCGAACGATATCTTGTGCATGTTTTTGGATAATTTGTAGGGATATTTTTTATTCGTCTAAGTAACATTCCCCTATGAATATCTCTTCATCATTTAACAATTGAAGAAGACATAACATTATAATATACCTTCTCATTTTTTCGGACACAAATTTACCTAAAAGGAACTATAAAGTGGATAAAATGGGGTAAATGTAAGATGGAAAAAGTAGGTAATTTCAACAACAAATATCTCCCCCCAACTGGCTTGGTTGCATGTTCTCATGCAATTTTCTTTCGGTGTAGATCAGGGGTCAATCTGTTGAGACTATCATGGAGCTAAGAGAGATCATATTGATTTGAAATGTTAGTCCCTAGTAGCTGATACACATATCTTCCAAATGATATACTGCCACCAGTCTTCATCCACTATGTATGTTGACTCGTATTACTCAGATGGTAACCAAATAATGTGAAACCGAAACCTTAACCCCAAACAATTACTAGCACAATGTTGTATGTAGTAAATGTATGGTGGCACTCTCTCCAAGGCCCTGTGAAAATTGGGTGCCTAGAAGGGCTCTCATCCCCGTATAGCTAATGATGAAAGCATCCAATTCCTTTGGGAACCGTCCATGGATTTTTCTCTAAGAGTATAAATTTGGTTGGTGTATGGCTTCGTGCGCCACCATTAATGGGTCATGAGCACCCCTTCCTTCTAACCTACTAACTTATGAAACTGATGATGTTTAGTATATATATCCTGACATTGGAAATTTTCCATTATGATCATCAAAAGACGATTTTCCCGATTCGCCTTAAATGTATCCAGAGCCTTTTTCCACTTAACTTGGTTAATTATGAAATATGTGAAAGCTCTTACCTAGATATCCTCTACGAATGACACTGGGTTGAACTTTTGATCTGTGTCAAGGATGTAATCATGCATGTAGAAATCACGCAAAAAAATTGATTGATATAATTTTTGGCTCTCAGAATTCTTAACAAATGCATGAGATATACTATGTTGTGGACCAGTTCCTAGTGGATGCTTTCTATGCAAAAGAAAAAATACTGCTCGTGAAGTAAAAGTGAATCAGAATTTCCAGGGAGTCTTCATAGTTGTAATTGTTGTGTTAGAGAAAACATCTCACCTAGGTCAGTATTCAGTAACTGAACTTGTCCCTGTAATTCTTCAATCCTTTTCTGCAATTTTTGTTGTTACCGTTGAGATTTCTCAATATGGTTTGTATAATTGGAAACTACTTTTCCTACACTTTCTCGAATTTATTTTATTTCTTTCTGGTGAATCTCTGTAGGGATTTTCCCATGATGAAAACTAGGGGAAGTATCCTTCCACTTTAGGATCTCTGTAGATAGAATAAATTTTTGAACCTTGTCAATATGGTCAGATGCCTTAGTCTATCTAGATGTTGAGGTCACCTCACTCTCTTATATATGTGTATATTTTGAAACCACCTCCTTATCGTCAGTCTATATGGCCATCAAAAAAAAATTTCGTTGGTCTCGGGAGAGCTTGATGCTTAGCCTTGTTTAGTACTTCATTGTTCGTTATTCTCTATGCGAAACTGTGCCACCCATTTCCTCAAAATTATGATATCCCTTTTTAACTGAACATTTTATTTCAGCAATTGTCGGTTTTGGCATCGATTATAAAATTTCTTTACCAGCCACTCTTTAACAGGTTCCTTCTTAAGCACAATTTCCTCCACCTATCTCAATGCCGATGTTGGTTCTTGTGGGACAATATTGGAAAATTATTTGATAGGATCTAGAGCTACTACGTTTTCCTCTATTTTTTTCAGGGCTGACACTAGTTCTTATGTAACAGTCTCAGCCTCAACCTCCTCTATAAATTGTTTTGGAACCGATACTAGTTCTTATGGAGCAGTGTCATCCTCAACCTCCTCTACAACTTAGTTTGGAACTAAGAATAGTTCTTTTGGATCAATTTCAGGCCCAACCTCCTCTGTGATTAATCCTAAAAAGATGAGAGTAAGAGGAAATACTTTCGATGAGCCAAATTTTTTTGTTGTGCTAGTGTGCGAAAAATATTTCCTTGCTCCTCTTGCGAGAGAGACCATGATTGGTGAAAACAAAGGGGTAATTTTAGTTTCCATTCCCTCGACATCCCCTCTTTCCATCCCATCAACATTCCCTATTTCCATATTTTGAGTATCTCCAAAATCATCCTATTTCTCCCTCATTTATCAGAAACGAAATTGGGGGCAAAAAATTGTTGAAAATTCAAAGTGCTCAGAATCACTCCACACCAGAATGACAAGATAGATCTCATCACCATGAATCTGGTGCACTTCATTTCATCCAAAACCGACTCTATATGTGAAATTTAGAGCATGTTATTCATTTTACCAAATAGGCAAATTTAAAAAAAAAAATTGTAAAACAAGGTCAAAGGGGTCAATTTCTTGATTAAAAGTGGTTTTTCTCTAGCCAATAGTGTAGTGAAATGTGTTTAATTTTGGGTGGCCCAATTTTTTTGGCTATGTGGTAGTTTATGGTTGGTTTTTAACAAACCAATCAGATGTTGACACGTGGCTAGCCTAGAGACCACCACGTTCCCATCCCAAAGGTTGAATTTTGGCTAAGTATGTCGAATTTCATATGTTATGTGTTTGGGAAAATTTTTATAGGGTGGCTAGGAAGAGGTCGGGCTTGACCCCACGACCTCCCCCACACCAATGCACAACCTTACCAACATACTGCGCCATCGTTCTTACACATACATGCAATTCACAATTATTTAAAGTTTGATATGGATTTCAACTGGGGTAAGCGAGGTGAGCCCCGAAGGGCCAACCCCTTACCATGGGACCACCTCCCATTACCACGGTGTAGGCCAGACCATACAATAGAGGTTTAAGGTGTTAAAATATGTTTAATTAACCATAATCCATGTTTAAACCACATTTTCCCTTAATTAATTCAGATTTGTTAATCGTGCCATTAGCGTGCTAAGTACAATTTAACCCCCACTTAAAATTAATTAATTTGCACTTAACTTGGCGAAGAAGTTGGCAGAGTCCTCCATTTTTGGTGGAACTCCCAAATGTGGTAGAGTTAATTGGAGTTACTAAAGTTTTGGTGGAGTTTTTCTAGGAAATACTGAAGAAGCCATAACTTTGGCATATTTCAACAAAATTAGGCTCCAAAAGAGCCAATTGTAGATTATTTTGATACTCTAAGTATGATGGTGCAGGTTGCAGAGGCAAAGGAGCACCTTAGTAAGTTATTTTTCACTTTGAATATTAAATAAGCCTAGGGCCACCAAGAGAGGATTCCATGTCCAGATCACCTCAAGACCATTTGTAGAGCTAGAAGAGGCTACCTATGGGTTTCTGGGTCTTCTGAAATCAACGGAGCAGGTTTCAAAGCCATTGGAGCACTGTAGATGCATTTAATTAGAGAATTGACCATTAATCGAAATATGGGCAAGCTAATTGAAGCAGGTCCATGGAGGTGTATCCTGGGAGGGGTGAACTCTACTATCAACTATTGTGTAGTGTGTTTGATGTGCATTATTTCTCTGGAATTTACTTGTTGTACATTTTTTTTAACAACTAACTTACTTAATGAATTTATCATAAAAGACACACAAAATTAACATATAAACCCTCTCATAAGTTGCTCATTTGAGATGATCCTTAAACAAAAATATTTTATACTGATGAGGAAGCTAGTGTAGAAAAAATAGTTTGTCCATATTTATACCAAGTTGGTATCAGAGAACAGTTTAGCTCATTTTATCCCTCAGATGGTTTTCCAAGGTTAGTTAGAGAATTAGCTATTGGTTTTGTATTGTGGAAGATAATTTAACAGTGTGCAAGTTTATGTGTGTAAGTTGAAGAGAAGAGAAGTTCAAGATTGAGGACTCAGCTCTCAAATAACAACAAAGAAGATTTTTATGCATTGCAAGTGTGATGGAAGCTTCATCAAGTATTGTTTCTAATCCGTCTTCCTTAGCAAGACTCCTTGATAAAGAGATGATCCAGAAGCTCTACATAATGAGAGGTATGGTGCAAGAGTTGGTTGAAGATAGGAAGGAGAACATTACACTTCAAGATCAGTTGATTTCAGTGAAGGAGGAGAAGCAAGATATTCTTGAAAAGATGCAGGAGAACGAGACTAAGCTCCATATTTCAAATAAAACACCATCCAAGTATCTGCATGAAAAAGCGGTATGAAATTCAATTTTATCTTCAATTTCCTCTCAAGATGAATGTGTAGGTGCTTTTGAAAGACAAACTAGAGGAATAGGATCCAAATTATTGACGAATATGGGCTATGAAAGTAAAGGATTGGGAAAACATGTAGAAGACATAGTTGAGCCAATTTTTGTTGAGGAAAGGCCTAGATATTTGGGTCTTGGTTATGGAAAACATGATGGAGAATGCTCCAAAGCCAAGGAGGCACATGCCAAGAAATATTTTAATTACATGTTCATTACCTCAAGCTTGTGAAGTTTATGTTCATGAGGAATGCAAAATTTTTACATCCACATTGCAAGAAGATGTTGATAAGTATGCAAATAATTAGAATGGAAAACAAGAGGATGTTGTAATCTCTAATGTCATTGAAGCCATTTTTGTTATTCTGAAGAGAGCCACTACCTCATCAAATTCACTTCTTCAAGAAGGTGAAAAAGGTGAATGTGTAAGGTCTAAATATTCATTTAATCAAGTTTCTTTTGATTATGATAAACATGGTAAATCCTCACATAATATTTGGAGAAATTTTTCATATTATTTTGTGGTTTGAATAACCATATGGTTTCAAGGTGTTGGAGGAAGATATCCATACACAGGAAACTTTCTAAAGAAAGGAGACAGAAATCCAAAGGTTTATTGGATAATGGAAACCATGTTGAAATAAATATGCAATTATTTTGCACTCATATCCATAAGAAGGGTCATCTTGTATACAAGTGTTGGACTTTGTATCCAACAAGTCATCCATGACATTTGAAGAAGGCAGAAAGAGAGATTAACAAGAGTGGAAAAGAGGATTCCATAATTGATGTGGGTCAGGATAATTCACATGTTGAAGTGCAGCTGAAAAAAGCGCCATTGAAGTTCTTTGGAAATATATGGTTAGATTTCTTATCCAATTAAGGCCTTGCATTTATTTTGATTATTGATGCAAATATTTCCTTATTGATGCATTTATTTTATTTTGAAAGTATGTTGCATATTGCATGAAGAAATATGTTTGAAAGTGGAGTATGTTAACTCACTATTATTTCAGCAAAATTTAGTCATTTCATCTCTTTAAGTACTTGTACATACAAATGGGATTCTTGTACTTGTGATTGTACTTGCGAAAGAGTTGAGCATTGTATACATGCATGAGAGTTTGTGTGTGTGAAAAGTGGAATTTATGATAGTTTCATTGTGCTTTAACATGCATGAGTGATTGCCTTGTGTTGGTTGATTTCTTTGTTTATCATGTATGTTGTCAACTTGAGAGTGTTTATTATTTGCACATGCATGAGTGTTGACTTGTGTTGGTCAATTGATTGTTACACGTATGTCATATCGACATGGAAGAGTTTATTTTGTATCCAAATAGGAAAGGGAAATGTTGACGAATTGTTTCATGAGATTTGAAATTCTTTTTTTTTTTGGGAAAAGAATCACCAAGTTGTTGTACATGCTTTTGTTTGACTTGAGAGTTCTTTGTTTGAAGAGCCATGTTTTGTCGTCTTGTGTTTTGCCAATGAGTTTTCACACTAATAAGTAAATTCACATGGTGATGTTCATTGGATGTGACATTTTTTTCTTTGAAGGAGCAAAAGGTAGAGATCATCAAGTCATGTTTCTTGCATGATGTGTTTTTCAGATTAATGGTTTTTCTTGTGACAAGATGTATCAGGACTTTGGAAGGTCCACTCTTGAGTGAGAGGCTCATGAGTAGCCTTCATTCCTAAATCATGGCATGAGAATCATGTAAATACTAGAGGATTATGGAATCAAGAAGAGAAAAATGGGCAAGATGCCAAACATTTCACAGCCAAAACAACAGCCATTGTAGACCATTTTATGTGCTAACACCAAGAAGTTAAAGAGATAGCAAATGTAATCTTCAAGATGTGGAATTCAGAACCATGGAGGTAAAATGAATGGTCGTTTATTTTCTTACAATTAAAGATATTCAAACTCATTGTTGTAGTCCACGCAGATGGGCTTAACTTGGAAAAAGTAGTTTCCAAGGAGAATTTTCCATCAAATGAATTTGTGTGCAAAGGAGCAAGATTCTCAGTGGGAAGGACATTTGTCAGTTCCAAGAACCAAGGGATAGCTTCGGTACAACAAGGCATTAATCAATCAGAAATCAACCAACAAGTGTTGGATTGGGTCAGCAGAAAAAGGAGGACATCGGTTGAAGTGCCAAGCCATTTGCAAGGCAAGGCATGCCAGTGAACCCAAAGTGGTTGTCATGGAGATTTTTCAAGTAGAATAAATTTGATTGAACTTAGGAAAGAGAAGAGTATTCAATTCTCATCAGATAACCAACTTTTATGGGTCCAAAAGACTTTCAGTGGGAAGGATTGATTAGAAATTAAATTGGGAGCAAAAATTTGCTAAAAATTCAAATTTCTTTGAAATGCTCCAAACCAGAACAACTAGATAGGTCTTGTCTCCAGGAATATGATGCACTTCATTTCATTGAAAAATGAATTTGTATGTGAAAGTTAGAGCCTATTGTCCACTTGACCAGATAGGGAAATTTTCAAAAGAAAAGGTCAAACAAGCTCAAACGGGTCAATTTATTGGTCAAAAGTGGTTTTTATCTCGCTAATAGCGGGTCTATAAGTGTCAAATTTTGGTTAGCAAAAATTTATGGGTGATATGGCAGTTTATGGTTGGTTGTGAACAAACTAATGGGATGTTGACACGTGGTTAGCTCGAAGGCCGCCACGTGCCCCTCCAAAAGGTGGAATTTTCACTAAGTATATCGAATTTCATATGTTATGTGTTGGGAAAATTTTTATATGGTGGTTGGGTGGAGTTCAGGCTTGATCGCACAACCTCCCCCACAGCAACACACAACCTTACCAACATATTGCGCCATCGTTCTTAGATATATATGCAATTTTCATTTATTTAAGGTGTGATATGGATTTCGGTGAGGGTAAGTGGGGCCAGCCTCATAGGGCCATCCCCTTACTATGGGACCATAGCCCATGACCACAGTGGAGGCCACACCATAAAACAGAGGTTTAAAGTGTTAAAACCAGTTTAATTAACCATAATCCATGTTTAAAATGCATTTATCCTTAATTAAGTTGAATTTGTTAATCATGCCATTAGTGCGGTAAGTACTATTTAACCCCCACCTAACATTAATTAATCTTCACTTGAATTAGTGGAGAAGTTGGTGGAGTCTGCCATTTTTGGTGGAACTCCCAAACGTGGCAGAGTTAACTTGAGTTACTCTAGTTTTGGTGGAGTTTCTCTAGGAAATGCTGAAGAAGCCATAACTTTGGCATATTTTGACCAAATTAGGCTTGGAAAGAGTCAATACTAGATGATTTAGATTCTCTAAGCATGATTGTGAAAGTTCCAATGGTATAGGAGAACTTTTGGAAGTTTTCTTTTTACTTTGAATATGAAAGAAGCCAAGGACCACTAGGAGAGTAGGCCATGTCTAGATCATTTGAAGACCATTTTCATAACCAGTAGAGGATACCTAGGGGTTTTTGTGCCTTCTGAGGCCAATGGAGTAGGTTGAAGAGCCCTTGGAGAACTGTAGGTGCATGTAATTAGAGAATTGACCATTAATCCAGAGAGGGCCAAGCCAATTGAAGTAGGTCCATGGAGATGTAGCCCAGGAGGGGTGAACTCCATTATCAGTTATCGTGTAATGTATTTCTTGTGTATTATTTCTCTAAAAATTAATTGTAACATGGGTTTGAAATAATGTGTGAATTACGAAAGGTCTAGCTAATCCATGATTTGTAAGGAATTCTAATACCTAGCACAAACTGTGTCCGAACTGAGCCATCAACTGCAAATTTTTAAAAATAAAGAAGGGGATATTTATAACATGCAACTACTGAAATTAGAGACAAGCTAAGATATTGGAATGGTAATTAAAAATAACATAGAAATGAACATCACAAGTAATGTACTTTACTAATAACTATGCCATCTCTACCGAGGTTTGTGGTAGTGTTTTCCTATCATATCATCTTCCTTTTTTTCCCTACAATCTCCCCCACCTGCAAGAACATATACAAAAAATTTGGAAAGGATACTCTTCTAATATACCAACTCTGTCCTTCCCGTGGTAATCCATTTACCTCTCCAACTACCTCCTCAGTTACCTAAATTTCCAATGCACAAATCCTCGAGCTATTCCCTTCCAGATTCACTACAAATTCATCTATCACCCCCTCGTCGAATCCCTATAGCTTGTGTAAGTAAGTATGGGAGCCCACATTCTACAAAATTTCCCATACTTTTTGTTGATGCCATATATGATATGTTCTCTCAGGTCCATGTTTGATAGACTCCCACCCATTATCAATTGCCAAGTAGTAGCATTTGGAGTCGCAACGAACCATAGGGAGGACATTTGGCCAAGAAATCATGCGGTAACATAAATTTCAATAAGGTAAATGAATCATGGAGAGGGTTATGCTAAAAACATCGGTAACTGTGGTAATTATTATGGTAATAATCCCAATACATTATAAATTTACACATTTTAATGCAGGAATGTGTATTCATACCAAGTGTAATTTCCAATAAATGTTGGTATATGTGACAAATATAGGAGGAGATATGATTATGAGTTAGTTTAAATGACATAGTCAGTAATTTAAATGTTATTCAATGAGGTACAATAGTATGATACTAACGAAAAAATTATCATTATCAAATTAAATAAAATAACCTCCCCCCAACTAATGTATGATCATCCTCGGTCATAATGGGTCATGTCATAATTGAAATGTCAATTAAATTAACGGATTCATTTGGGGACATACCTAAAGACTTAACTTAGTGTAGTGTCAAGATCGGTAGAGTATCAACACTAGTGGAGTATCGGCATCAGTGGAGTCTCAACACTAGTGAATCATCAACATCAGTAGAGTAGCAACACTAATGGAGTATCAGCATCCGTGGGATATCAACACTAATGGAGTATTAGCATCAACAAAGTATAAACACTAGTGGAGTATCAACATCGATGGAGTAGCAACACCATTGGAGTATCGACATCGGAAATGCGGCAATGGAGATAACTGATATTCTGCAACATAAGTAGCATCAGGGAAAATTAAAGAGTGCGGCATATGGAGTAACATCAAGGGAATGGGAAAAAAAGTGCTACAAATGAAGTATAATCAAGAAAATTATATTGTGACTGAAGTAGTAGCAAGGAAAAGGGAAAAAAATTGTTGTACCATAGTAGCGTAAGAAGGGAAAAGATGATGACACTGATGTAGTGACAAGGGAAGAGTACTTTAACTGGAGTAGCAACAAAAATTTAAACTTTATTTTATTTATTTATATGTAGGATATTTTTTTTAATTATATATATATATATATATATATATATATATATATATATATATATATATATATATATACAGGAATACATAGTTATTCAACGAGAGATGCAAAGGAAGAATTCTCTGCACAAACAACCTCAAAACCATAATCATCGAGAAATTGTCTAATGGAGGAATCTTTAGAGGTTGGAAGGTGATAAAACCTAAGGAGATATCCATTTACCAGTAAATGAGTATGTGCATTGTCTACTGTTATAAGTTTAACATTTCCATTATCAAACACTATGTCGACCTCATATGGGCGCACCCACCTTAAGCATAGCTTTCCTTTAAAACATTTTATTCGAGAATCGTAGAGTAACTCTCAAAATAATTTTTGAAACACCCATTTATTAATAAATTTATCATGGCACTTAGTTCATTTCTGCTAGATGGTGGTAGTTTTCTTTCAAGCTACCAAGCGTATCTCGTCTAACTTATTGAATTGATTCAGTTAGTGTTTCTGGGCTATAGTAAGATCCAGTCCTATTTCAAGAGTCGTCCTAAGCATTTTAACCTCAAATTAAATAAGAAACAATGAGGATTTCCCATACACAAGTTCAGATGATGATAACCCTATTATGTTCCTCCATTTTGTTGTTGATCAGTGGTTGTCACTGATGTCAACGCAAGCAGCACGAGGGGCTACCCCAATATTGAATGGGAATTTTGACCTACACAATTACTATATTCTAGGTCAAAATTATTTTTATGGTTTCTACTTGTTGATATGTTTCCATTGATATATGGCACGCCACATAATTCTTCACGGTTTGAGAGATATTCATGTTTGAAGTTTGTACCCCATTTTACTGGGCTAAAACACCATGGGGTTGTGGCATGGGTCATTGAAAAGTCATAATTAATATTTTTGAAGCTCCTAAAGTCCCTCCCACATTAGATTTTTGAAGCCCCTCTCAACCTAAGAATTTATATAAATTGTGATCCTCATATCCTCCTTATGCAAGGGATTTCACCATCTGAAAGAGGTCATTGTGGAATTTCCGCGCTAATATTTTTCTACAAAGGTTAGTAATTTGAAATTTTTATGAGGTGAATTATAAATCCTGAGGAAGTGCCTGTAAAAATTTCAGATCAAGGTGCACAACATTTTTGGAGATATGATCTGTGCAATTTAGTGTTTTTGCAGGCTCCTGAAATTCATCTCAAAGAAGTGACCTTAGGAAAATAGTCATAACTCTCTTTTTGAGTATCGGATTGGAATTCTATAAAAAGTGGAAAATAGGGCATGGAATTTAGTTTTTGATCTATAAATGTTAGATCCAAATGAAGAAACAGTCACACATGGGATGCCGTAATTTTTTTTTTTTTACTGAAATAGTTTGTAATTAGGGCATTCTGAGAGATTGGGCATAACTCTCTCTTGAAGAATCCAAATTTGGTCATACATGTGGCATTGGAAAGAAGACTTAGAGGAATACTACAAGACCAAAAATCACATATTGGGGATCTGAAATAATAGAGATACACCAGATTCAATATCGAGCTACTAGAAGGCAAGAAAAAGATAGATCATGTGTTGTCAAGGGCTACAAAGGATCAGACTTTCTAGGGCAGAAAAGTAAAGCAAGGTGTAGCAGAGGGTAGCATGAAAAGAGTAGAAACCAAGGTGTAGAAAAACAGCAAGAAGTTCATCACATTAAGTCTTCAAGTGGACATGACTGCATACAGTCACTGTAAAGGTATCATTGTACTAAGTCATTCTAAATACATTATTGTAAAAAATGTACTAGTGTATATGTACCAAGAGTTGAAGAGGCAGTTTCGAGAGGTTTAGGATCACCATTAGGTGGTTGTGTCATAGTTGGGGTTATGGACTAGTGTGTCTTCTTCTTCTACATCATTCTATATCATTGTAAAGTGGACCATTTTCCCTGGTACGAGAGTCCATTCTTCTTTTATTCTTCTACATGGTGGTAGAATGGTGCTAGGGTGAGTTGTAGCTCATTGGCTGTTGGGGCATCCGTTTAGTTAACTACTGAAGGATCTAGAGCATTGGAGTGTCCATCTAGTGAGAGCTGGAGAATAATTCTTTTCTAGATTCTAGGAAGTTGGAGCTTTATTTTCAATTGGAGTTGAATATTAAAGAATTATTAGAAAAAAATAGGTGGTTTTTGTCTTGGAGTGGGTTTCCAACTTAAAAAATATGTGCATTTATGTTCCTTTTGTTTACTACAGCCATTTTAGAAACACTGATAATAATTGAAGATTAACTCATTTTCTGATTGAAAGGAATACTGATTAACCCCCCCCCCCTCCTCCTCTCAGTATTTCCAACAATTAGTAACAGAGCTTGGTTCCTTCAATAGCAGTTTAACAACTGGAAGGAGGTCATGGGGCATACCAAGAATTGTGTACCTATGTTCAATGAAAATAATTATGCACTTTGGAAAGGAATAATGGAGGTCTATCTCTTGGCACAAGATTATGAAGTATGGGATACTATTAAAAATGGATTTACATCAATTGCGGATGAACAAGGTAAGAAGAATTTGGTAAATGATGCAAAAGAAAAGATATTATTATCAATGGAGTTATTGAATCTACCTATAATAAGGTGTTGGGTTGTAAAACCACCAAAAATGTATGGGACAAGCTTGAGAATATATATGCAGGTGACTCAAATGTCAAAGAAGCAAAGCTTCAAATCTATAGAGAAAAATTTGAGCAACTCAGTGTTGGGGTTCCCATGTTTTGGCAAGATTGGCAATAGCAAAAGATGAGGCAACATCAAACCACTTTCAGACCTCGGGATATAGCCCTCCTGGGCCTAGAGGGGGATCTCTCTATATGAGCAAAGGTTTTATGTCTTTGAAGCTCAAAGTTAAGATGTTAGGCTAGTTATAGGCATAGGATTTGTTTGTTTGATTGTTTGTTTGGTTGTTGGGAATCAGGAAAGAAGGGTTTCAGTATGAGACAAGGATGAGCAAGGAGGATTTTAGGCAAAGGATGGATGATTCAGGGAACATCAAGACCATTGGGTAATGGAGTCAGGAAAGGGTTTACTTTCTATTCAATATGCAGGCTTTCAGTTGGGCTAGTCATCTAAACATTGGATCTTAGAGATGATAGTGTGGTATGAAATGGTAAGGGAGAAAGTGAAAGCAAGGAAACCTCCAAGGTGACCTTCAGAAATTAGATCCAGGGACGAGACATGCCATTCGACAACCTGTGATCTGGAATCTAAAGGCTAACTCTTCAGACAAGGAAACATTAAATATTTAACACAGAGGTGAAAACTTGAGATCAGAGAGAGACTTTGAACTCTCAATGCTTCGGCCTCCAACTCAAGGGAACTTAGAAAGGTTCAATTAATTGAAAAGGATCCTAGTGAGACAGAGACAAAGTTCTAGGCTTCCAATATCCCAATTCAGTTAATTAAAACTTACCAAGCACATCTAAGAATAGATTCATTAATTCATACATCAGCTAGCAGCATATGGAACCACTACACTGGTTAAATTAGTTTGAAATCAATCCTCAAATAACACATATAGTAGAAAACATTGAAGTCAAGGAGAGAAGAAACATAGGGTACCTGTTAGCCATCAGTATTTTTTACATGTTAGTGATGACTATATCTTCAGCTGAGTTTTCTAGAAACTGATTTCCTTATGTCAATATGTCATCCAGAAAACCCTCCCAAAACTTTTTTCGCCCTTCTACCTATTCAGTCCACCCCTGGCAAAACCAAAACCTCATTGTCACAAACCTATCTAGCTTCAGCCTTATTGGTCTGCCCATCAGCTTTAAAAGGCAAATCCACATCTGTTTCAATAGTCTCCCCTATGTTAGGAAGTGGCGTTTTAGGACATTTCACCTTTGGCAATCATCAAAAAGCCAAAAAGCCTCCATCCACAAAAGACGTGCCATGACTGATCCCTTACTTTGCAAATGAAATTAACAAGCAGCCCTAAGTCACGCCACTCACACCCCCTAGATCTCAGCACTGCATAAAATCCAATCTCAAGCTGACTATTAGGTTTTTCACAGTGTTCTATGGTTCTACAAAGACAGGAAATATATTTCATCTCATGGAGTAAATGTTTGAGTTTACAGTTAGAGGAACAACTGCTTCTAAATGTAACTTGAGCCTTTAGATATGTCTGCAAAACAGAAAGCTACTCATCTGGACTTTACAGCTCTTTTCAGCATGAAAATCACAGTAAGAAAAGGTCACCACTGTCTCAGCAAACTGGTAAATTTTCAAGGCCCAGAACCTCCTTCATTTACAAGCAGAGGGTTAGGGCACCTCCTTCATCCATAAGCAGAGGGCGCGGGCAAATATTGACTTAGATGATGGCAAAGATCCAGGTTTGACTTGAACTGAAACAAATGAAACAGGGACTCCAGGTTTCATGAATATGACTAATGATCATAACAGGAATATAGTGGAAATATGCTAAGCTCAAAGAAAAGGGTAGTTTGGTCTGATAAAGGAGCTCACTTCAAACTTACAAATCATGTGAATTGTTGAAGCTTTAGAAAGCATGTCATCAGTAAACATTCCACTCTTAAGTAGCCTGTTTTGTCCAAGATCAAATGGAATAGATGCTGTTAACCAATGCCATTACACAGGCAGAAAGAAAGCCCTTGGTTTTTCAAAAAGCACTGACCTTCATAGTCACAAAGAGTTTTTGTCAAGTAACAGGTCATGAGATAAAAAAGCCAAATGATAAATATCTCAGTCACCCTTAGAACAGTGTCACTGTGATTGGGGTTTCTTCTGAAATACAGTGATGTTTGCAAAAAGAGATGCTTATATTGATGTTATTCAAGTAGTTCACTTACCATCACATTCAAAAAAAAAGGCTGTGTCAAACAGAGTTGTTAAAAAGCCTTCGGACACCTTACCTGATGAAGAGCCTCCTCCATGCATGAGTAGATGGCCAAAGCCATTGCAAGTTGCCGAAGCTGATTGATGTAAAATATAATGGAAGGATACAAAGAAATTGAATAAAAGTCATTGCACAGGTAAGTGTTACTATTTATAAGGCAAAGGTACTGTTTTCCCTCTTCAAAAAGCTATCTGTCAGACAGTACCTGTAGTGGAAAGGAGAAAATGTTGAACATATGCATGCATTTACACCACAAGGAGCAGTTTCTTTAAAGGAAATGGTTAAAAAAGTACTCCACTATCCCTTGCCCAGAAGTCTGAAGGAGATCCTTTTAAGTAAACAGTGAAGTATATTGTGAAAGAGTGCAACCTAAAGAAGGCACTACAGTCCAGGGAAAAAGCTTATAAGTCACCTAAGAGCAGAGATGATTAAACAAGTTGGAAGGGCACATGCAATCTCCTGGGACAGAGTTGAGGTTTTGGAATGTCTCCCTTACAAAAGACCAAGGCACCAGTCAAATACATTAACAAGGCAAGCCCTGTCTTTCAGGAACATAACAGTTTTTTTTTAGCATCATCTTTACAGAGGTAAGGTGGTTTTCCTTACATCAGAAATAGCCCCAACATTGTTAAAAACAATGGCAGAGGTGATGAAGCTTGTTGAATGTTTGCCAAGGTTTAAAAACTCGGGATGAGAATCAATGTGCGGGTGTATAATATTCAAATAACAAACCCACTGTTTTAAAAAAAACAAACAGAGTTAAAGATCAATGTTAATTCCGAAAGGTTAAATGACCGTTGGAGAGTTATGGTGACATAGCATCAAAGGGTGAGTATGATGTAAAGTTTTCATTTTCAAAAAACTGAAGAAGAGCCCGCGCCCCTCTAGCACCAAGGCGAGAAAATCTGGTCGAAAATTCACAAGTATACACTGTGCAGAAGCAGCGCGACGTGCCTGGGTTTTGGCGCGACGTGCCTGGGCGGAATTTTGCACAGGGCTCTTTGTCGGCGCGACGTGCCTGTACGTTGGCGCGACGTGCCTGTACAAGGCCGCCCGACCACACGACAGGCCGACCCGACAAGCACTTGCTGCGCGACGGGTTTTCTTCAAAGGTTGTCGCGCAGCTGTCCAGAGTCCCCAGCATTGTTTCAGCTTTCAAAAGCGGGTGTTCATCAAAGTTCGAGGTATTTTATATGCTCCCCCATCAAATTTCAAGGTTTTGATAAAGGACAATAAGGTTTAAAACCCTGGACCTTGTCATTTTAGTTAAAGACAAAAGCAGTCTTTTCTACACGGTAAGCCGAAGTATTGCAGTATGATAAAGGCCGAATTTGTCATTCAAAGAGCACATATAGAGATACGAGGTTTTGAAGTTGTCTTGTAAAGATTTGTGTTTTGATTAGAAGAAAACTTTGTTATGAAAAGACAGGGTTTGGTCTTAAAAGAGAAAACTGTCCTCACAGTCCTCCAGACCTTGCCACATTGTCAAAACAGTGAAGTGCACTCAGTAAGGGAGTTTTGACATTCTTGTTGTTTGAAAAAGAAAACTCATAAAATCTCTGTCCAAGAGCTTGATAATCTTCTAAAAACTCTGTCATTATCACCCCAAACCTGTGTATTGGCATTCTTAGCATATGTGTGGTGTTTTGCTTGATATTCAAACAGTGCAAAGAAGCCACACTTGCAGAGGTCAGAATTTTTAGATGTTTGAAAGTCTCCTTGAACAAGGAGTTTTTGTGTTAAGGTTGACATCAAAGACTTTAAAAACAGAGTAATCAGTGGCATTTTCTCACAGCACACTACTTAAGCAGATTGCCTTTCATTCACTGTATTCTCCCACTGTGAATTTGTTAACAAAGAGTTTCCAAAGGTGAACAGCATATTGAAGGACAGAGGTGGTTGATGGTTAAATTTTGACATTGAAGGCAGAGGTACCAAAGTGGTGTTGGATTTCTCAAAACTTCACAAGTGAAAGGGGCCATTTTCTAAAGAGCAGAGCTGTTAGTATTTGAAGTTAATATTGGAAACAGAGGTATAGATGTGTTGGTGTATCTCTTAAACTCACAAGCAAAGAGTGTGTTTTCTAAACCACTGTGCACTGATTTTACACCCAAGCTAGGTCTGCTTCTTCCTTGCACTGTATTGTATCATATTGAAGATTTGTTAACAGGGATTTTCTGAAGGTGAATAGGGCCATTTTCTAGAAGGCAGCGTTGTTGAGGATCGAGTTTAACATTGAAGCCAGAGGTACAAAGGTGGTGATTTATTTCTCAAAATTCACAAGTGAAAGGGTACCATATTAAAAAGTTTGCCTTGCTGAAGTACATCCAGAGTTGAAGGACTGTTTTTGAGAAGTACAGAGGTGGTTTATTCAAGGAAACATTGTTACATTTTATTCAAAACCACAGTGTCCATATCTGTCCAAATAGTCTAGTGGCCAGTTTCAATCTAGCAAAGCATTGTTCATACAGTAAAGGCAGTTTGCCTCTTCCAAAGTTTGGTCAAAGTCAAAATGCCTCCAAAACGAGATCACAAGAGCGGTCCACATAAGAGATATGAGCCTATCTCCATAGAAGAAATCAATGCTCACCCATCAGTGCTTTTCAATTTCCATGAAGTAGGTTGTCTTGATTTCTGCCAGAGGATAGAAGAAGTCAAGAGTTTCTCACCACTTACACATTTGTGCGCTTTGAGATTCAAGGACAAACACTTCCAGTTGGCGGGTCTTGATTTCAAAATCTCCCCAAGGTATGTATCCAAGGCTACCAAGATCCCGTATCATGGTGAAAAGTGGTTTAAACAAGCTCATCTTGATCTAGAGGATTATAAACCTTTCATCAAACCTGAACATAGGGAAACCATCACTGCTATTTTCCCTTTCTCCTATCTTCTTGACAGTTATGCTCCGCCGATGAAAGCCATAATGAGATATTTCACTTGTGAAGGGAGGTTTAGCCAAATTTATGCCTATCATGTCCGCTTGTTGATGCATTTTACCAGAAGCAGGCAATTAAACCTTCCATACTTTTTGTCCAAAAGCATAGATAAAATGGCAGCTACTGTCCAAAAGAAGGCTCCACCTCAGCAAATCCCTTCTCTCTTTCATCATTCCTTGATCAAGATTATCTTTTTACACCAGCTGGAGAAGAAAGGGGTTTCATGGGACTCATTCATTAGCCATGCAGATTTCGCCACTGTCTCTCCTGTTCATGTGTCTCCTACTCAGCCTGTCCATCGCCCAGTGCCTTTGTCTAGTAGGCCTACACCTAAAAAACTCAAAATGACCACTGGGCAGCCAAGTCAACAGGGAGAAGGAGAGGGCAGTGAACTACAGGGAGGAAAAGAAGGCAGTGAGCAGCAGCAGCCAGATTTTGAGGGACAGCAGCAGTTGGAGATTAGTGAGCAGCAGCAGCCAGAGTTTGAAGATCAGCAGCAGCTATAGGTTGATGAACAGCAGCAAGTACCGGAAGAGGAACAGCAGCAGACAGAAATTGAAGAGCAACAGGTTGAGCAAACAATTGAAGCGCCTTTTGAGCCACAAGCTGGACAGGATGTTGAGGAGAGACAGCAAGCTGAAGCTGCCTCCTTGACAGTGACCAAAACTGTTCCTAAAAAGAGGAAATTGCCCAAAAAGACAGCTTCTAGCTTGCCAAGGAGAAAAAGCGCTAGATTGGCATTCAAAGGCAAAAGTAAAATTGGAGAAAGTACCAAGCATGGAGGTAAATCAGCTGTCATCCCTATCCCAAGTGATGACAGTGATAACGAGGCCCGCATCCTTGAAAACCTCCTCATTCACAAAGAAGGGAAAATTGAAGTGTTACAAGAAGACCTTCAAAGGGCGAGGAATTTCAACCATTTCTTGGAGGTTGAAAACAAACAAATGAAGTATCATGCAGCCATTCATGAGGCAAGGGCGATCAAGTATAAAAAGGAGGCAGAAAAGGCGCAAGTAAGAATTGAAGAGCTCATTGGCGAGTTTGATGATGAAGAAGAAGAAGACCAGCCTAGGCGAAAGAGGCCTAGGACCATCGGGCTTAGAAGAACCTTGGAGAAACAGAGAGCAGAAGAACAAGCTCAATTCGAAGCCTTTCCTCTCACTACCCTCCTTGAGCAGGAAATTGAGGAAAACAAGGAAGCATGGCTTGAGAGGGCTAACCAGCATTTGGAAACAAAGCTTGAGAAGGCAAATAGGGATCTTGAGCTACAGAGAAAAAGGACTCTTCACTTTCAGAAGCTAAATCAGTTTGCCAGGCGAAAATTGAAGGTAGCACAAGAAAAATTGAAGAAGTTGAAGGAGAGGCGCCTAGCACGGAAAGAAGCAAAAAGCATATCAGCCCTCGATATTTTGGCTTCATCTTCGGAGCATGTTTCTATGGACCCTTGAGGGTCATGCATGCCAATTTTGGGCCTGTTTCGGAAACTTTTTGTTTTTTGGCATTTTTGGGTTTTTCGCCAAAAACTCATAAATTCGCCATTTCAGTTTGATGAGTTGTCAAGGGAGGAGGATGATCCCAATGGGTGCCATAATTCCATGAGCAGGTCTCCAGCGATTTTCAGGGCATTTGAAGATCATTCGCCCCCTCAAATTGGCGAAAAACGGCCTCATTTTGCACATTCTGCCCGCCATATCAGCAGCCTGCTATTTTCTGGGTTTTTGCACACAGGTATAGTTTTGAGGGACTTTCAGAGATCAGATTGAGGTGATTCCACTTGCGTTGGAAAGCAGACACAGAGAGATTTCCAACGAGCCATCATGAGCCTCATTTCGCCACCGGGAAGGCTGCCATTTTCCTTCAACAAGTCAGGGGACCTTTTTCAGGCATAAATATGAAGTATTTTTGTAATTTTTGAACTCCAAAAATATGCTTTTCCCAAATGTGCGTTAAGCTATTTTTATCATGGGAAAATCATGTAAAGTCAATATAATTTCCATTTTTAGCAGTTTTTTAGATATTTTATGGGATATTTTGTGCCTTGGGCTTTGCAAAGCCTCAAGGACAAGTTTAGATATTTTGACTTGGCCAATGGGATAGCTAGTTTCTCCATGAGGTTTTCCTTCCTCAAGCCTATTTATTCCATGGTTCTCATTGTAAATCAGAGGCTGAACTTGAGAGAAGAATTAATGCATTGGTCATATGAGCTTTGAAGAATACACTTGAGTTATGATTTTTGGACTGCCTCTTGGATGCTTTTGAGGAATGTTGAAGGCTTGTTGATGGATTCCTTGACATGGTAGAATGGTATAGTGCTTCTTAATGTGTTTTGTCATCTAGTTTTCACTCATAATTCATTTTTCTTGCTGCTATAGATCAGTAAAGATTGATTTTGAGACATGCCCATGGAGGCACCTCAAAATCCATGAATCTTCATAGCTTGATGTTTTCTTCTCCCTTAGTTATGCTAAAGAATTCTTAGCTGCTCTTTAGTAACCTAAGGTATTGTTGCTAAGTTTTATTCATCGGTTCTATGTATGTTAAGTAGGATGTATGGTTTGCCCTACCTACCTACAAGCTGCCCATAGTTCTGTCCATAAAACTTTCTCTTTGACTGATTTGTTGATCATCTTGTTGAACCAAGGAGGCCTAGTCCCGATCTAGCCCTTTGCCTAAAACTATGAAAACTTATTTGTCCAAGTGCCCAATGACTTAGAGATTATGTTTAGGCGTTTCGGCATAGTTTATGAGTTGTTAGTTTGTCTCATGTGTTTTCCCCAAAGTCTGATAGCCTTTTCCCGAAGTTAGAGGGTCTTATACCTCTATGTATGGTTGGAATGTTTGATTTCTATGTATTGATTAGCTTATAGTTATTCCTAGCATGATCAATGGCTTTCTATTACATGTTTATGTCTGCTATTAACTAGTTTGCACTTGAAATCCCTTGTCTTTCACCAACTTATTGTTCATTTAATCCATTTTGCCCAGAGATCCCTTCTACTGTGAATCAAATCGGCCCTACAGCAGCTTTACATCATTACTTCATAGCTTCCTTGATCTGTTTGACCCCATAGCCCGATTTATCTACATCTTGTTATCCGGTTTATGTATTTGATCAGTTTCATTCCTCACAAACTTAAAAAACCAAAAAACTAAAAACATACTTCATAACTAGCCTAATATCAAAACACCGCAAGTAAACACACCGACATCTTTTGCACTTATAGAGAGAGCCCTCTCTGAGTCCAGGAAGGCTAGGTCCTTGGGCTCCAAAGCTTGGTTTGATGTTACATCGTCATTTGGCTAGCCAATCGGCCAAATCACAGGACCCTAACAGTACCTAACAAGGGTAAATCCTATGCCATATTTTTGATGCAAGCCAGAAGAAATGAAATGTAATGAACTACAAGAGAAATTAGAGACAAAGATAGAAAAACATCACCGTTGCTTTAATTCAGGATCCAAAGAAATGTGCTTTTCATATTAAAGAGCAACACCAGTCAAGTAAAATACTACCAATAGCTTGACATTCAGTCTGAAAACATCTTCCTCGGCCTATCTTACAACTTTACATAGAGAACATGTCTCAAAAGAAACAACTTGCAATTCAAAGATAGCCGATCAAAAACCTTTACATTGTTTCTTCATGAATTTTATAGCTGAAGAGGAGCGGAGGGGGTAGGTGAGAAAAATAAATGCAACATTAAAACTTAGGAGAGGAGGAGAGCCGAGGGCCCATTCTATTTTAAATTCTGGGCAATTGTCTTCAGTACTCTTTTGGATGAAAGAGTAGTCTTCGATGTACTTGCTGTAATACCTCTGCAATACTCTAGTGAGCTGAACAAAACAGATCAATGAATTTGGGTCTGCCATACCGTGTAACAAATGCTTCTGATAGCATAGGACTGTTTTCAGGTCTGGAAAACTTCTCGTTGACACAATGTAAACTGAAAATGGATGAGTACTATGTCCTTTTAGGAGGAAACATTATGTTGATGTGAACACCCCAATGATACGATTTTATGTGCATACAGCGTTCTGAGTGATCCGTGGGGTCTTCGATCTGGTACTCTACCTTTAAATACATGGATTGAGGCTCGAAAACCTTCAATTACATGCCTTAAACTTTCTGTTTTTGCATTGATACTCTTTTGCTGCTCCATTTCTGTCTCTATCAGTGAAATCTGCGCTTTAATGGCTCTGGGGAGGTTTTACAGAGTTTAAACCATGTTCCTTTAATGCAAGTCCTATCATAATTCTTTCTCAGGCCTTTATTCATGATTTAGGTCCCTGCATATGGTCTTCCGTGTGTTCTCTATCGCTGTAACAGAGGCTGTGAATCATGGCGATTTTTCGACGCCCGTAACCCTGCAAAACACACAAACATGTTAAGAAAAATATGCATGGGAAGGGTGGATGCGGTGGGGAAAATGAGGATGGCCGTGTAGACTGGTGAAATGGTGGAACAGTGTAGGATGATGGTGAAAAATGTGGTGTAACAATGGAATATGGCCATGGTGAAAGTTGGCGGACTACGGCAAAAATTTAAATGCAAGCCTTCGAAATTTGACCTTTGAATGAATATAAGGATGATGGAGTAAAACGCGACAAAAACACGTGAAATGGTGATGTGGCAGGACCCACTGGATGGTGGGGCATGCGGTTAATCCGGACCATCTGATTTCATGATGAGATCTATGGTGGAGAACGTGGTGGAGGGTGACAGATGGTGGGCCATGGGTCTCTTTGCCTTGGGCTAACTCTCATGCAGCTTCGTGGCGCGATAACTGTTGGATGGGCAGCTCTAGATCGGACGACGTATGTGCATATCACATCTGGTCAAACACCAAACTTTAACATGTGATAGGGGGCGGTTTTAAAATAGTTCTCGGTGCCACGTGTCCTGCGGTGAGTGGAATCGTTCCGAAAAGAAAAATATCGCCCACCCTCCGAAGGCGATGCGATATAAATCGATGGTTTTCTGCACGATATTTTGGTGCGGGGGCCATCGGGGTAGGTGAACATGGACCCTTGACCGATGGGTTAAATGGACGGTTGTGAAGCGATCGAAGGGGCAAACAGAGTGGGCCACGGGCGCGACGCTAATCTGCGAAGACCGTCCGATCTGTACAGATCGATGGTTAATATTGTGCCCGATATCCATCTGTGATAAGAGCTCTCTGGGCCAATTCTTGGTTCTAGTGCCCAGGTTACGTGGAGAAAAAGGTTGAGGGGGCTAGGGCAGAAAGGTGCTAAGCCTGTCATAAGGTGGAAAGTGGGTTTTTGGCCCATTTTTAGTGCATTTTAAGGCCAATAAAGGGTAACGATAGGGGAAAAATGGAAAATTAAACCAAACCAGGGGTGTGTGTATGATTTAGAGGAGATTTTTGGATGACTTAGAAGGACTAAGGGAGGGATTTTGGGGTGAAAGGGAGGCTTTGAAAAAGGGGGAAAAGGGATGAAATGGAGAATTCTGTAGGGGTATAAGGGGCAAATGAAGGCCTTTAGGAGCACAATTTTTCATAATCAGTGAGGCTTATTGACTTAGGAACAATAGAGGGAAATAATCAAAGGGTAGAGAGCATGAAGAGGCTTCAAGGATGATGTGTTTTCAGGAGAAATGCATTCCTTGAAGTCTCATAAAAAAAATTATCCCCTGTTTACTTGTCAAAAAATTCATAAGGGGCTAACGCTCAGAATGAAATAGTATTGCAACATTTTTGAATAGTTGCAATACGTTGATGAAATAATAAATACTCTGAAGGATTGGGAGAGCCAGTTGATGAGAAGAGTATTATACGAAATATTCTTAGAACGTTACAAGGGAGATTCAACCCAAAGGTATCGGTCTTAGAATGCAGTGAAAATATGGACAAACTGAGCAAAGAGGAATTACATGGAGTTCTCATAGCATATGAAATGAGACTTGATGAAGAAGAGGGTACTTTGCATCTAGAAACTGAATTTGTTGCATTTATGAAAACCAATAAGGACAAACAACCTTCAATTGAAAAGACATGCACTTGCAAGTGTGAAGAAAAGGGAGATGATGGAGAAGGTCTTTTAAATGAAGAATATTCTTACTTTAAGAGAAAACTAAAAATTGGTAAGAGAAAATTAAAGGTAAACTTCCATTGATATGTTTCGGCTATGGTGAGGTTGGGCATTTCGTAGCAAAATTTCTGAACAAAGGTGATAGCAACTCAAAAGGAAAGAAAGGCTTTAAGAAATTCACCAAGTAAGGATCCAAAACGAACTTTCTCTCTAAAGAAGATAGCTCATCATAGGATGAAGATAATGATAACGAAGAAGAAGACAATGAGAGAGTATTGTTTATGGCCAAGCACAATAAACAAGAGGTATCAAACAACAAAGAATAAAGATTGACCATAGAAGAATTTTCTAAGGAAGCAATCAAGCTTATAAAAGAGCTCAAGGAAGAGAAGATCTGTTCCAATACTCTTGAATAACAAGTTCAAGGTCTCAAAATTGAAGTTGAAGAACACAGATGCATTGAAGAGTCATTTCAAAAGAAGTTGGAAGAAAGCAACCACAAAAGAGAAGAATTAGAAGCTAAAGTAGTTCATTGCGTAAGGAAGTGAAGAAAGGAAAAAATATCCAAAACTATGCCAACAACTCAAGGGAATTGGAAGAACTCATCAAAAATCAATGATCTTACAACAACAGAACTAGCATCGGTTACAAAGAATAAGAAGCAGGACCTTCTACAACAAAATACAATGAACCTATGAGATTTGACATGGAGGTATACTTCATTTGACAACATTCGCAAGAAAAACCTTGGAAGACAATTCCTCGATGAATATTTCCATCCTGGTACCAACATATTTTTTATGGCTGCTGTTATTCATGTGGAAAATTTTGTCATAAAGTTGTAGAATGTCGCATGTACCCCACCAACGAATACAATTCCAGGAGATCTATCAAATATGAACCTCCCAGGGCTCAGCAAAAAATCAATAGTTTTGAACATTTAAGAAATAATATTGAATGTTACAAATGTTGAAACTTTGGACACATAGCCAGAGACTGCAGATTTGAAAATCCTCTAGAAAAATCTTCGAAGCCACAGAACGAACGAACATGTAAGAAGAAGAAGATTGATAATTGTGCTCTCTCTCTCAAGGTTCAAAATAACAAATATGTGTGGTATGTTGATAGTGGTTGCTCAACTCATATGACTGGAGATAGAAAGAAATTTGTATCTCTGAAAGAGAAGAAGGATGGAACCGTGTCCTTTGGAAATGATGGATCTTCAAATGTTATAATATCAGGTATTGTCACTCTTGGAAGAAAATATGCTCCACCGAAGAATGTTCTATTGGTTGAAAACATGAATCACAATCTGCATAGTGTTGGACAAATGTGTGATCAAGGACACACAATACTATTCAACTCCACAAAATATGAAATCAGGAAAGGTAGGTATGGTGAAATTGTGGCTACAGCAATTACAACTCCAAATGAAATATATGTTTTGGATGAAGCAAATAAAGCATGTCTAATAGCTAAAGATGATGATATAATATATGGTAGCAATGATGATCGACTAAGTAATAAGTTTGGTACAAAGATGCAAAGTGATTTTCAGATGTCTTTACTTGGTGAGCTGACATACTTCTCAGGGCTTCAAATATCTCAGCAAGAGAAAGGAATTTTTATATGTCAATCCAAGTACATCAAGGAAATTATCAAGAAATTCAAAATGGAAGATTGAAAACCCATCCTTACTCCGATGGTAATAGGCTGCAAATTGAGCATAAATGACTCATCTAAGGATGTGGAGCAAAGGTTGTATAGATCTATGATTGGTAGTCTTCTATATGTAACAGCCTCCCGGCCATATTTTATGCAAGCAGTTGGACAAGTAGCAAGATTCCAAGCAGCACCAAAATAATCACATATTATTGCCATCAAAATAATTCTTCGATATCTAAAGGGAACAACAAAATACGGCCTGTGGTATCCCAAGGGTAACAATTTTATTATTCATGCCTTTACAAATGAAGATTGGGCAAGAAGCGTTGATTATCGTGACAATACTCGTGAAGAATTGGAATATATTCTCCAGAAGCTTGGGATTCTCCCAAGTTGTCATTAAATTTTCCTTATTATGAGTATAAAGGGGGAATGGAAGTGTGTACAAGTTTGTAGGATGGTTGTCTGTCAGGGGGAGTCGAAGTGTGTACAGGTCTGCAAGATGGTTGTGTGTTAGGGGGAGCTACCCTTTGCCATTGATGTCAAAGGGGGAGAGAATTTTGTAGGAATAGGTGTCATGATCGAGGGGGAGATTGTTGATCAGCGGTTGTCAGTGATGTCAACCCAAGTAGTACCAGGGGCTACCCCAATATTGCATGGGAATTTTTCCTACCAAATTACTATATTATGATTCAATAATTTTTTTTATGGTTGCTACTTGTCGAGATGTTTCCGTCGATATCTGGCACGCCACGTAATTCTTGAGGGCTTAAGAGATATTCATGTTTGAAGTTTGTACCCCCCCCTTAGTGAGCTAAAACACCATGGGGTTGTGGCATGGTTCATTGAAAATTCATAATTAATATTTTTTAAGCCCTTAAAATCCCTCCTACATTCACTTGTTGAAGCCCCTCTCAACCTAAGCATTTATATAAATTGTGATCCTCATATCCTCCTTATGCAAGGGATTTTGCCATCGGAAACAGGTCATCGTGGAATTTTCACTATAATGTTTTTTCTACGAAGGTTCAAAAGCTGAAATTTTTATGAGCCAGAGCCAAAATCCTAAGGAAGCATCTATAAAAATTTCAGATCAAGGTGCACAATATTTTCGGAGATAGGATCTGTGCAATTCAGTGTTTTTGCAGGCTCCTGAAATTCATCTCAAAGAAGTGACCTTGGCAAAATCGTCATAATTCTCTCTCTGAGTATTAGATTGTAATTCTATAAATTTTGGTAGATAGGGAACATACTATAGTTTGTTCTCTATCAATTTTAGAGCTGAATGGAGAAACAGTGACACAGGTCACGCCGTAAAAATTTGCTCTACTGAAATAATCCATAATTAGGGCATTGTGAGAGATTGGGCATAACTCTCTCTTGAAGAATCCAAATTGGGTCATACTTATGGAATTGGAAAGAAGAATCAGAGGAATAATACAGCACTAAAAATCACATATTGGGGATATGAAATAACAGAGATACACCAGATTCAATATCGAGCTTCTAGAAGGCAAGAAAAAGCTAGATCATGTGTTGTTAAGGGCTGCAAAGGACCAAACTTTCTAGGGCAACAAAGCAAAGCAAGGTGCAGCAAAGGGTAGCATGACAAGAGAAACAACCAAGGTGCAGAACAACAGTAATAAGTTCATCACATTAAGTCTTCAAGTGGGTAGCACTGCATACATTCACTCTAAAGGTATCATTGTACTAAGTCATTGTAAATACATTATTGTAAAAAATGTACTAGTGTCTATCTGCCAAGAGTTGAAGAGGCAGTGTTAGGAGGTCTAGGATCATCATTAGCTGGTTATGTCATAGTTGGGGTTATGGAATAGTGTGTCTTCTTCTTCTACATCATTCTATATCATTGTAAAGTGGACGATTTTCCCTGGTACGGGAGTCCATTCTTCTTTTATTCTTCTACAGGGTGATATGGTGGTTCTAGGGTGAGTTGTAGCTCATTGGGTGTTGGGGCATCCATTCAGTTGACTTCTAAAGAATCTTGGAAAATGGAGTGTCCATCCAATGGGAGTCAGATAAGAATTCTTTTCTAGATTCTAGGAATTTGGAGCTTTATTTTCAATTGGAGTTGAATATTAAAGAATTATTAGAAAAGCGTTAGGTGGATTTTGTCCCGGAGTGGGTTTCCACCTTAAAAACTGTGTGCATTTGTGTTCCTTTTGATTACTGCTATCATTGTAGAAACAATAATAATAGTTAAAGATTAACTAATGCCCTAATTGAAAGGAATACAGATTCACCCCCCCCCCCGCCCCTCAGTATTTCCAACAGTTGTCCTATATTCCCAAAGTGCTTCAGGAAGCCTTTCAGCCCAATTCTTGTGATTGTTGACCACAATATTTGTAAGAATATTTTCCAATACCTCCTTTGTGCTCTCTACTTGACCATTCGCTTGAGAGTGATATGGGGATGTCACCCAATGTTTGATTCCAAATTTCTTCATAATCATTATTGTTAAATGTGATCTAAACTATGCTCCTCCATCTGAAACTATTTCTATGAGTGTCATATATTGAGTAAAAAATTTTCAATAGGAAGTCTTAGATGGTTTTTTTAGTGGCCTTTTAAACATCTTTGGCTTCCGCCCATTTTTTCACATAGTCTTTACATACAAGGATATGGACCTTCGGATGGGATGGAGGATTAAATGGCCCGAAACAATCAACAACCCATTTCTCAAAATGATCAAGAAATAATCGATTATGCAATGGAATTTCATCTAATTGAACAAGATAGCTTATTCGTTGGCATTTTTCACACCCCAAAACATATCTTCTAGCATCCCAAAATATAGAGGGCCAATAGTATCCCATCTACAACACCTTGTGACTAGTCCATTTATCGAAAAAGTGTCCCCCGAAAGGTTCATTATGGGAAGATTTTAGAACATTGTAGATCTTGTCCTCACTTACATATCATCAAATTTGTTGATATGGTCCAATGTAAAAGAGGTACCCTTCTATCCATGTATAACATGAACTTTGTTGAATAATATTTTTTTTCCCTATACGACAAATGATGAGGTACCTTGCTTGCAGGAAGATAGTTAGCAACATATGCATACTAAGGAGTATGAGTAGAAATCAAAAAATATGTTCATCAGGAAAACTATCTTCTATAGGTATATCTTCATTATCAATGTTCAGCCTAGATAGGAAATCTGCTACAACATTGTCTTTCCTTGGTTTGGCCACAATAGTGATATCATATTCCTCTAATAATAATAACCATATTTTGATTCATCTAGGAGTTATAGGTTTGTTCATGAGATACTTGATAGTTGGATGATATATGTTCACAAAGGTAGGGTATCCTGTAATATAATGGTTGAATTATTTAATAGTATAAATATCAACTGAAAATTCCTTCTCATTTACCGTATAATTAATCTCAGTAGGAGTTAAATTCTTGGTGATCTAGTAGATCTCATACAAATTCTTATCTTCATGTTGTCCCAAGACTGCTCCCATGGTTGTATGAGAAGCATCAACAGAGATATGAAATGAATGTTTCTAATTAGGATAATGTGGTATTGAGCTTCACATACTAATTTCTTGATCCCTACAAAATTTAATTTGCAAGAATCAATCCACACAAATGCTACATATTTAGACAATAGTTTAAAGAGTGGAAATTCTATTTTAGAAAAAATTTCTATGAACCGTCGATAGTATCCAACATAACTAGTAAAACTTTGTACCATTGTCTCTATCTTTGGAGTGGGGAAACTTTGGATTACCGCGACCTTAGTTAGATCAACTCGTATTCCTGCAGCTGAAAGTATATGTCCCAAGAATATCCCTTCTTCCATCATCATGTGACATTTCACAGTGCTAAGAGAAATGTGAGTCTATTTACATCGTTTAAGTACTTTTTCGATGTTTTCCAAACCATCTTCAAAAGAATCTCCAAAAGGAGTAAAATCTTCCATATAAATTTCATCACCGTTATTAACTAAATCAGAGAAGATTCCCAATATCTTCCGTTCGAAGGTAGCAGGTGCATTAAAGAGTCAAACTGGGAGGAAATGCTACGAAAATTTTTGTGGCCTTATCCTAATCCTTAGGAGTCATTTGGATGTGGGTATATCAACTAAATCCATCCAGGAAAGAAAATAAATTTTTTCTAGTTAATGTGTTGAGAACCTGGTCCATGAAGGGTAAGGGAAAGCGATATTTTTGGGTTTCTTTGTTTAAATCACTATAATCAAAAAAATAATCTCCACTTGTTATTTTTATTCTGGATTATAACCAATGGAGATACCCATTGCATGTCATATATTGGATAAATAAATCCAATATCTAATAGCTTATGTACTTCTTCCTTAACAATGATTTTCAAAGCAGGATAAATTATTCTTTGTGGTCTAAGAATAGGACACAAATATTCTCTTATATATATATATGATGGTTACATATATCAGGGTGAATTCTCTTCATGTATTTGTATTCCCAAGAAAAGGTCTCCTTCCCATTCTGAAGAATTTTTAATAATTCCTCAGTGTAATATTCCCAAATGGGAAAATATAGTAACACTTAAACACTATATAAGAACTGCAACTAAGTAAACAATAAATCTCACGAAAACATCAAAATTTACAGAGAATCTGAGCCATTTTATTATACGTAAATGAATCAGTTACACAATTTACAAAAGATGAGTAGATCTAGCCCAAGAGAAGGCGTGGAATCCCCCTACTATGGTGATGCAAGTGGCACTACGTAACTAGTGAGATTACAGAAGAAAATATTGTGTTTTCCCTTCTATTGAAGATATTCATGAATTGCTGCAAAAGGAAATGCAGATCTAGTGAGCTTATGAGCTCTGATGGTGCCAAGATTCAAGATCTTGCCAATGTGACAGGTTCCTTAGATAACCCAGAAAGGATTTTTCAGATCTACAACTTTGGAAAATCACCCTCCTGGGATTAGATCCTTGATTTGATGGGAATTATAGACCTGAAGCTAGATTTCACAAATATATGGCTGAAATATATCACAATATCATATATAAGCTTGAAGGGTTGATCCCTCCTTTAGATCTACAAGCTAGAAGCTCTATATCTAGCTTCTCAATCCTTTAATGATGATCACAGCTGCTGCAACACAACTGCCCACAAAAGCTACATTGTGAGGGAAAGAGAGGCTCTATTCCTGTTGAAATATGATGGACTATAGGCTTATGGAAATGTTGATGGAAAGGTGAGGTGATGATCCCTCATGGGATTACTAGCTGAAATGCTAGCAACTTCCTTCCTCCTTTGGATCTTCAAAATGGACAACGTAATTCTGGATGGAAATACTGATACCTGGAGTTGAATACCTTCTGGCCTGATGAAAAATCTGATATACAGCTCTGGGGATGCTGATATTTAAGCCCAAGGTGATAGGAATAAACCTTCACTACTTCTCCAGTTGAAATACTGAAGACAACCTCCACCTTTCAAATTGATCTTCAGAAATATGCAATTTCTGAATATGAATGTTCTGTAGAAATTAGGAAAATATAAGTGGCACCAATGACCGATGTAGAATGAAGTACTATAATCTTTCAAGAGATACTCAATGAAAGAGGTGGGATTCGCGACCAAGAACAACCTGTGCTAAACATCACTTCAAATCTTTGCTAAACAGCCCAAGAAAGAAATGGAATGTCACATGACAATTCTAGATCTAAACAGATGCTCAACATCAATAATATCAAGCATGTATTCATTATTTCTTTCATCTTATTTATATAGTGTTTGAGCCTTCCCATGCCTTGACCCTCATCTAAACTGTGTTGTGCATGTGGAGAAGATCCTCCATGTTTGACTGCGATGTCTGTCCAAAGCATCCATCATGTCTAGGTGCAATGTACACCCTCTCTATCATGTGTGCATTAATTATATAACTTCCTCCATCATCTCATCATGAATTCTCCATCATATTCTGTTTGATCTCTTCCAACATCTTAGTTGACTGTGTCAACCTCCATAATCTATCTCATTAATGAGACATGATCTCCAATTCCATTCACATTAGTAGTTGCTCAACTACCTCATTATGTAGATATAGGCTTAATTAATCCACATTCACACAAGAAAGTGGATATTTATTCATATTGAGGATTATGGGTCCTTCCACCCTTTTATTTACTTAATTCATTAAGAAAATTAAGAACTCTAATATTCCAAATATTAGGTGAAAATTTGGGAATATTACAATTATCCCTAGAAAAGTGTTGCTTGTCCTCAAGCAACTGCAAAAGTGGGTGCTACATAAAACATCCTCCCTCCAAATGACATCCTCATGTGGAAGGCCTTCCCGTCTGTCACAATGTGCTATGCATATCCAGCTCCCAACCTGTCTCTCTGGAATGTCTAGAATGGCCTCCAAATGAAATGTTAGATACCCCCCCTCATCAATGAATCTCCAATTGGAAACCAAATGATGACCAAAGTTCTCCTCTATACATGAGATACATAAGATGAATTGGTTCATTCCCAAAGTGGAAAGTCCCAATTTATGAAATTTCTCTCCAAACCATGATAAATAGAGTAGATTACATACATCAATGTCCTCATCATCAGCCATGTTGGCCATGTAAGAATCAAACATCACATCAACATAGTGAAAAAAAATAGGTAGAGACATATGGAAAAATATAAAAAATTTCAACCCATATTCTCCTAGTAACAACCAACACAGCAAAGCCTCCTGCTGCCATGCTATATCATCATGCAAAAAATTAAGAGAGACATACTATCTTAAAAGAAGCCACCACAACAATGCTTCTTGTTGCCATGCCAAATCATAATCAATGACAATATGTGAGCCATACTCTCTCAAAAGAAGCCATCTCAACAATTCCTCTTGTTGCCATATCACATCATCATTGTACCAAATGTAGTGGCCATATTCTCTCAACATAAGCCACCTTAACAAATCATCATGCTACCCTATCACATCATCATTATACCATGTACAATGATCATAATCACCCAATAGAATCTAGTACTGTAAGGCCTCCTTTTTCCATCCTCCAATAATGTCATGCAATGTACGGGAAGAATTTCGCCCATACTCTCACAATAGTAACCATAGCAACAAGGATTCTTGCTGCCTCCTTGCATTATCATGATGCAAGTCATGGAGAAAAAATATAGTAATGGACATGTGAGATGTCTCATCAACATAATACAAACAAGATCCCTTATGCCACATCATGCGACAGTTATACTTTCTCCCAAACCCAAGTACATACATGAACATGAGATACATCCCAAGTAGAAATGCATGTAAAGAGATGAGACATATCCCAAACAAAATTAAATACAAAGACATAAGATATAACATGTGATGTCCAAGCTCTCTTCTCAACAACCAAGTAACCATGCCTTTTTCTTATGCATTCTATCATTGAGACATAAGGCATGAGACAAGAAAATATGAACCTTTGGGTAGTAACCATACTCCCCCAAGAGTAACCAGTTCAACCATGCTTCTTGTTGTCCTGTATCATAGATCTGCAAGTGGTTTGTTAACCCCTTGCTCCATACTATCAACCATTCATCCCAATGTGGATGATGGATCTCATTCTGCCAAAACTTGGTATCCTCCCATTGTAAGACACCAACCTCCTGAAACTGATGAAGAACATTGCATTCCATGAAATGTTGAAGTGCACCTCCAGTGAGATCTCTTGATGAGATCTTCTTCTCATCCATGGCCTTCCAAAAACAATCATAATCTGGATCTTCTACATGTAGGAGTGTCTCTTTGAGCTGTGAGATGCTCATTGAGAAAGTGTCATCAAGAAAAGAGAAAATATTTCTCATATCTAGATGTCTACCATTCATCATCTTATCCTTCATTGCTTCATGAGTGAAGCTACCTTCAGAATGCTCCAAGAATAATGGGGCATCTTTATTATCACTACTATTAAGTGACATCGATTTATATCTGCAAGGTAACACATATGTTGTCTCAAAGTAAGGTATAATATTGATCTCATAACCAGTCATTCTACATAGGGTCATGTTGATCCCCTCTTCTGAAACTCTACACTTCAACTCAAGAGGTTGAATGTAGTCCCTTCATGACAAACTGGGATAGATTTTCATCTCCTCCTTGATCAAATAAAGGGTCCTCTGTGCTGTGATAGTTTATTGCTTCAAATCAGCATTTTTATCTAACCCTTGGTTCTGAATTGGCCTTGATGGCATGTCCCCATAAGTTTCAATAAGATATACTAAAACAATAGGTGATGAATGTGTATGGATACCTTGGATCAATTGATGTGTGGGAATCTCTTGACAGAACACAAGAGGTCCTCCAACCAAGAAAATGGTGTCTCCAACTGCTGGTAAGAGAGATGACTGCTCTTCTACCAATGTACCAGTGCTGGAATCTTCCTCGTCTTCCTCATGAATCTCTTGAATCATGCATGGGACTCTATGTGTGAAGAGCTCAAGACTACATTGCAAAGATGCAAGTATCTCTTCTCTGAATGTAAGTACTTCTGCAGCTGGTGGTGAATGTAGTGACTTCTTGTCCAGAGTGACAAGAGTGACATGATCTTTTGTTTCTTTAGTAAATGTCTCTTTATGGCCCATATTTTTCTTCTTCCTATCAAACTTCTTCCTCAACTTATGAAATAAATCTGAATATTTAGTCACATTTTCATGCTCCATGTCACTAAACCACCAAACATTGGCTTCACCTAAAAGATGAAGTGCTACAATTTGGACAACCTCTTTTTCAGCCACAGCATGTAGCATGAAAAGTGAATCTAACTCTTTCCTCCAAACCTTAATAGTTCTTGAGGAAGATCCATCAAATGTAGGAAAATAAAATCTATTGTGCCTCTTCCTCCTATTGCTGCTGTAGGATCTTCTTTCTTCCTTGAGTTCAACGAATTCTTGGAGAGTTAGACTTTCTATGAATGATCTAGAATGTTCCTTGTACTCTTTAAGATACAAACTGAGAGTCTCATGAGTGTTAGGTTCTTTTCTTTCTTTATTTCTATACCTCTCACCTTCTTTAAATAAAGTGGTCATATTAGATCTATAAGGATATCTATGATTCTTCGGTTTTCTTCTCTACTGATAGGAAGTGCTTGGACCTTCCTCTTCAAATATTCTTCTTGGATCCTTCCTTTTCCTTTTTCCCTTCATTTGATAGACCTCCTTGGAGAGATATTACTTGGATCTAAAGAGATGAATGGAAAAAATATCCTCCTGCATGATAGATATCATCTATGTGCTTCTTCTTTTGATGAAAAATATGAAGTGTCCACAAGCTGAGCCAAAGATCATGCTCTGATACCACTGTAATATTCCCAAATGGGAGAATGCAATAATACTTACACAATATAAGAACTGAAACTAAGTAAATAATAAATCTCAAGAAAACATCAAAATTTACAGAGAAGTTGAGACATTTTATTATATGGAGATGAATTAGTTACACAATGTACAAAAGATGAGTACATCTAGCCCAAGAGAAGGCCTAGAATCCCCCTACAATGGTGATGCAAGTGGCACTGCGTAACTGGTGAGCTTAAAGAAGAAAATACTGATTTGTCCCTTATGCTAAATATATGAATGAACTACTGCAAAAGGAAATGTAGATATAGTGAGCTTATGAGCTCTCATGATGCCACGATTCAACATCTGGCCAATGTGATGGGTTTCCAAGATAACCCAGAAAGGATTTTTGAGATCTACAACTTTGGAAAATCACGCTCCTAGGATTTGATCCTTGATCTGATGGGAATTACAGATCTGAAGCTAGATCTAAAAAATAGGTGGTTGAAATATGTCACAAGATCAGATCTAAGTTTGAAGGGCGGATCCCTCCTTGAGATCTACAAGCTAGAAGCTCTAGATCTAGCTTCTCAATCCTCCAATGATGATCACAGTTGCTGAAAAACAACTACTCACAAAAACTATGATGTGAGGGAAAGAGAGGCTATATTACTACTAAAATATGCTGAAATAAAATCCAGGTTGATGGAAATGCTGATGGCAAGGTGAGGGGATGATCCCTCACAGGATTACTAGCTGAAATTCTAGCAACTTCCTTCCTCCTTTGGATCTGCAAAATGGACAGCATAATTCTGGATGGAACTATTGTTTCTATGAGGTTAATAATTTTTTTCCTAATTCTAGATATGACAGAAAGCTCCGGGGATGATGATCTTTAAGCCCAAGGTGATAGGAATAAACCTTCACTAGTTCTCTAGCTGAAATACTGAAGACAACCTCCACCTTTCAAGCTGATCTTTAGAAATCTACAATTTCCGAATAAGAATGTTCTGCAGAAAGTAGGAAAATATAAGTGGCACCAATTCCAGATGTAGAATGAAGTAAAATAATCTTTCAAGAGCTACTCAATGAAATAGGTTGGATTCCCGACCACGAACACCCTATGCTAAACAACACTTGCAATCTTTGCTAAACAACCCAACAAAGCAATGGAATGTCACATGACAATTCTAGATCAAAAAAGATCCTCAACATCAATAATTTCAAGCATGTATTCATTCTTGCCTTCATCTTCGTTATATTGTGTTTGAGCCTTCCCATGCCTTGGCCCTCATCTAAACTGTGCTGTGCATGTGGAAAATATCCTCCATGTTTGATTGTACTGTCTATCCAAGTCATCCATCATGTCTAGGTGCAATGTACACCCTCTCCATCACGTATGCATTTATTGCACAACTCCCTCCATCATCTCATCATGAATTCTCCATGATCTTTTGTTTAATCTCTTCCAAGATCTTAGTTGACTATGTCAACCTCCATAATCTATCTCATTAATGAGACATGATCTTCAATACCATTCACATTAGTAGTTGCTCAATTACCTCATTATGTAGATCTAGGCTTAATTAATCCACATTCACACACAAAAAGTGGATATTTATTCATATTGAGTATTATGGGCCCCTCCGCACTTTTATTTACTTAATTCATTAAGAAAATTAAGAACTCTAATATTCCAAATATCAGGTGAAAATTTGGGAATATTACACTCAGTTTGGGAGGGAGATGGGTTGGGATTGATATTAAAGGTCTTCACAAGATCGATATCTACTAGAATAATGCTATGAACTATTATGATAGGCAAATTTTTATCTTTGGTGTTCGGTTGAATAACTTTCTGGATAGTACTGCTCATGACAGATTCTAATAGTTGGTGGGTTTGACAAGAGACAAAATCAGGATCACTGATAAACATTCTAATAAAATTGTCTTTTATTTCTTCCTCAAAACAAATATCTTTCCCAATAGTGACAATCGATCTTACATTCTCATTTTCAGATTCACATTCATTGCAAAGGGAAGGTTTGTGTGCTAGTGTACCTAGGTTTTACTGATGAGCTTAGTTCTGCAGAAGGGTAAATAATATTATTCTTCATAGTTTTCCCATTCGATAATACAATTTTCGCAGATCAACAACCAATATAGGCATCAGTTGTAGTGAGCCATCGTATTTCCAAGATCAGGGGATGTCGCCCTACTGGTGATTGAGTGTGTACTACTAAGATATCCACTCGATATTCCCGGTAATCCATGGAAATGATTACATCTTCCAAATTTCCCACAAGTTTCATAGTGGATCAATTTGCAAGTTCTAGAACCATTGGAATTGGTAGTAGGTTAAGTAATCCAAGAGTACATACAACTTCTAATGTTATAACATTAATTGCAGCCCCCAAGGTATCCCAAAACATTAGGAATATCAATGCCCTTGACTTGTACTGTGAGGATTGGATTTCCTTGATCAACGTATTTAACAGGTGTAGTTTTTCATAGAATTATATCTCATAATTTCCCCATGAAATGAATAGTAAGTGGACTTTTTTTCTTCCTCCCAGGTTTCTTTAAGCACAATTCTCGAATTGTCTTAGCATAGATCGACACATCCTCCATGGATTGGAGCAATGGGATTTTGAGAAATAATTCTCCCAAAAGGTCGAATTCAGGTTCAGGGATATGTTTACCCACAAACAAACTTTTAGGATAAGGTTGCTCTATGTCACCCTCTTGAGTGACAATTGTATTGATGGGGGCTATTGTTTCACAACAATTTGTGTTGTATTACCCCCAACTTCCCTAGAGGGGTGTACAAGTTTTATTTTTTTGGTTGAAACTTCATCCTCAGTTTGTTTGATTATTATTGGTGAATTTTTTCTATTCATCACTGATCCCAATTGAAGGTTTAATTCATTGAACTCTGTAGTGGAAATACTATATGCAGTAAGATTTAGTATCTCAATATTTTAAACCCCTCTGTTGTTTCGATTCTATTTGGTTTGGTTGGGAAATTGAGGATGAAGAGGAGTACTAGCAGAGTAATTTGGTGGGAGTTGTATTTTTTTTTGTGCCACACGCTGAGGAATGTTATTTCTAAGAATAGGGGGTCCACGCAAGTTCTGAGACCAAGAAGGGGCTAGACCAGGTTCAGGTTACCGTGACTGCCATGGTGTAGGATACTAGTAATACTATGACCATGGTGGACAAGGAAATGGTGCAGGGTGAGACCCATAATTCGAACTAAAATACTGAAAAGGGTCTTGATTCATACCCAGATTCATATTCAGCGGTCATTGTTGCCATGGCCTCTTTGGTCCCATAAAATCAGCTGGTCTGTTTATTTCTCCTCCCCTGTAATAATGCCTTCAACTAGTGGGAATAAATATATAATGAAATTTATTGATGATTATCCTAAAATGTATTATATATATATTATTAAAAAGTAAATCTAAGGTCTTTAAAACATTCAAAATTTTTCATGTATGGATTGAACAAAAGAACAATCACATATTGACTCTCTTCATTTTAATATTGGAAGAGAATAAAACTCTAATAAATTTGGGAACTATATTTTCCAATGTCAGATTCAACATAAAACCATGATTCCAAACAATCCCCAACAAAATGGTGTAGTTAAAAGAATGAAAAAGGAATTTCTCGAAAATGGTTCACTCAATGATGTTTTCAAAAAATGCGAAGTTGATTTTCTCGTATGATGTGGTTCTATATGCAGTGTATGTGAAAAAAAAATGTACATCTGATGCTCTCATAAATAGGAATCCTTATGTATTTTTGGATAGATACATTCATTTAGTAAGGAATCTTACCGTCATTAGTTATGTATGATAAGGCTTGATTCCTAAGGAACAAAGAAGAGAAATTGATGCAAGAAGTTGGGAGTGCATTTTCTTATGGTATTCAGGTAGCACCAAGGAATATATTCTTTATAGTGAGGTAAAAATGAAGTTGATTCTTTTTAGATATGTATGTCGGTCTACAAGAACAAGTATTAATGATATGGATCATTTGAAAATCACAAAGAAAGTCTAATATACCTCACAACTACTAGACTAAATATTTCATTTGTTGTTGGAATTCTCTCAATATTAATGAAAAATCCTTCTGAAGTGGATTGGTATGTTATAAAAAGGGTTCAAACGTACTTGAGAGGATCTGAAGACTTTTTACCCATATAATAAGAGGTTGATGGTTTATGTTTGATTGAATATTCAACCTTAGACATTGACAAACAGAAATAAAGTGGAGTGTTTTCTTTAAGATATCTCACGAGTCTTGTTGGGTGTGTGTTATATTATTTCCACGATTAGATGTAGGCGTGAAGCATGGGGTGTGAGGGGGGGCTAAAGGTTTTCTTCGCTTTCATCGGGCATAATAGGGGGATATAAGGGGGTTTGGAGGGGGGCGATAGCCCCCATGCATGGGGTTCAGGGCAGTGAACCCATAATTATTTTTGGGAACCTATATTAGGTGGGAGGACCTACCTATGGTTTTGTGCATGGGTTGGCACATGGTTTTGGGCATGATAGTTTTCTTCTTTTGGTGTTTTGTAGATCTAGTGAAGGGAACTACGATTATGTTCTAATCCATGGTTAATGGATTGAAATTTATGAATGCTTCAAAATGTATATATATGTGTTGTAACACTAAAAGGCATATAATGAAAAATCAAGTTGGTAGTCCTGCTTTTGGATCTAGTGGAAAATCTCTGTTTATGTCTGTTTTATGTTTTATTCTCTCTCTATTGTTTATTTTCTGTTTTTAAGAATTCATTTGCAGATAATTTATGTACAGGATTAAAACCTATAAGTCTTAGATTAATGATTGTCTCCCCAAGGTCATTGAAATAATAACTTCTAGCAGATTCAGCAATAGAAACGAAGATGCAATAGTCGTATAAGAAAAAAAGAGATTTTGTAGCATGGAAAAATACTTGAATATTTATAGGATAAATAAGTGAAATATACTCATCCTCTCATCAACAATACTTCTGTAATCAAGTTGGCCAAGAGTCGTAGATTCCATGATCGAACAAACACATAAAGAAAAAACATCATTTGATTCAATGCCATGTAGATGCCAAGACTGTTGTTTTAATAAGTTGTTCCACTAATGATCAAATTGTATACATATCACTAACGAACTTGAAAAAGAAAAGTTTGAAAAATTCAAAATAATATTTAGGCTTTCAAACAACTTTTCGACTTAATGTAGGGGAATGTTGGACATAACCGTATAAGATTTTTTCCAAAAAATATAATTGTAAATAAAATAGGAGACCACCCAAAAATCGTTACATCATTACCACACAGTAAATTTGATGTACAACCAGAAAACATTGTACAACATGATAACAATATTGTTACACATTTTCACATTGTGTGTCATGTCTATCAATGTTATCCATATGCTCCTACATGAATTATGCACAACAATATTTATTGTCTTAATGGCCATATATATTTTTTTAACATTAATGGAAAGGTTCCCCACTTGTAAAGATGGGTCAATGACTTTTCCAGTACCTGAAGAACAACTAAGTGACATGATCATTGGAAATGTCAAGTACTATATTATTGAAAAATGGATCTTGTTTAAATTGGTTTATAATTTAAAAAGAAACTACTTCTACTTCATATAGAAAAACAAAATCACATATATAAGACGAGATAATTATAATCCAAAGCAACCATACATCCATGTTCTATGTAACAAATTTGAAAAAAAAAAACTATATAACTAAGTTCCACGTATAAAGGTTTCAAGGATATAATTCATTGGTAACCCCAATTTTTTGAGATTATTTGAATGAAGACAAATCCTTAAGAAAATTTACCAACCAATTTCAAGTTGTGTATCTCATTTTACTTGGCTACCACTCACATAGAAGGACAAAGTCAACTACCAATACACTAGGACCATATATATATTTGGGGTTGTACCTAAATTTCAAAATTCCAATTGCTGGATTGTTTGAATTTTTTTTTAATGGTGGAAATGAATTCAACACCATCAAGAACCCCTCATGCACCCAAAACCCTGAAGTTTCACATTTTTAACCCAAATTTCTAAAAAATTCTACCAAACTTTGTCATAATCTTACCAAAAATTTCCATTATTTTTTTTAACTAATTTGTCCGCTATTACCCTTACATATTTTTACTTCTACCAAGGGAATATTTTGGGCACAATTATGCCACGCCTAACTGCCCCATTAATCCAAGTTGGCATGTAACGAATATAATTCAAAATGAATATATATAGGGACAGAAGAGATCATTATCACAATTAAATATCTATTATTATCATAACCACAAGGTATCATTTGATATTTGGCTCCCATATCATTTAGAGCTTTCTGAAAAGAACAAAGAACTTGTACCGCTCAGAGCATGCGAAAAAGCATGTTTACACTCTATATTAAAATCTGCCGGGACTCGAGACAAACTTCGTGTACACATAAATCTGCGATAGAATTTTCGGGCCGCGCTATTGTCATAGGGTTTCTTTAACTATATTTTAAAGGTGTTTTAATATTTTAGAATGATGCAGCCAAATCCCATGACAGTACCAGTCATTGATCCCCAGGAGCAGCAACTTGAAAAATAGTTTATGATGATGCCCTTGTCTCCTCCTCAATCTAGGTCTGTCCCCTAAGCAGCACTTGGATTGGTCCCTAGGAGAATTTACTTGAACAACAGCTTATGACAATGCCCTTGTCTCCTCCTAAATCTGTGTCTGTCCCTCAAGAACCCCAACACAAACGTCAAATTGTTATTGTGAAGTCATTCCCGCAACAAGTAAACTCTACCGACGAGAATTATCTGCAGGATTGGATGGATGAGAATTATCTGCATCAATGTTTTTCTACTACAGGGAACCTTGTTTCAGTTAAGATAATTCACAATAAGCAGATTGGACATTCAGAGGGTTATGGCTTCTTGGAGTTTGTAGACCATGCAGCCACCCAAACAACTTTCCAAAATTACAATTTTCTACAGATGCTCAGGGCTGATGAATTTTATAGGCTAAATTGGGCAATGTATAAGCGTGTCTAATAATTTACTATATTCGTGGGAAATTTTGTTGGAATTTCTGAGAATTCCATAACAAACTACAGAGAGAATAATACTTTCCTTCTTAACAAAGAGAAAATAAAATTTTGCTTCACTGGAGACAGAGATTCACACTTTCAAAAAACTTCTATTCCATTAACCAAAAACTGTTACAAAAAAAAATTCCTCACACAGAGGGATTACAAAAGCTAGACTGCTGCATAAACATAGTGCTAGAAACCCTACTCTGTCTTTTTAAAAAAGACTCTGTTTTTCAACATCAACACACTACTGTGCAAATACACTCTGTCTTTAAAAAAAAAATACAACACTGTTGTGTTTACAATTCAATATTACAATGAGCCTTCGGGCTTTCAAACTTTTATATGGCACAACATATGTTAAAAAAAATATAAAACAACTATGAAATAAAACTAAAACTTAAATCTATTTAAAAACTTTCCCGAGGCCCACAATAACAATAGCTCTCATGTTACAAACTCACGGAGTTTATAATTTACATATATTATATTTGTTACATTTATAACCAAAAGAGGTTTATAATACAACACTCTCGTCACGCGATGAACCATATAACATTATAACAAAAAATTAATAAAACTATACCCCCGGACTTAAACGAACATTAAACCAAATCACAATGGATATTTCGCGTTACAATTTAGGCTTGTGACATAAGTGCTTTGAACGCGCGATGGATTATTAAATCCAGTCTATAAACCCTCATCGCGTCGAAAAACTGGGTTGGGGTACGACGGGTTTTGTGAACGCGATGGTTTATACAATTGGGCTTATAAAGTGATATCGCATCCGGAAATGAATTTCACGGATGGGCTCCAAAATCATGCGATCCAATCAGGTTCTGCCACATGTCTTTCGGACCACTCAACCCATGTTCAAAATCAACCAAATAAAACACTCTGTTGTGTAGTATGAAAGTCTTCCTGCGTTCAAACAAAACCCTGTGTATAAAAATGCTTTGTTTTCAAACACGGAGGACTGTGTACATTGTTTTTAACATTGATTGTTCAGCGAAATGGAAAGCATCCAGAGTACAGAAAGCCTTGAGACAAAAATTGGAAAGTGGCGCTGGTGCAGAGTTCTTCAAACAAAGATATAAGGTGGCAAATTGTACAGGGCAGTTGAAAGTAACATTTCAACACTCCCCCTTAATTTGAACTACTGGGTTATCAGTCATACCCAGACATTTCCTTAACAACTCAAAACTCTTCTGCCCCAATAGCTTGGTCAGAATGTCTGCAAACTGCTCCTAAGTTCTGCAGTGTTCTAAAACGATTTCTCCATTGTTCACTAATTCCCTGATGTAGTGAAACTTTCTGTCAATGTATTTCGTTCTCTTGTGAAATACATAATTCTTTGATAATGCAATAGCTGAGCTATTGTCACAATAAATCGATGTACCTTTTTCTTCATCTTGGCATACACTTCTCAACATCCTCCTCATCCAAATTTCTTGATAGGCTGCTACTGTCGCTGCCACATATTATGCCTATGTTGTAGACAATGCTACAATAGGCTGTTTTTTAGAAGCCCATGAAATGGCTCCTGAACCGATGTGAAAAACATAACTGGATGTGCTTTTTTGATCATCTACCCTTCCAGCCTAATCACTGTCAGCGTATCCAATTAATTTTGAAAATTCTGAAGTAGTATATCAAATATCAAACCTTTTAGTACCATTAACATACCTCAGAATCCTTTTTGCTACCTGCCAATGTGCTTCTTTTGGCCTCTCCATGAATCTTGAAATCAAACTAACAGCATGCATTATATCCAGCCTAGTTGCAGTCAAATACATGAGGCTGCCAACTATGCTCTTGTACAAACTAGCATCAAGATCCTTGTTGTTGTCCTCTCTGCTGAGTTTTAATCCCATCACTGTGGGAGTTATTGTTGTTTTTCTCTCTTGCATATTAAATCTTTCCAACACTTCATTAACATATTTTTCTTGTGAGATAAAAATCCCATTTTCATTTTGCTCTACTTTTATTCCTAAGAAGTACTTCAGCAAACCCATATCAGTCATTTCAAATTCATCTTTCATGACTGTTTTAAAATTTTCAATAAGGTAATCATCATTACTTGTGAAAATCACATCATCAACATATAACACTACAATCAACATGTTACCATCTTTTTATTTAATGTATAGGGTGGGTTCTCCCTCACATTTTTCAAATCCATTTTCCAGTAGATAGGAATCTATCCTACTATAGCATGCTCTTGGCGCTTGCTTCAGCCCATAAAGAGCTTTCTTCAATCTGCACACCTTTTGCTCTTGGCCTTTCTTTTCATAGCCTAGAGGTTGTTCAATGTAAACCTCTTCCATTAACACTCCATTTAGGAATGCTGACTTCACGTCCATTTCATAAACTTTCCACTTGTTTTGTGCTGCTATGGATAACACTTCTCTCACGGTTTCCATTCTTGCAACCGATGTGAAGGTTTCCTCATAGTCTCTCCCATGTTGTTGCTTATACCCTTTGACAACAAGTATGGCCTTGTGTCTCTCAATTTTGCCTTCAGCGTTACTCTTGGTCTTGTAGACCCATTTAACTCCAATAAGTTTTTTACCTTTTGGGAGTTCAACCAAATCCCATGTCTTGTTTCTTTCTATGGCATTAATTTCCTGATCCATAGCTTCTATCCATTTCCTATCTTTAATATCTTCCTCAAAATGAATAGGGTCATCAACATGAAAATATAAAGAAAACAAAGAGTTCATACCTTCATTTGCTGCCTCTATCTCATAAATGTCATTTAAATTTTTGAACTTCTTTCCTCTTTCATTTGGTGTATGAGTACTTGAAGTAGCACTCAAATCTCCTCATTGTGGTGTGCTTGGAGAAGCACTTTCATTTCTCCTCAAGAGTGTTCCTTGATATCCTTGTGTTGGTGCTGCTATTTTGGGATGTATTTCCACCATCTCTTCATCATCTTCATCATCAGACAAACAGTTTTTAACATTCACTGTTTTCTCTATGCTTCCATCCCAAGCTTCCTCTACAATAAACTGAACATCTCTGCTCACAATAAACTTCTTGGTGGATGGGTTGTACAACCTGTAAGCTTTGGATTCCTCACTGTATCCAATAAAAATACATTTCTCCCCCTTGCTGTCCAACATCTTCCTGAGCTAATCTGGAATGTGTGCATAAGCCACAAAACCAAAAAATTTCATGTGGGTGACTCCTTGTTTTGTCCCACTTCATGCTTCTTCTGGAACTTTGTTAATGATTGCTTTTGTAGGGCATCTATTCAAGATATACGCTAAACAATGTACAGCTTCAGCCCAATAATCATTTGTCAAATGCTTTTCCTTTAACATACTCCTTACCATATCCATGATTGTCCTATTCTTCCTTTTGGCAACTCCATTTTGTTGCGGAGTGTACCTTGCTGTAAACTACTTATGAATCCCATTTTCTCTGCAAAAACACAGAAATTCTTTACAGATATATTCACCTCCTCTATCAGTCCTTAGGACTTTGATATGTAGCCCACTTTGGTTCTCCACAAGTGCTTTGAAATTGAAGAATCTTTCAAACACTTCACTTTTGTTTTTCAAAAAGTAAAGCCAAGTTTTTCTAGTAAAATAATCAATAAATGTTAACAGATAATGGCTGCTAGAAAGTGATGGAGTTTGCATCGGTCCACATAAATCTGAGTGGACAATTTCCAAGGGTGCCTTTGCCCTTATGCTTTTCGCAGTTGGAAAACTTTCTCTCTGTTGTTTACCCAAGATGCAACCTTCACAAAGGCTGTCCGGTTTCTCAATCAATGGCAAACCTCTTACCATTCCTTTTCTGTGCAACAAGTTAAGACCTCCAAATTTGAGATGTCCAAATCTCAAGTGCCACAACCAATTCTCATCTTTTGGTTTTCTTTGGAGAGCCTCTTGTGTCACTGCTGCTATTTCTTCTCCATTTTTCAAATATGCCCTCATCTTGAGAGGGAACATCCTGTTCCTTGTCATCTTCACTTCAGCAATACATTGTTTGCTGGGTGGTTTATCCATGATGGTGCATACATCATCCTCAAAGAAAACATTGTACCCCTTTTGAACAAGATTTCCAATAGTTAAGAGGTTAAATTTCATTCCAGGAACATAATGAACATCTGGTATGAATTTCTTTTCTCCTTTCCTTGTTAAAACATTTACATCTCCTTTTCCCATAACAAAAACTTTACTATCTATCCCTAATGTGACTTTTGACTTCACATTCTCATCTAACATAGAAAACATGGCTATGTTTCCTGTCATATGGTTATTGTAACCAGAGTCTAGAAACCATAAATCTTTACTCTTTTCCTCAGCCATATTACAAGCTAAAAACAGTTTATCTTGGCTGATATTTTCTCTACTGAAATTTGCACTTGTTCTATTACTCATATCATTTTGCTTCTTCCTACATTCATTTGCATAATGCCCATACTTTTTACAATAATGACACTAGACATTGGATTTGCCATACCTTTTCCCATGAGCATGTTGCTGTCCACCTTGTTGGCTGTTGCTTTGGGCTTGGTTCTGATTTGGATTGCTGCCCCTTGCTTGAGAATTTGTTGGACTATTTCTTCCACCTCTGTTTTGGCTTCTACCTCTTCCTCTCTTGTTTCCTCTGCCTTGACCTCTTCCTCTTCCAAAGGACATCTAGGTCTTAAAGGCATGCTCTAGAGATGAGTTTTCATTTCTACCCAATCTATGCTCCTGTGTCATCAATGATGCATGTAGCTCATCAACTGAAAATTTTGTGAGATCCTTAGTCTCTTCTATGGTGGTGACAATCACATAAAACCTTGAGGGTAAGCTCCTCAAAATTTTCTCCACATTCCTTCTTTATTCAAGAGTATCTCCATGAGACCTTATCTGTGTGACCATTCCAATCACATGTGTGAAGAATGAGTCAATGTTATCTGACTCCTTCATGCAGAAAGTCTCAAAATCTCTCCTTAGCAATGGTAGTTTTGTTGTCTTCACTTTCTCCATGCCTTGATAAGCTGTCTTGAGATTTATCCATGCTTCTTTGGATCTCTTAGCTGCTGCTATCCTTGGAAACACACTCTCATTCACTGCTTGATACAAATAGTAGAGGGCTTTGGATTCATTCTTCTTATTGCTCTTCAACAAGTTATTCTTTGCTTGTGTTAAATCATTAAACTCATTTTCATCAACTAGTTCTTCAAAACCATCCTCAACAAGTTCCCATAAGTCTTGGGAAGAAAACAGGGCTCTCATAGTTATTGCCCAATAGTCATAGTTTTTCCCATTAAATTGTGGGAGCTGAGTATTACCAATACTCATGCTAGTGCTGGCTCTAGCCATTCTTGCACTCTGAACTATGCTTCAAATACTTGACTGTGTTTTTAAAAAAAACTGACTGTCTTCAACAGTAACACAAAAAAATTGACTTGAGAAATAACTTGGATTCTTTTGACTGAGTCTTCACTCTGATGGAGAAGCTGCTGCAATAAAAAATCCTTCCTTCAACTTCTTTGACACCTTCAAAGAACCTGGACTATCTCTGATACCATGTTGGAATTTCTGAGAATTCTAGAACAAACTATAGAGAGAATAATACTCTCCTTCTTAACATAGAGAAAATAAAATTTTGCTTCACTGGAGACATAGATTCACACTTTGAAAAAAATTCTGTTCCATTAGCCAAAAATTGTTACAAAAAACACTTCCTCACACAGAGGGATTACAAAAGCTAGACTGCTGCATAAACACAGTGCTAGAAACTCTACTCTGTCTCTGTTTCTAAAGAAAAAATTACTCTACTCTGTCTTTTGAAAAAGACTTTGTTTTTCAACATCAACACGCTACTGTGCAAATACACTCTGTCTTAAAAAAAAAAATACAACACTATTGTGTTTACAGTTCAATATTACAATGAGCCTTTCGCGCTTTCAAAATTTTATATGATGCAGCATATGTTAAAAAAAATATAAAACAACTATGAAATAAAAATAAAACTTAAATCTATTTAAAAACTCTCCCAGGGCCCACAATAACAATAGCACTGATGTTATAAACTCACGGAGTTTACAATTTACATATATTATATTTGTTACATTTATAACCAAAATTGGTTTATAATATAACACTCTCGTCGCGCGATGAACCATATAACATTATAACAAAACATTAATAAAACTATACCCCCGGACTTAAACGAACAGTAAACCAAATCACAATGGATATTTCGCATTACAATTCAGGCTTGTGATGTTAGCGCTTTGAACGCGCGATGGATTATTAAATCCAATCTATAAACCCTCATCGCGTTCGAAAATTGGGTTGGGGTACGGCGGGTTTTGTGCTCACGATGGTTTATACAATCGGGATTATAGAGTGATATCGCGTTCGAAAATGAATTTCGCAGATGGGCTCCAAAATCACGTGATCCAATCGCGTTCTGCCGCATGTTTGTGGGACCACTGAACTCATTTTCAAAATCAACCAAATAAAACACTTTGCTGTGTAGTATGAAAGTATTCCTGCGTTCAAACAAAACCCTGTGTATAAAAATTCTTTTTTTTCAAACATAGAGGACTGTGTACTCTGTTTTTAACATTGACTGTTCAGCAAAATGGAAAGTGGACAGAGTACAGAAAGCCTGGAGACAAAAATTGGAAAGTGGCACTGGTGCAGAGTTCTTCAAACAAAGATAGAAGGCGACAGGTTGTACAAGGCAGTTGAAAGTAACATTTCAACAAATTTGGCATTTGATGACACAGAGGACTTGTTGCAAGAGAGCTTCAAAGATGTATACCCATCTATAAAATGAGCAAAGGTTATTACTGAGAAGAATACAGGCCTTTCAAAAGGATATGGGTTTGTAGCATTTGGGGATGATAATGAGCAAGCTAGGGATTTAACAGAGATGAATGGAAAGCTTTGTTCCTCCAGACCTATGCGAATAGGTCGTGCCATGAGAAAGAAGAATCCAACTTATCAGCCATAGTCCGGATCATTCTCATTCTCATGCTCAGAAAATGATCCAAACAATACAACTCTATTTGTTGGTGACTTAGACCCCACTGTAACAGCCAAAACACTGATGGAGACATTTGGCCAATTTGGTTTTCTTGTGTATGCAAGGATACCTTTGGGAAAGCGTTATGGATATGTCCAATTTATGAACCAGGCATCTCAAGATTCAGCATTGTAGAGGCTACATGGTTCAGTTCTTGGTCAGGGACAAATTAGGGTTTGCTGGAAACGAAGTCCTGCGAACGCACAAGTGCAGTGTGCTCAATTACAACAACCAGATCTAAATTAATGGAATGGGGCTTATCAGGGTCATGGACAAGGATACAATGCTAATTATGGTTATATCTCCCAGCCTCAATGGGTAATAGATCCATATGAGTCGACAAGGGTTGCTTATGGTGGTATACAAGGATCCAATGTTCTTTATGGTTATGCCAGGCAATCTCGAAATTCGGTTGCACACATTAATACCTTTGGGAATGCACATTATCAGAAACATCCCCATTGAATTAGTTATAAATTGTTCTAGTTGTTATTGTTATATTTCGTTATTATTATATTTTGTTATTCTTAAAATTTTTTTTTATAAGTAAGACAAAAATTGTTTTCATATACATCACAACCAATTTCAAGCAAGTTACCATGTTCAGCTGTATTAGCAAAAAAAATATGGAAATTCATCGATTTGGTTTGATAAGTAGATTTCGGTTCGATATGTAGATTAATTCGAAAAATTCCAATTATCTGCTGCTCCTCTTGGTGGATATGTTGGGTGAGCTGCATCTCTAGAACTTATAGTAGTGTTAGACTGCAACTTATATGGGACAGAACAGACAGTTGATATTGACAAATATGGAAAAGAAGAAACTCCATGAGTGTGCTATGTATGTGCTTTGGTATATCATGTGCATATAGTGATATACATATATTTTTACAGTTATCGAAGAACACAATTTTTAAATTTGTTTTGACTTTGGAGTCAGACGATTAAATTAGACACCAAAGAAAATGCTTGGATTTGCTTGGATTCAATGTATTTTCAGATAATTATTTAAATCTTAAATTTTAAATTAGATATGGCAATAAATCTCCCAACTATGGTAGAAAATTAAAAATTGGAAAAAATTAAAAAAATAGTAATTTTTATATTAAATTTTTTTATAAAATGACAAATTGTAATGAAATAAAATAATTTTTTTATTAAAAAATTATAAAATAGAAAATCGGCTTCAAATCCGTAATTCCTATATAAAATAATAGTAACTCTTATATAAAATAATAAAAAACAATAATTTCTGTATTAGAGAAAATTAAATTGAAATAATTATATAAAAAATATTAATATATTTAAGTATTTGAAAGATATATAATATCGAATTTTTTTCATATTGAATTATACAGAGTCGAATTTTGAATCAAATTGGAATTCGAATTTGGTAAGTATGATTTCAAATTGTGTGACTCATTTTGCTGCCACTCACATAGGAGTTCAGTTCAACTATGAATACAAGGATAGGACTATATTTATTTTATTTCAACAAAACGAACAAATGAAGCATTTGGGGGCAATTATGCGTAACAGGTCAAAGTGCACGATTACATAATCGAAGTCGGTGTATAACATAAGGAAATATTCTATATAACCACCATTCCTATTTAACCAAGTGAACATATTCTATATTATCCATTCATGCCTAATTCTTATTAAACCTTTCCCCTTCTAACCTAGGGAATACCGTTAAATATTATCTCTTGCATACGCATCGTATGATCTTTGGCTTATATTATGTGATATGCTTGTGGTCTATGCTCGTGGTCTTTTCCTTTTCGCAAGAAAAATCCCAAGGAATGTAGTAATTTGTGCCACTCCATTCCCTAGTGCAATGGTTTACTAATTCACCCTCCATGTCTATGGTAATAACTCCAAGCCTTCACTTTGCTTACTTTCATGAATGAATTCTTTTTCCCTTACATTGCTCATTCTATCTATTATTTTGCTGACAGAGTTTCAAAATGTGGCTCCTTGATTTCATACTTCCCTCACAAGTTAAGACTCCTTTCGTTCCAGCCTTACTGGTTCTTTTATGGAATTGATTGAGACAATAAATTGCTTAATTTGTTCTCCAACATTTTCTTGGTTTGCAGATAATATATGCTCTTGCCGGATTATGACTCTAAAAAAACAAATCCTCCTATCCTCTCTAATATCCCTTCTCTTCGTTGCAATAAGGTCAGGTTGGTCACGTTTCTTGCGTACTCAAACTGCTGGACTGGTTTGCAATTGGGCATTTTCTGATAACACCAAGGGTGATAATGAAGCTATGAGTTAACATTCTTGAGTTGTGAACTTATATGCAATGGGTATATGGGTATTTGTACTTTTTCTTCGATTCTAACTATTTCTAGTTGTGATACCTTACTCATGAGGGCGCATACTATGTGCCCCGAAGACAAGGTATCGATTTGTAAAAGAAAGATATTATCTTAGATCATACATGTTATTAATGTAATAAATTTCAGGTTTGTGCACTGTTGATTTTAAATAATTCTAATTTCAAGAATATATATATATATATATATATATATATATATATATATATATGGAAATTTCTTGTAATTTGTAATTACGTTTCTTCTTTCTTTGTTTTTAAGAAACAATTGCTCAACAGCGAATGTGTAACACCTTTAATATAAAGTTTGCCTCCGAACTGGAGGGTATCCCGATGTTCTTTGAAATGACATGTCTCTAAAAATCTAGGAAATTGTTACATAGGAAAGGAATGGTTAAGGAATTACCATTGATTGAGAAACCGAACAGCCTATGTGAAGGCTGCATCTTCGACAAACAATACAGAGAAAGCTTTCCATCAACAAAGAGCATAAGGGCGAAGGCACCGGTAGAAATTGTCCATTCCTATTTGTGTGGACCAATACAAACACCATCATTAGTAGGCATCCACTATATGCTGACTTTTATTGACGATTTCACAAAAAAAACATGGGTTTATTTTTTGAAAAATAAAAGTGAATTGTTTGAGAAATTCTGCCACTTTAAAGCTCTTGTCGAGAATCGAAGTGGGCAGCGTATTAAATTCCTAAGAACAGACAGAGGAGGAGAATATATTTCAAAATAATTTCTGCGTTTTTGCAGAGAAGATGGGATAAATAAAAAATATACAGCAAGGCATACACCGCAGCAAAATGGAGTTGTTGAAAGGAAAAACCGAACCATCATGGATATGGTAAGAAGTATGTTGAGGGAAAAACATTCTCCAAATGAGTATTGGGCTGAAGCTATACATTATGTAGCGTACATCTTGAATATATGCCCAACTAAAGCAATATTGAATAGAGTTGTTGAAGAAGCATGGAGTGGCATAAAGCAACATGTCACCCAAACGAGAGTATTCGGTTGTGTGGCCTATGCACACATTTCGTATCAGCTAAGGAAGAAGTTGGATAGTAAGGGGGAGAAGTGCATATTTATTGGATACAATGAAGAATCCAAAGCTTACAGGTTGTATAACCCATCCATCAAGAAGTTTGTTATAAGCAGAGATGTACAATTCATTGAGGAAGAAGCTTGGGATGGAAGCATTGAGAAAACAATGAATGTGAAGAGTTGTTTGTCTCATGATGATAATGAGGATGAGATGGCTGAAACACATTCCTCATTAGCAGCACCACCTCCACCAACACAAGGAAAGCAAGGGACACGACAAGTAGGTATGAGAACATCCTTAAGAAGTGATAACAGTGCTTCTCCAAGCACATCACAAGGAGCAGATTTGAGCAAGAAGCTGGAAATGAAGGTAGAAACTCTTTATTTTCATTGTATTTTCATGTAGATGATCCTATTTATTTTGAAGAAGCAGTGAAAAATAAGAAATGGATAGATGCTATGGATGAAGAAATGAATGCCATAGAGAAAAATAAAACATGGGAATTGGTTGACCTCTCAGAAGGAAAAGAAGTCATTGGAGTGAAATGGGTCTACAAGACCAAAAGCAATGCTGAAGGTAAGATTGAAAGGCACAAGGCCAGACTTTTTGTCAAAGGCTACAAGCAGCAACATGGAAGAGATTATGAGGAAAATTTTTCATCGGTTACAAGAATGGAAACTGTAAAGCAGTGTTGTTCATAGCAGCACAACACAAGTGAAAATTTTACCAAATGGATGCGAAATCAACATTCTTGAATGGAGTGTTGATGGAAGAGGTTTATGTTCAACAACCTCTAGGCTATGAGAAAGTAGGCCAAGAGCACAAGGTGTGCAGACTGAAGAAAGCTTTGTATGGGCTGAAACAAGCACCAAGAGCATGGTATAGTAGGATATATGCCTATCTACTGGAAAATGGGTTTGAGAAAGGTGAAGGAGAACCCACATTATACATCAAGGTGAAATATGGGAAGATGCTGATTCTTGTTTTGTATGTTGATGATGTTATATTCACTCATAATGATGCTTACCTTATTGATAATTTTAAATCAATCATGAAGGATGAATTTGATATGACTGATATGGAATTGCTGAGATACTTCTTAGGAATAGAAGTAGAGAAAAATGAAAATAAAATTTGTATTTCTCAAGCGAAGTATGTGAATGAAGTTTTGGAAAGATTTAATATGCAGGATTGCAAGGCAGTAATTACTCCTACAGTGATGGGATTGAAACTCAGCAAAGAAGACATCACCAAGGATTTTGATCCATGTTTGTATAAGAGCATAGTTGGCAACCTCATGTATTTGACTGCAACTAGGCCGGATACTATGCATGTTGTGAGTTTAATTTCTAGACTTATGGAAAGGCCAAAGGAGGCATGTTGGCAAGTAGCAAAAAGAATTATGAGGTATGTGAAAGGAACAAAGAGGTATGGAATTTTATATACAACTTCAGAAAATTTTGAGTTAATTGGATATATGGACAGTGATTGGGATGGAAGTATAGATGACCAGAAAATCACCTCTGGTTATGTTTCTCATATGGGTTCAGGAGCCATTTCATGGGCTTCCAAGAAGCAACCATTTGTGGCTTTATCAACAGTAGAGGCAGAGTATGTGGCAGCTACAACAACAACGTGTCAAGCAGTTTAGATGAGAATATTGTTGAGGAGTTTATGTCATGAACAGGTAAAAGGAACAACGATTTATTGTGATAATAGCTCAGCAATAGCATTGTCAAAGAATTCAGTTTTTCATAAGAGAACGAAACACGTCGATGCCAAGTATCACTACATCAGAGAATTAGTGAGCAATGGAGAAATTTTTTTACAAAATTGTAGAACAGAGGAGCAGTTTACTGATATATTGACCAAACCATTGGGGTAGAAAAGTTTTAATTATTTCAGAAAGTGTTTGGGTATGGAAGAAAACTCATCAGTTGAAATTAAGGGGGAGTGTTGGAATTTAATTCCAACTGCAAAGCAGATGCAGGACGACAAAGTTAATTCAAATGGGAGAGGCAAAGGATAGAAGCAGCAACAGCAATCTCCACATTTGATCTTCATGCAACCAGTCTCCTCCACACTTAAAAATTCACCCACCTGCAATAAATTTGGCACCAACCATTTTTATGTGAATTTAGCGCAGGGCCAACAACATTCCGGGGAGGCATCAAACCTTGGGCACCAAAGGGAATGGCACCCAGTGGAATAAATGACGTCACCCATCACTGGACCCACCACTTTACAAACCAAAGCAGTTCTAGGGGGATAAGGGAATTCATAGGGAGGTCTTTCAAGCAACCCCCAGAAAGCATAAAGTCTTTAATGTTCTGATTTAAATTTTTTTTTTATTTACAGCAATGTGTGTTTTTTTTTTTAGTTTTTAACTTTGGGTAAATTTTATTTACCGTGGAACTTTTGCTTTGAACTTAGAACATACGTGCTTTATAATATATATTGTAAATATTTTATATTTGTAATATATATAATTAATGTAATGAAAAGTAAAAAGTAGGAAATGCATATATATCATGTGTGCATTAGTTGATAGTGTATTGTGAGAAAAAGCTCGAAGGCAGAAAACAAAAACAGAGAGCACTGTGTGAGTAGCAGAAAATAGAAAAAGACAGAGAGGGTAGTTAAATGAGTTTTAGAAAAACGCTGTGTGTGTAGCAGCATATGCTAGAAGTTGAAGAGATGTGTTTTGTAGCAGTAGAATGTTTTTTTGTGAATCTAGAACGCTGCAGTTCTAAAGAATTTCACCCTGTAACAGAGTCTTTTTTAATGAAATAGAAGTTTTTATGCCATCTCTTTGTCTGCATCTTTTAATTAAATCTCTGTGTTGAGTTGAGGAATTTTATTTCCTCTGTGTGTGAAGGAATTGTTCAGAAATTCCAACATTTAATTTTATAAAGAACATAGGTAACCATCCCTTCATTTATCTGTGCACAGTCTACAAAAGGTTGAACATTCCTACTTGATTTCCATTTAAATTGAGAATCAGACAATTTTCTCTTTTGCTAATATCTTCTTATTAATTTCATTTATGAACAACATGATAGGAAATCCCAGGTCTAGTGGTTTTCTTTTCTATGTGCTATGGTGTCCATGGTATCACTTGATCCTAGGAAGAAGAATAATAAGGATAAATTACATTGAGAATTAAAAAATTGAAATAACAACTCGAAGGGATGCTACACACATATAGGGGAGTGTTTTAGGAACCTAAAGGGATAACACCGAAGAGGGAAGTTGTGAACAAAACAAAATTATTGTTGGTCTCTCTATTGTAAAAAATTGAGATGTACAAGCAATCTATTCTAGAAGCAAATAAGGTGAAAAAACAATTCTAGTAGCTCTTGGAGTGGAGTCTCATTCAATGAAGTAACTCACCATGTGGTTAAACCATCATAATTGTGCCAAAGAAGGATGGGACCTCATGAGTATGCATTGATGTCATGAAATTAAAAAAATCATTACGCTTAAGACTAGATCCAACCTACCAACATAAAATGTCTATTGGACCATTTTTAGCAAGAAAATTATTCTATGTAGACATAATTCTCCACATGGATCATCGTTCTCCTTAATTTATGTAGACATACAGGAATTTGCATAACGGGATTGGCATCAGAAATCGTACACGTACCTCTAAAAATTCCATTTGAAATTAAATAAAATAAAGGTAGTACCAATCACTTCATCGATTGCCTCATCTATCCCCTGATTGTGGAACTAATCATAGTTCTCAACTCTTGTGGCCAAAAAACATTTGGATGGTTGTAGCTATATAAAAAATGACTCAGAATTCACTATCACCAACAAGATGTTGATTGATGGAAATCTAGTTCTAGACATTGTTGAGGCCTCAGAATTCTGCTGCAATAACATGGGGGAAAACCACCTGGTCCAGACCTTAAATGAAGTCCTTCTCTGTTTGGTGTAGTGGCTCTGAATGGGGGTAAAGGGACCAGTTTCCTAATAAGGATGATGAGGGTGTGTTTTTTTTATAACATGCAAATGAAAAATTATTTAATCTATCATATGAATTGAATAAATTTCTATCCTACTATATATCTGGGAGTATTCATTCCTTAATGTGATCTAGAAATATATCTTTCAACAATTGGTAATTAAGATTATTCAAAAGTTGAAATAGATCAAAATTATGTAAAAATGTTTCTTTTGACAAAATAGTTTAATAAAAAATATTGTGAAATATGTATCACATTTATAAGGTTGATCATATATGAGATAAGTAACCATAAAAAGATATCAGTACAGAAGTGCATTTAACCTTCACTTGTGATAACAGCTTCATATATAATACAGATAAAATATGACTATCAGTTTAAGAAGAAAAACTTAATATAATGTGTAAAAATACCATATATACGAGGTTATACTCATTGAAACTGACAGTAGTGTTTTTCTCCTCTTCACGTTAAAGAAATTCAATGAGTAAAATAATGCAACTTCAGTTAAGCTACTTCAATGTTAAAAGACAACAATTTTTGTTCCATGAATTCATCAAGGCATTCACAAACTTACAGAACTGCATTCTTTGCAAATGTTTTTGAAAAATTTATGGACCCTTCTCTAAATTCATGAGCGGGGTTTAAATATTAAACTAAATATGTCTAAAATAGATTATTACATAAAAATTTGAGGAGGTTTCAAAAAAACTTCCTTGTAACTAGTAAACTTAAACTACAATATAGAAATAAAATAAGAATATGCTTAGGTGGGTTGATCGAACTTGGCCTTTAAACAATGCATTCGAAAATTCTGGCAATGATTTCTTAGTATAATCAGTTAATGAATGTAGATTTAGGCACTGATGGTATGGTTTGATCAGAAAATTATAGTAATTTTCTTGACCAAACATATTTATCTTTTTAATAGCTTCTGCTTGTGTTTCTGCGCTTTCATTCCACTATGCTTCTAATGGTTTAAGCTTTGGGAGAAATTTGGATGTAGATTCTCAGATAATTTCATAATTTAAAAGTTGTCCATTAACAGATTCGATGATTTCATTTGTTAGATTTTCTGCCTTTGATGCTGCCTTCTCTACCTATCTTAATTAAATTTCCCAATCTTTGAATACAACATCTTTTTGAAATTTATCAATTTTGGGAGATCAACTTTGTTTCCTGTTTCATACTCTTGCCATTGTATGAAATTAGAAATTTTCTTTTGGACCTTTTTAGATTCTAGCCTCCTGTTAGCCACTTGTTGGATCAAAATATTTCTTGTATCACAATATGAACTAGTGACTGATATTTGATGACAAAATGTTTCCTGATACTACTTCAATTTTGCATTCCATTCGAGTGCCTCTCTAATAAATTGCTCTTTTTGAGGCTGAATTTTCAGTTTATCCATAAGTGATTCTATTTGTGTTTCCTTTTCTGAAATTTGTACTTGGTGTTGCAACTTTAATATATCAAATTATTTTTGGAATTGTGGCATTTTCATCTCCATTTTCTTACTCACATTGAGCTTTCCTTGTTCTAGTAGTCTTTCCAACTCTTGAACTTTTTCTTCCTTTTTCTTGAGAAGAAGTTTTACTTCTTCTGCTTTGTCAATTGTAGTAGTTGCATACGCTCAAGAGAACTATGATAGTTTAGTGACATGTTCAGTATTATTGGAAAAATATTCCTTCCATAGAACATCCACTGATTCATTCTCAAGGGAAGTCACTAATTCATCAATTATTCTTCTCTTTCTTCTCTTGACTATAACTTTGTGACCTGGGTTGTAGAAAACATCTATTGGAGGTATTTCCTCAATTTTCAAAATGATTTCATGTGTTGGGTAGGCCTAGATAATCTCTTGATCCCGATCTTCTAGTGTATTTTGTAGCGGCATTGCAGTTTCCACTATATTCTGGGTGTGCTTTGGATTTTGGAAACTTGTCGATTCTCCAGTATTAGGCTTTGGCGGTGGTGTCTCTAGTGCTTTAGAAAAATTATCCCATTATGTCTTTAAATCATTTGCTTTAGGTTTCTCTATCTCCTTAGGTGTATTTTGAATATGCTGAACTTATTTAAACAAGATTTAGCTCCATCAGTTTCTCCTTTAGTTTTGCATCTCAACTCCTTTAATCAGTTTTTCAATTATTTTCTCAGGACTTTCATTTCTACTTGCAGATTATTTTTTAGACTGATCAAAACTCTGAGAGTGGTGTTGTGATTGTTCTAACCCTTGATTTGATTTTTCTTGAGATTCATCTTCTGACATGTTCTTAACCTCATCACCGAGACTAATGTTGGGAGTTGGCCTTTTGACATCTTCAATAAATAACAGGTCCAAAGGAACTGTTTCTAATCTCTTACTTATATATGCTTGAAAAGCTTCAAATTCTGCTTTACTGAGCTTATTTGATGTAAATTTCAACACATCTGTAATCTTCTCTACACCTTCAAATAAATCGTCAAATATATACTTCTCATTCAGGAAATGTTTGAGTTTGAGATTAGTAGTAAGATTCTGAACCACATCATTAATATCATATGGTCTCTTTGGAATTAGAGCCATATTTAATGAAGTTATATTTTAAATTTCTTCAGCTGCATGACCAATGTCAAAAAAGGAGAAAGTGTCACATTGTATTGGGAAAATATGTCATATGGCCTTTTCGGAATCTCTGGGTTGTTTGGTGACACCACTTAGTAGAGTTTGATAAGAAATTTCTCTGGCTAAAAGCCTATTAGGAAAATAATAAGGAAAAACATGGGGGGAAGAATAACTCCCAAAAACTCTGATATAAGTGAAATTTTTATTTAAAAAACCATTTAGCCACTATTAGAATATATTTGCTATCTTCCTTAGAAATCCTAGGGGTTCTTTCATTAAATATGATCTAATGAATGGGCAACATAACTCCATTAATTTTTTTATAGAAATGCAGATGAAACTCAGATTCCCACAGGTGTTTATGGTAAATATGAATTGGATTTGGGTCTTGGCTTGTCCACTTCCATCCCATAATAGGAAATCTTGAACATAAACAAATTGCATCCATGATGTACGAACTCATGTGCAAGGGAGGTATTTTCCTAGTGAAATAGACTCTATTATTCCTATAATCCATAATCGTTTTATCTAGATTATCTAACAAAATGTTTTCCCAATTCATGATAAAGGAATAGACGATTGCGTCAATTAAAGGAACCCATTCTATGGAAAATCTAGTGGTATCTGGTTTAGCAACTAATATACATAGCATTCCTGCTACATAAAAATAAGGGGAGGGTAATTGTGCTATTGGGTACATACCAAGTTTATCCCACTTTAGCTTTCCTTGGTCTTCTTTCCATCCTTTTACCACTTTCATGAGGTCTATATTATTTTCCGTAAATATTTGCAAAAAAGGATTTATCATAAATCTTTTGTGGCATAGGTAAATGATACATTAACCATAAATATTCTATAGTGAACAAGCCAATGTAATCTAGCTTAGAATTCTTGAATGTTCTATCTGCTATGTTGAGGTTTTCAATTACCTATTTTACCATATCAGTGTATGGTAATATTTTCAGCCTCGCCGCTATTCTGTGGAGAAACAAATATGAAAATTCAAAGTAAGATGGCTCTCATTAAACTGCCCCATCTATTGTTACTATTTTCTTTAATTATCTTTGTTTTTTTGCCTCAAACAGGTTGTACATGGCTTCCCATGAAGAACTCCTGCAATCCTTGTTGCATAATGTGTCTAAGAATAATGGAGGCATGTTTGTGTCTTCTACAATGGATGCTTGGGAAACTACTTTTCCTTTCTTTGTCATTCTAGTTGATATTGATTCCTTAGGTGGTTTCCTGAATTCAAGAAAAACCAGTAAATTAGGATCTAAGATGACTAGAGACAAGGACAAATAATAGAGTTAAATCAACAAAATCAAAATCTGATGCTCTAAATTTAAAACACGCTTCAATTAAAATATCAATCTTTTGAACCTTGTACCCATTAAATGTTGTTAATAACCCTTAACTCATTCTATCAAATCTCTTACACACCTTACGCAATATTTCTAATCTAAATATCTAAGTCATCAAATCTTATAACTGATTAACTGAATAAGAATCACTTCACGCACTTGAATACTAAATGTTATAACGCAAATCACAACTTTTAGCAAATAGAAATAGTACATGTTTTCGTCGTCGGTGAACCTACGGAATGCAATATGTGAAAATCGCACATCAAAATTCATTACGGTGGATATAAATTTTCATTTTTTTTATCGTTGCAAAACGTGATACACGCTAAAGACTCACAGTATTGCGCTTTATCTAATTTTTGCATACATTTCATTATTCTTTTATTGTTTCGTTTAGTCTAAATCATCGCAACTCTTTTCAAAATGTTATAAGTTTCTTCTTTAAAGGAGGTGCGACACAATTAATACTTTAAGGGATTTTTAATCGTTTCAACGAGGATTTTTTATAATCCAAAAGGCTGAAGTGCTTTTTGCAATTCGCAAATCTTATATGTGTCTTAACTTTGTTGGCTTGTAAAGTTTTAGATTTGTGCTAAGCGCTTTGAAATTAAAGCAAAAAGGAAAACCTTTATTATTAAAGTTTAAGACTTACGCTAAAATGAAATAATGTTTATAAATTTCTATTTATTATTTTTTAAAGGGTCCCCATTTATTATTAACATAAATGTGGGGTGTTGTATAGTAGAGCAATTGGCGATTCACTTGGGAGAGCCAGTTATATCTGATTATTTTTTATAAATTTCTAAAACTTTTCAAAATAAAAATAGCTATAGGAATGAATTTCAATAAAAATAATATTTGACTAAGCAATAAAATCTCACTTGATCATAATCCATAATATTTCTTCTTCAAAAATGAAAATATGAATATCTATATCAGTATTTACTAAGTGCAAAAAGATAAAGCAAATGGGTCATTCATATTATTTTTATAAATATAGACTCTTTTATCACAGGTAGAGCCTTTGATCTAGTATGCAATTTAAGCCTTTATTAGGTATACCTTTTACCCAACAATGATTCATTATCACATCCAGTTACTATTAGTCTCTTCCAAAAGTAAGTTCTATTTTATATATTTTATCTCTTTTGGAACCTTTTTTCTTTTTTTTTTAAATATTTTCTATGTATTTTTTATCACTTAAACGCCACTGCCTTGGCTTGGTAACCAAGTATTGACAATGGCATTCACTGGTTGTAACTAAACTGATGAAGATGGTTCTTGATGAGACCTCTTTCCTTTCGATATAATCTCAAGTCATTACCTTCTTTTGGTAGATAATATTGGTAATGTCAGTTTAACTATTTTCCTATGAACATGGTAAACAAACTCGTGATGAGACTTATTATCTTCTAAGATTTAGCATATTTTTGAATTACTTTCTGAAAATTGAAAATTTTTCCGGATTGGGCAAATCATTGGTCCTTTTGAGGATTCTGGATGATAATTTTAGAGTTTGAGATTGCTTATATGTAAAAAGAGTCTTTACTATGTTAAAGATTCTTTTCTTGACTAATATTAGATTAAAAATACTTTATAAAAGTGAGAGTCTATCAAAGAATAAATAACTTCAGCGAAATAAAATCTATTTGATATTAAAAATTTTCAATTGTTTCCTTAAAAATTCTTATTTCTAGAAGTGATAAATCAACAATATTCTCTGAGATTTTATTTGAAAAGCCAAAAATCAATACCATTCAACTTTTATTTTCCTAAGAAAATAAAAGAAAATAATATACAGGGAGTAGAAGGGGTTACCTCCTATGAAAATATTTCTTGAAAATATGCCCATTAACAGGCAAAAACTCTCTTTTTCCTGATAGATATTGCAATAAAAACGTTGATGGGCCTATTTATTCTATGATTTGAAAAGTTCCAAGCCAGAGCCTTTGGAATTGGGTATGTTTACCTTTTTCCCCATGTGCCTTGTCCCATTTTAGTACCAGATCACCAACTTGAAATCTCTTTGGAGTGATAGAAGTTGTATCAAATGAAGCTTTAACTAATTGTTGATGGTATGCATGAGTAAATTTAGCTTTTTCTCTTTATTCCTTCATTTTAAGCATTTGGAATGGTATTACTTGAAAAGAAGAAGAAGGTGATTCATCAATAAATTGGACAAGGGCAAGAGAAGGAATAACTACATTAGTAGGAAGAACAACTTCTTTCCCATAAACAAGATTAAATGAAGAAGTGCCAAAGGAGGCCTTCTGAGTTATTCGATCTGCCCAAAGAGAAAATGTTAATGATTTGTGCCAATTTATTTGGTTCTGGTCAATGGTTCATTTAATTATTCTAATAAGGTTTTTATTTGTTGATTATGCTAAACCATTTCCTTGAGGATAATAGTTAGCAGAATATTTGAGTTTAAAGCCTTTTTTAATAGAAAATTATATCATAGCAGCTCCTTAAAAATAAGATGCATTATCAAACATCAAAGACATGGGTAAACCAAATCTAGTTATGATAAAATGATCAATAAATTCAATAATATTCTCAAATTTGGATACTTTTAATGGAATTTATTCCACCCATTTAGTAAAATAATTGGTAGATGTGAGGATGTATTTATGTTGTTTGGAAGAGTTAGGAACAATCTCACCAATTATATCTAATCCTTGTTGCTCAAATGGTTGTTGAATATTAACTGGTTGCAATGGAAGAGCTGGTTTCCTTTGTCTTCAGATGTACTTTGAAATAATTTTCATTTCCTTGCATAATCATGAGCATCATTGAAAAGTATTGGCCAATAGTAACCTACATGCAGGATGTTATGTGTTGTTGTATTTCCTCCAAAATGTCCTTCAGCTCGTCCATCATGAAGTTCCTGCAAAAATTTCGCTCCTTCAGTTTTCCCTATGAATATTAATAACATGGAATCAAATTTTCTTCTAAACAATACATCTGTAATATTCCTACATTAGCATGCAACTAATAGGAATACTAATTTTGGTCCAAAAACATTGTTAGATGAATAAATGGGTAGGGAGACCCATAAATATTTCTAGCAGCAATAAAAAGCCTCTTAATGGGGAATGGATCATATTCAAACTAGATAAAAAAACCTTCATGTGCGAACAAGGCTTAATGCATGTGGACAAAGTCAAGTTTGACCAATTCAACTAAGCTAGTATGGAGGATGTAGAACATTAAATGAAGATCACTTAGTGGGAATATGAATCTGTTTAGATAGTTGGAATAAAACCACCTTGAGTGTGGAAGAAGACATTGCATGGAGATCCAATCAAGATTGACCAAATCCATCAACGTTGTTATGGAGGAGTGGTATTGATGATGGGAAAACGCAATTTTGGAGGGAGATTCATTGCATGAAGATGGAAACCCTAATGAGTGGGATCAAAGGTGAGAAGGCTCACATTTTCTATAAGAAGGAGGATGGAAGCCATATGGGGTTAGCTTATGATTATGATTTTATGATTTTATGGTCTATTTATACATATTTCTTTCTCTAGATGTTTAGCTGAGATAGAGTGTTGTTTAGCACAAGGTCTTCCTGTTTAGGAATTCCTTCTCTTTCCTTGAGGAGCTCTTGGAGGAGTTTTACACCATATTTTCCACTATCTAGCTTGAGGCAAAGCTTCATCTTCCTTTGATAGTGCAGGTCCTATTGAGGGTTTTACTATTTCAGTAAGCTACAGCAAGTGGAGGGTAGATCTTCAGATCTAGGCCATCTCAATACTTATTTTCAGTGGTGAAGGGTTATAATCCATTGGGAGGACAATATTGAAGGTTTTGAGCTATATTTTCCTATCTTGGTTGCAAGCCAACATTATCTTATCCCCTACAGTGCATAATAAGTCTATATCTACATTATTTTTGAAGGAGCTGCTACAGGGTGATTCAATGAATCGTTTGGAGAGATGATTTTCTTAGTGTTGGGGATCTGCCCTTCACTTTGGAAATCTGTTGGAGGAGATCATTTTCTTGTTTATATTAGATCAGATCCACTTTCGATATTTGAATATTTCCATAGATATACAATCTTAAAACTCAGATCTACATTTTGTACATGGTGTATTGTTGAAAACCCCAAGGGGTATTAATAAAAGAGCTTGTATAGTGCATGGATCTACTATAGATCTAACTTTTTGTCCACAAACTTGCTCTATATATGATGTACAACCTACTGCTATTGTAGAGGTAATAAAATAATGTTTTCATGGTATTTTAGCTTTCATACATGGTTGTAGTCTGTATTTTTACATGATTCTGGGCTATTTTTGGCATGGGAGGCCTGTTTAACTATGCAATAGTGATTTTTTTCTGATTTCCTTTCAGATCTAGTTACTATAATATCAGATCTAAGGGATCTAGGAGCTGAATTTAACTTTCATTGCACATATTTCTGAAAAATGCGTTATTTTAGCATGTATTGCTGAGCAGTCCCATTTTGGGATATTACAGTGGTACCAGAGCAAGATATTTGGCTCATCCTATGAGTTTCAAGCAAAGATGCAATAGAAGAAGACAAAGATCAGAATGATGGAAAGAATGAATTTTTTCTCATCTCTTTTCAGATCTAAGAAGGACCTCAACAAGGAGGTTAAGCAAAGAAGAAGTGTAACCAAGTTAGGGGTTTAAGATGAGTCCATGTACTTCCTATCAGCAAAAAGAAGATTTGGTATTTCATAAAGCTCCAAAGAAACATACTATGGCCTTTTCTCTGAAAGATAAGAGGCATAGAAGTGAAGAAAACTTAGATCATGAGATTCTAAGTGAATATCTTGCAGAATATAAGTCTCAACCTAGAGAAATCAAGAAGAATCTAACTCTTCTAAAGTTTATTCAGCTCAAAGAAGAAAGGATACCTTGCAACAATAGAAGAATGAGGGGAAATAGATTTTTATTGTCTACCTTTGATGGGTCCTCTTCATGCACAGCAAAATCTTGGCAAAATAATTTGGATGCATTTTTTCTGCTACATCTAGTAGTTGAGAAAGAAGCTGTTGAGATTGCAGTGCTGCACCTTCAAGGTGAAGCACACAATTGGTGGCTCAGCCATTTGAGTCATGCAAAAGTGACTGCATATGCAGATTTTACTCAAAGGTTGATCAAGAAGTTTGACAAGAAGAAATCATATGGGAAGAAGCCTTCACCACCATTTACTATAGGAGCACTTGTTTCAGGAGGAAGGCCACTTGCACCTTTGCAAGATGATCTTGATCTCTTGATATCTAGAGTTCCATGCACCAGTCTGGAGATGCATAAAGAAGAAGAGACTTGTACCAGTGCTGATGAAGTCATAGGAGAGCAACCATCATGATCAGTAGTTAGAGAAGCCATCATACTGGAAGGAGGAACCCTTTTAGCAGTACAAGATGTTCCCAAGTTGTACGAAGGTATGCATATGTTTCCATTTCCTGTTATTTCAATACATCATATGGAGGATGATGGGAATGTACCGTTGCATGACCAAGGGTCAAAATATATTGCTGATTTGGAGTAGCAAACTTTCACTATGGTGAGTAACCTTGATTTATGCAAGGAGGAGACCAAGAGACATCCTAGTGTATCATTGCTGAGCTACACAAAACCATTGAGGTTGGAATGTAGTTTCTTGGAGGATGGGATGAGTATTGTCTTGAACAATACATTGCAAAACTATGTGTTCAGCATTGAATCTGATTTTGACGAAGCAACTGCACCATCATGGAGATCAACAACACTATCATTTAGCAATAGTGATGAGTTGGGGGCCCAACCATTGTTGGACTATTCCAATGACCTTCCCATATGCATAACAAAGGGGGAGTAGATAGATGATGTAGGAAATCTTAGAATGGATAACATCTCTCATGTTTGTGTTGGATACTTCTTTATGAGCCCTACACATCATGATGGGAGGCTTTTTCCTACCAACTATTTGGATCCTTATGGGATCAACTTGGTCATTGAGGAGGTTTCATTTCAATATCCCATGAAGTGCAAAGAAAAAAATCTAATTTTGGAGGATGGTATTCTCCATTGGAGGAATGCCACTTTTGGACATGATGATAGACACTCACCATGGGTTGGATGGGTGATGTTCATTAGCAAGAGGTTGGGAAACCACTTGCAGATCTATGACACTGGACAACAGGATGCAAGACTACGTTGGTTACTCTTGAAAGAGTTTGGTCATCCTATGACACATTATATTTCAAAGGGTATGTGGATGGATGGAATTTGGAATGGCACTTACATCATATGGAAGCAAGGAGTTTGGGTATATTTGAATGATGTGATATCTTTCATATCAATTTTCATGTTGTTGCTCCATGACTTATATGCTGATAGTGTGGGGAGGAAACTAGAGCTGTTATTTCTTTGGTTGTTATTGAGAGAGTATGGGCTGATCTTCTCCCATACTTTGTATGATGTTGCAGGAGTAGGAGATGGCACTATCATGGTGCAAATGGGCTACTATCTAACCTTCGAATATGAGGAGGTGTTTCCACTTTGGGAAGTATCTCTCACATATAGCAGCATTATGTTTGATGATGAATTTGACATGTGGGATGTCAAAGGATGGAGCTATGAGATGACAGAAGCCTTATTACTGAGGCCAATGGCACTGTCACTTAGGAGGTTGGGTTCTTTGATGGAGTGTTCCCATGATCACTTCACATATGAGGCACTTGATGATCATGTAGGAGATGAGAGTGATGGAGTAGTGGATGGCGACATCTATTACCATGACATGATATTCTTGACTTGGATTTTCAAGCATAAGAAGAGGGATCTACATGTAGCACTTGTGGGCTTTCTTTCCATGCACCTTGATGCATAAAATTCCTTGCTGGAGGAGTTCACTTGGGAGGGCATCCAACATGATGTATATCAGCATATGGGGAGATGCATAGCCCGAAAGATGATGGAGAGGTTGGCACAAACACTTTTGTACTCATTTGGAGTGAGGGAGAACTTGCAATTGAACCATTTCAGCTCAATGACCAAAGTACATGATAGAGGATGTATATTAATGCTTTATAACTTGCACTCCATTAATTTTTTTGATCATCATATTGTACCAAGGAGGGTCTTTCCTTCTTGCATATTGTTTTGTGATGTACTTAAGGCCATTTGCAGCATTGATGTTGGCCATTCTATCTGTGTATTGTGGGGGATGCCACATGATTTTTGGTGTCCACCATTGGCACCAAATGTTACTTTCATGATTTCATCTTGTAGGACGATTGTGGCAGCAGAAAAGTGGATGAAAGGACACTTGTCACACTTTGTTTTGAGGCAGGAAGAGGATGCACTACACCGGTTCCATGTATGGATCTATGATCCACCTCTTGTTTGTCATATGGTAACTTGCTTTCAATTGTTTATGCTTTATTATATTGATGATGCTCTTATGTTTTTGGGAAGCTTTGTTGGGAGAGTGGCACAAGGGTTGGAGGTGCCCATCGGGAGTATGATTCTCCATACTTAATATGTTACATGTTTCATGGGAAACAATGGGAAAACCATGATTTCCGCACCACAGCTCTTGACTTCATGTGGGAGGAGCCATTTGGAGAACTTGAGTTCTTGGGAGAGGCACTTCATGAATGTTTTGATTGATGGGGTGATTTGGATCATTCTTGGAGACCGTGGTATTTCAGCCCAAGATTAGCAGCAGCCCCATACATATCATAAGTGGAGAGAGAAGCAGCGTGGGATGGAAATTTTAGTCTCACATAATCAACCATGCAACCCACCCTCTTTGTAGGAGCCTAAGGTGGAGGAAATTTTTCATGAGTTACCATGTTGGAAGGCGACCCACTTTTTTGTGGATAATAGCTTGGGGATGGAGGCTTCACATGGGGATGATGATTCCAAATATATTTCTGATTCCATGCCTCAAGAAGGCCTCTAGACCACATATTTTTTTTTCCATGTATGTCACACTTTTTCATGTTGAGAGCCATTTGGAATTTTCACCAAAGGCATACTTTTACACATGGGAGGAACAACTTCTAGACATAGTGTTGGGAAAGCATCTTGTTATTTGGAGGAACTTATCATTTGAGGATCCTACATGAGTAAAAGGGGACGCTCTTTAGTTCTATCCTTGCTTTTTCTTGAGGAGAAGAAACATTTGGGAGGGGAGGACTATAATATTCCTACATTAGCATGCAACTAATAGGAATATTATTTTTTCTCCAAACACATAGTTAGATGAATAAATGGGTAGGGAGACCCATAAATCTTTCTAGCAGCAATAAAAAGCCTCTTAATGGGAAAAGGATCATATTCACAACTAGATAAAAACACCTTCATCTGTGAACAAGGCTTACTTCATGTGCACAAAGTCAAGTTTGACCAAGTCAACTAAGGTAGTATGGAGGATGTAGAACATTAAATGAAGATCTCTTATTGGGAATATGAATCTGTTTAGATAGTTGGAATACAACTAGATTGAGTGTGGAAGAAGTCATTACATGGAGATCCAGTCAATATTGAGAAAATCCATCAGCGTTGTTATGGAGGAGTGGTATTGATGATGGGACAACGCAGTTTTGGAGGGAGATTCATTGCATGAAGATGGAAACCCTAATGAGTGGGATCAAAGGTGAGAAGGCTCAAATTGTTTATAAGGAGGAGGATTGTAGCCATATGGGGTTAGATTATGATTATGATTTTATGATTGTATGGTATGTTTATACATATTTATTTCTCTGTTGTTTAGCTAAGATATAGTGCTGTTTAGCACAAGGTCTTCCTGTTTAGGAATTCCTTTTCTTTCCTTGACGAGGTCTTGGAGGAGTATTGCACCATATTTTCCACTATATGGCTTGAGGCAAAGCTTCATCTTCCTTTGACAGTGTAGATCTTGTTGAGGGTTTGACTGTTTCAGTAAATTGCAGCAAGTGGAGGCTAGATCTTCAGATCTAGGCCATCTAAATACTTATTTTCAGTGGAGAAGGGTTCTAATCCATTGGGAGGACAATATTGAAGGTTTTGAGCTATATTTTTATATCTTGGTTATAGGAAAACATTATTTTATTCCCTACAGCATAGAATAAGTCCATATCTGCATTATTTCTGAAGGATCTGATGTAGGGTGATTCAGTGCACCATTTGGAGAGATGATTTTCTGAGTGTCGGGGATCTGCCCTTCACTTTGGAGATCTGTTGGAGGAGATCAGTTTCTTGTTTATATCAGATCAGATCCACTTTTAAAATCTGAATATTTCCATAGATCAGCTTCTACATTTTGTACATGGTGTATTGTTGAAAACCCCAAGGGGGATTGAAAAAAGAGCTTGTATAGTGGATGGATCTGCTATAGATCTAACTTTTTGTCCACATACTTGCTCTATATCTGATGTAAAACCTACTGTTGTTGCAGAGGTAATAAAATAACATTTTCATGGTATTCCAGCTTTCATACATGGTTGTAGTTCCTATTTTTACATGATTTTGGGCTATTTTTGGCATGGGAGGCCTCTTTAACTATGCTATAGTGATTTGTTTCTGATTTCCTTTTATATCTAGTTAGTATAATATCATATATAAGGGATTCATGAGTTGAATTTAACTTTCATTGCACATATTTCTGAAAAATGCGTTATTTTAGCATGTATTGCTGAGCAGTCCCATTTTGGGATATTACAACATCATTGACCATTTCGTATTTCTTAGCTTTCAATCGTGAAGCACGCTTTGTTTTATAGTTGTGTTGTGTGGGGGGATATCCATTTTTCAAATAAAACTTAATATCATCATATTGAGACTGAGCATCATTGAGGCTTACCTATGACACTTGTACATCATTACCTGGATATGATTCTCATGATAAATGGGATGATCCTGTTAGCATTCTACAAAAACCTTGACCTCTAAAAATTTTAGAAGGTCTAATTTCTACATCATATTCTTGTAAAGGAGTAACCTAGTTAGCTCTTTTCTCTCCTATCTCTCTTTGCATGAATGATTGTCTTACTACAAAGAATGGAACTATTATCTTGGTGTGAGTTTTGTGGACGAAGGGACTAAAATGCTTTATAGATTTGAAGACAGAAAATTCTTGTTTCTCAAGAGATGAATAGTTTAGTTCTACACCTTGCAAATTGGAACTGAAAAATGATATTTCTGCTTCAATTTACTGGTTATTGAGTTGTGTCAGAACGACATCGTAATATGTATTTGATGAGAATGTATATAAAGTGAAAATATTAAGAAAATTTGGAGTAGTCAAGAATGGAGCATTGATAATAGATTTTTTGATTAAATCAAATGCTTCCCTTTCATTATGTCCCCACTTCAAGACTGAAATTCTCTTAATCATTGTTTGCAAAGGTAAAAGAATTTGCGAAAATTCAAGGACAAATTTCTTTACAAAATTTATCTGTCCTAGAAATGATTGCATGGTTTTCTTATTATGAGGGAAAGGGATCCTTTTAATATTTTCAATTCTTTCAACATCGATATAAATACCCTTTTTGGACACAATGAATCCTAAAAATTTTCCTTCATGTAAAGAAAAAATATGACTTCTTTGAGTTTAGTGAGATTCCATACTTTTTACATCACTCAAAGACTTGTTTTAGGTCATCATGATTGGTTTCTTGTCTAGAAAATACTATGATATCTTCTAGATAAATAACCACTGATTTGTTAATGAGTCCTCTGAAATTTGCGTCCATAGCTCTTTGGAAAGTGGCACCTGCATTGATTAAGCTTAATGACATCTTTTGATAGGCATAAGTTCCCCACTTAGTCCTGAATGTAGTATTTAATCTGTCATCTGGTTGTACCAGTATTTGGTTATATTCTAAAAACCCGTCTAGAAAAGACATAAGTTTAGAACCAACTACAGTTTATAGTACTTGTTCCATGGTTAGTAATGGAAAATTGTCCTTCTGAAATTATTTATTCAAAATTCTAAAATCAATACAAATCCTAATGTTTCCATTTTTCTTCCTGACATGAACTAAATTTGATACCCATTTTGAATGTCTAACTAGAAAGATGATCTTAGCTTTGAGGAATTTATTCAACTCTGTTTCGCTTTGAATTTCAATATTGGGATGGATTTTCCTCAACTTTTGTTGAATTGGTTTCTCATCTGAGGTCATATTAATAATTTGTTGGATAACATAAGTGTCATATGTTTTAAGATCAATATAATACCAGGAAAAAACACTTTTGTAGGTCCTTAATAACTTGAAAAATGATACTCTTTCTTTAGAAGAAATACAAAGACTTAAGTTGAGATTTTGTGGTTTATCATCAGTTCCAAGATTTACTAACTCGAATCTTAAAGTTGAACTTTAAGTTGTGGAATTAGTAACTCTCTTAAACCTATATTTTAAATCTTAAAGGTATTCTAGTTTGAAAACTGATTTTGGTATTGGATTTTCATCCTATTCTTCCTTTATCTGAATGTCATGTTGATGTTCATCTAGAATTTGATTATCATAAGATCCTTTAGATGTAAGGAAATCTATAATATCAGAATCATGATTAAATACTCTCCAATTAGTAATATTATCAAGAATATTTGGTCTAAAAATAAACTCAATAGAAAACTTATCGGGACTAAATCCTAGATATGGAATTAATTTTGATGCTACATTGGCCAATAAATCCGCACTAGAATTTTATATTTTGGGTATAGAAGAAATATTGAAAGGTCAGAAATGGGAAGTTAAATCCTGGACTAATAACTGATATTGTTTTATATGTCCAGAGTCACAATGGATAGTATTTCTTACTTGTTTGACAATGATTTATGAATCTCCAAGTACTTGCAAATAGTTAATGTCAAGGTCAATTTCTTTGTACAAACCTTGAATTAGTGCTTCATATTTTGCTATATTGTTTGTGCATTCAAATTCTAGTTTGCAGGCTAGCATGGCTTTTTCTCCTTCTGGGCTTATCAAAATACAACCAGCTCTTGCACGATCTTCTGATTTAGAACCATCAAAAAAAGAATTCACTACGTGCTTTTTTACAAAATTTTTACACTTGGAAGTCTCTGTCTTGGAAAAAGTTTCAATTTGAGAGATAACAAAATTATCAAAGAAGGGTGATGGTTGGGCATTAAAGTTTCGAAGAAATGATACTGCCGAGTAATTTCCAATAATATTATTATTGAATGCTACTGGCTCATTAACTCCTTCAAGATCAATAATTGTATGTTTCATTAATTTCTCATGCTATACTCGAATTTGGTTTGGTTTTCCATTGTGGGGAAGCCACATATGTGACCATTCTGTTGCGAACTATCCATGAATTTTCTCAAATCAATCTCTGCTCAATACTAAACCATAAAATTTAGGAATATCAGCTACCAAAATATCAATTATTTGGGCAACCTTAGGGTTTGATGAAAATCTAATGGAAACATAATTTATTTATCCTACAACCTATACTTTTGTTCGATCAAGTTGTATTATATGAACAAGATAAATTTGAGGAGTTATGTTCAATTTAGCACATACAGATTTTGGCATGATATTAGAGGAAGCCCCTGAATCAATTAAGAAATTATGGGAATTATTATTATAGATCTCATAGGTTAAGATAAATGGAGGAGTATGAGAGATGGATCGATCACCTATCATAATAGGATATGTGGCATCTATTTTAGTTGAAGGAGAAGGAAGTTTACCCATATGATTAGCAACTTGGACTACTACTGGAGCATGTAAGGCTAAAGCAGGAACTACATTCAAATCTCTAAGTAAAATATTTTGTTGTTGTTGCAATTTAGTAATTTCATGGATTTAAGTGTTAGCCCTGGTCTTTTTCGTATCTTCCACTATACTATATTCAATGGTGTTAAAGACTACCATTGTCTTGGTTGTAGATGGAACTTCTGAAGGAGCAGGGTTAGTTTGTGTAGCCTTAGATGTAGACTTATTACTTATTGTTTTCTCTTTAGTGGGATTTGAGTTCTTCTATTTCTGATTGGGTTGTGTTGCTTTAGTGGTATTCTTGCTTCTTGTAGTAACGGGTAAAGCTTCATGTTGTTCATCATTTGGGAGGATGAAATTCCACATGCCATTTAGTTCAACTTCTTCTTCGACTTCAGTTTCTTCTTCTTCTGTTTTCTCTTCATATGTATCTTGATCAGACTTGGTATTAGATATGATGTTGGGAGGTTGAGAATGAGAATATTGATTTTTCTTGAAGGGCCTGAAAGTCTTCTTTGTAGTGGAAATTTCAACAAATTGTTTTTTGATGTCTTCCATTTAATTTGTCATGGTTTTTAGAACTTTCTGAAAAGATTCTACATCAAAAGAATCTTTTTGTGCCTTCTTGTTTGAATCATCTTTGAAGGATACTTTTTTGAATTTCATTTCTCCTTGCGAATTTTCCTTTTCAAGTGCTATAATGTGTTTCTCAGCAAAGAAAGCTTCCTTCATATTTTCTTCCAATGTAGGTAACTTCGCTCTACCGAAAAAAATGGCTATGTTAGATGGGAGAGAAGAAATTTAGCACTCAATTTGAACCTCAGCACCAAGAACTGATGTAGCATGGATTTTTTTCAGCAATTTATTAAATATAGATTTGAAATATTTTATTTTCTCTCATGTTTTAGCCTTTATATTTGATAGGTAATTGATGAGCGATGCAATAGTTATTTCATCTCCAAACTTAGCTAAAAATTGTTCTTCAAACATATTCCAGCTAGTTATAGAGTGAGCACATAATGAAAAATACCAAGATCTCGCAGATCCTATGAGAGCACATGGAAATAATCTAACTATACAGTCTTCTTTTATTACCTCTTTCAAATTAATGGCTAACATATAATTATGGATGTGTTCTTCAACTGGGAGACCATCATCAATACTTAATTTAGGTAACCATATTTTAGGGTATTTAGGAAGAGGGTGAATAGGAGTAGGCATTTATACACCACCTGCATTGTTCCCTAGTTGTACATTTGGTGGAGGTCGGTGGCCCACCATTGGACCTTGGGTGGAGATAATAAGTGAAGATTTAGTTGAAGAAGAGTCATTCTGAGTTCTAGAACTATTTGAAGGAGTAGTAATCGGAGTACTGGAACTAGTTACACTTGTTTATCAGCGGTTGTCATTGATGTAAACCCAAGCAGCACCAGGGGCTAACCCAATATTTCATGGGAGTTTTAACCTACCAAATTAATATATTCTAGGTCAATAATGCTTTTGGTGGTCTCTACTTGTTGAAATTTTTCCGTTGATATATGGAACGTCATGTAATTCTTCACGGTTTGAGAGATATTCATGTTTGAAGTTTGTACCCCTAGTTAGTGGGCTAAAACCCCATGGGGTTGGGGCATGTGTCATTGAAAAGTCATAATTAATATTTTTTAAGCTCCTAAAATCCCTCCCACGTTCACTTGTTGAAGCCCCTCTCAACTTAAGCATTCATATAAATTGTGATCTTCATTTCCTCCTTATGTAAGGGATTCGGCCATCTGAAATAGGTCATCATGGAATTTTCGCTCTAAATTTTTTTCTGCAAAGGTTCATAAGCTAAAACTTTTATGAGGGGAAGACGAAATCTGAGGAAGCTGCAGTAAAAATTTTAGATCAAGGTGCGCAATATTTTTGGATATATGATCTGTGGAAGTCAGGGTTTTTGCAAGCTCCTAAAATTCATCTCAAAGAAGTGACCTTCGTAAAATCATCATAACTCTCTCTCTGAGTATCGGATTGGGATTTTGCAAAATTTGGACATAGTGCATAGTATTTACTTTTCACTCGATCAATTTTAGAGACAAATGAAGAAACAATGACACATGACATGTTGTACAAGTGCTTTATGCTTAAACAAACCATAATTAGGGAATTGTGAGAGATTGGGTATAAATATCTCTTGAAGAATCCAAATAGGGTCAGACCTGTGGCATTGGAAAGACGACTCAGAGGACTACTATAGGACTGAAAATTAGATATTGAGGATCTGAAATAACAGAGATACACCAGATTCAATATCGAGATCCTAGAAGGCAAGAAAAATCTAGATCATGTGTTGTCAAGGATTGCAAAGGACTAGATTTTCTATGGCAGAAAAGCAAAGAAAGGTGCAGCAGAGGGTAGCATGAAAAGAGAAACAACCAAGGTGCATAACAACAACAAGAAGTTCATCATATGAAGTCTTCAAGTGGGCAGCAGTGCATATAATCATTGTAAAGGTATCATTGTACTTAGTCTTTGTAAATACATTATTGTACAAATTGTACTAGTATCTATCTACCAAGGGTTGAAGAGGCAGAGTTGGGAGGTCAAGGATCATCATTAGGTGGTTGTGTCAAAGTTTGGGTTCTAGTATAATATATCTTCTTCTTCTACATCATTCTATATCATGGTAAAAGTGGACCATTTTCCTTGGTACGGGAGTCCATTCTTCTTTTATTCTTCTATAGGGTGGTAGGGTGGTGCTAGGGTGAGTTGTAGCTCATTGGGTGTTGGGGCATCCGTTTAGTTGACTACTGAAGAATCTAGGGCATTGGATCGTCCATGCAGTGGGAGCTGGAGAAGAATTCTTTTCTAGATTCTAGGAAGTTGGAGCTTTATTTTCAATTGGAGTTGAATATTAAAGAATTATTAGAAAAGCATTAGGTGGTTTTTGCCCCAAACTAGGTTTCCACCTTAAAAATTGTGTGCATTTGTGTTCTTCCTATTTGCTGCTATCATTGTACAAACATTGATAATAATTGAAGATTAAGTAATGCTCTAATTGTAAGGAATACCGATTCACCCCCCCTCCCCTCTAAGTATTTCCAACAGTTAGTTTCGGAGCTTGGTTCCTTCAATAGCAGTTTAATAGCTGGAAGGAGGTCATGGAGCATACCAAGAATGGTGCACCTCTATTCAATGAAAATAATTATGCACTTTGGAAAGGAATAATGGAGGTCTGTCTCTTGGCACAAGGTTACAAAGTATGGGACACTATTCAAAATGGATTTACATCAACCGCGGATGAACAAGGTAAGAAGAATATGGTAAACGATGCAAAAGCAAAGAATATTATTATCAATGGACTTATTGAATCTACTTATCATAAGTTGTTGGGTTGTAAAACTGCCAAAAATGTATGGGACAAGCTTGAGAATATATATGCAGGTGACTCAAATGTTAAAGAAGAAAAGCTTCAAATCTATAGAGCAAAATTTGAGCAACTCAAAATGAAAGAATATTGCAACATTGTTGCATACTTCCAATACATTGATAAAATAACCAATACTCTAGAAGGATTAGGAGAGCCATTTGACGAGAAGACTATTATACAGAAGATTCTTAGAACGTTATCAGGGAGATTCAACCCAAAGGCATCTATCTTAGAATACAGTGCAAATATGGAAAAAATCAGCAAGGAAGAATTACACGGAGTTCTCATAGCATATGAAATGAGACTTGATGAAGAAAAGGGTACTTCAAATCTAGAAACTGCGTTCGTTGCATCTAAGAAAACCAATAAGGAAAAACAACCTTCAATTGAAATGACATGCAGCTGCAAGTGTGAAGAAAAGGGAGATGACGGAGAAGGTCTTTCAGATGAAGAATATGCTTACTTTACGAGAAAACTAAAACCTGGTAAGGGAAAATTCAAAGGTAAACTTCCATTGATATGTTTCGGTTGTGGTGAGGTTGGGCATTTCGTAGCAAAATGTCCGAACAAAAGTGATGGAAACTCAAAAGGAAAGAAAGGCTTTAAGAAATCCAATAAGCAAGGCAAAAATAAAGGATCCAAAAGGAACTTTCTCTCTAAAGAAGAGAGCTCATCATTGATGAAGAAAGTGACAACAAAGAAGAAGCCAATGAGAAAGCATTGTTTATGGCTAAGCACAATAAACAAGAAGTATCAAACAATGAAGAAGAAGGGTTGACCATAGAAGAATTTTATGAGGATGCAATCAAGCTTATAAAAGAGCTCAATGCTGAGAAGATCCATTCCAACACTCTTGAAGAACAAGTTCAAGGTCTCAAAATTGAGGTTGAAGAACACGAATGTATTGAAGAGTCACTTCAAAAGAAGTTGGAAGAAAGCAACCAAGAAAGGGAAGCATTAGAAGCTGAAGTAGTCTCACAATGTAAGGAAGTGAAGAAGGGAAAAATTGTCCAAAACTATGCCAACAGCTCAAGGGAATTGGAAGAACTCATCAACAATCAATGATCTTACAATGAAAGAACTGGCCTCGGTTACAAAGAAGAAGAAGCAAGACCTTCTACAACAAAATACAATGAACCTATGAGATCTGACATACATGTAGACTTCATTGGACAAGATTCACAAGCACATCCTTGGAAGACGATTCCTCGATGAATATTTTCATCCAGGTACCAACATATTTTTCATGGATATTGTTATTCATGTGGAGAATTTGGTCATAAAGTTGTAGAATGTCTCCAGTACCCTATGAACCAATAAAATTCCAAGAGATTCTTCAAATATGAACCTCCCAGGGCTCAGCGAAACATCAATGGATTTGAAAATTTAAGAAATAATATGGAATGTTACAAATGTCAGAACTTTGGACACATAGCCAGAGACTGTAGACTTGAAAAATCCTTGAGAAGAATCTTCGAAGCCATAGAATGAACGAACATGGAAGAAGAAGAAGACTGATAATTGTGCTCTCACTCTCAAGGCTCAAAAAAAGAAATATGTGTGGTATGTTGACAACGGTTGCTCAATGCATATGACTAGAGATAGAAGGAAATTTTTATCTCTGAAAGAGAAGAGGGATGGAACCATATCCTTTGGAAATGATGGATCTTCAAATGTTATAGGATCAGGTACCGTCACTCTTGGAAGAAAATATTTTATAGCCAAGAATGTTCTATTGGTCGAAAACATGAATCACAATCTGCTCATTGTTGGACAAATGTGTGATCAAGGACACACAATGCTATTCAACTCCACAAAATGTGAAATCAGGAAAGGCAGGTATGGTAAAATTGTCGCTACAGCAAGTCGAGCTCCAAACAACATATATGTTCTGGATGAAGCAACTAAAGCATGTCTACTGGCTAAAGAAGATGAAAGCTGGTTATGGCACAAACGAATGGGCGCATAAACTTTGACAATCTTGTCAGGATAAGAAAAAAGGAAGCAGTACGAGAAATGTCGAAAATATCAAAACCTTCCAACACACTATGTGAGGCATGTCGGCATGGAAAGTAGACAAAATTCCAATTTAAAACAAAAGAACACTTTGTGTCACATCCATTGGAGTTGATACATACTGATCTATGTGGTCCTGTGAAAACAAAAGGCTTAGACAGAGAATTATATTTCATGTTAATGATAGATGACTATACCAGGATGACAGCTGTCAGTTTCCTAAAGAAAAAATTTGAAGAATTTGAGTGCTTTAAGATCTACAAGGAGTTGGTTGAAAATGAAACTGATTTGAAAATAAACTGTTTAAGATCAGATGATGGTGAAGAATTCACTTCCAAATTATTTCAGCAATACTGTGACAAAAATGGAATAAAAAGGCAATTTTCAACAGAACAAACACCTCAGCAAAATGGAGTTGCTGAAAGAAAGAATAGGACTGTATAGGAAATGGGTAGAACAATGTTGAAGGACTCAAAATTGGATGAAAAATTTTGGGTTCAAGCAATTGATACGGAAGTCTTCATTATGAACCAAATTCTTCTCAGAAATAATTGCAACAAGACTCCATATGAATTATGGAAAGGAAAACCAGCTAATGTAAAATATTTCAGAATCTTTGGAAGCAAATGTTATATCAAAAGAGAAGATCAAAAATTGGGTAAGTTTGAATCATGTGTTGATGAAGGTATATTTGTTGGTTACTCATGAAAAAGAGAGGCCTATAAATGCTATAATCTAAGATGAAAATAGATAGTGGAGAGCATAAATGTTACATTTGATGAAGATGGTGTTCTAGCGAGTAATTATGAGGATCTAGAATCTTTGAAACTTGAGACAGAGGCTGAAAAAGACAAAGATTAAATTGTAGAACAAAAAGCAACTATCGACGAGGAAGAAGTAAACAATGATCATCATGATATACTAGAACAACAACAAGAAGCTCCTCCAAGGAGAACAAAAGAGTGGATTAAAAAGAACCATCCATCAAATCAAATCAAATCATTGGTGACATAAATGAAGGTCGACAACTTCATTCATCACAACAAGCTCGCGTTGCTTTTATAGCAACTTTTGAGCCTAGTAGTTTTGAGGAAGCCAGCCAGAATGAACATTCTGTAGCAGCTATGAATGAAGAATTGGATCAAATTGAGAAGAATAACACCTGGGAATTAGTTCCACGACCAAAAGATAAAAATGTCATTAGGGCTAAATGGGTGTTCAGGAACAAATTGAATGAAGATGGGCAGGTTACTGGAAACAAAGCAAGATTGGTTCGCAAAGGCTATGCACAAGTGGAAGGAATTGATTTCAACAAAACATTTGCACCAGTTGCTAGAATGAAAGCCATTCGAATGTTTCCCACCTATGCATGTTCAAGAAAAATCAAAGTCTACCAAATGGATGTTAAGTCAGCATTTATGAATTAATAATTAGAAGAAGTTTACATCGAACAAACTGAAGGTTTTCTACTATCACAAAAAGAAGACTATGTCTGCAGGTTAAAGAAGGCTCTATATGGTCTCAAGCAGGCTCCTAGAGCATGGTATTCTCGTCTTGATGGATATCTACGTCAACAAGGGTTTAAGAAAGGTACTGTTGATAGCAATATTTATGTACAAATAGATAAACATAATTTAACAATCATTGAGGTATATGTGGATGATATAATATTTGGTAGCAATGATGATGGACTAAGTAAGAACTTTTCTACAAATATGCAAAGTGAGTTTGAGATGTCTTTACTTGGTGAGTTGACATACTTCTTAGGGCTTCAAATATCTCAGCAAGAGAAAGGAATATTTATGTGTCAAGCCAAGTACATCACGGAAATGCTCAAGAAATTCAAAATGGAACATTGCAAACCCATCCTTACTCCAATGGTAACAGGTTGCAAATTGAGCATAGACGACTCATCTAAGGATTTGGACCAGAGGTTGTACAAATATATGATTGGTAGTCTTCTATATGTAACAGCCTCTCGGCCAGATGTTATGCAAGTAGTTGGAGAAGTAGCAAGATTCCAAGCAGCACCAAAAGAATCACATATTATTGTTGTCAAAAGAATTCTTCGATATCTAAAGGGCACAGAAGAATATGGATTGTGGTATCCCAAGGGTAACAATCTTATTATTCAAGCCTTTACAGATGCAGATTGGGTAGGAAGCGTTGATGATCGTAAGATTAATAGTGGAGCAGCATTTTATCTAGGTGGTTGTCTCGTATCATGGTTGAGCAAAAAGCAAACTTCAGTCTCATTATCTACAGTAGAAGCGTAATACATTGCAGCAACATCATGTTGTACTCAAGTCCTTTGGATGAAACAAACTTTGCATGATATTCAAGTACAATTTAGTGAGCCTATTCCCATATTCTGTGACAACACTAGTGCCATCAGCATCTCCAAGAATCCTGTCATGCATTCAAAAACAAAACACATTCCGATCAAATATCATTTAGTTAGAGAACAAGTTGCTGAAAAGAATATCAAACTTGATTATGTTTGTACAAGAGAACAAATTGTTGATATCTTTAGTAAACCTTTACCTCATGAAGCATTTGAATATCTTCGTCAAAATCTTGGGATTCTCCCAAGTTCTCATTAGATTATAGGTGTGCAGGACGGTTGTGTGTCAGGGGGAGTGGAAGTGTGAACAGGTCCACAGGATGGTTGTGTTTTAGGGGGAGTCAGCCTTTTCCATTGATGTCAAAGGGGGAGAGAATGTTGTAGGCATATGTGTCATGATAGCAGGGGGAGTACTTGTGTTGCCATCAATGCCAAAGGGGAATATTTTTGATCAGCGGTTGTCATTGAAGTCAACCCAAGCAGCACCAGGGGCTAACCAAATATTGCATGGGAATTTTGACCTACCAAATTAATATATTATGGGTCAATAATTATTTTTATGATTTCTACTTGTCGAAATTTTTCTGTTGATATATGGCACGTCATGTAATTCTTCACGGTTTGAGAGATATTCATGTTTGAAGTTTGTACCCCCAGTTAGTGGGCTAAAACCCCATGGGGTTGGGGCATGGGTCATTTAAAAGTCATGATTAATATTTTTTAAGCTCCTAAAATCTCTCCCACATTCATTTGTTGAAGCCCCTCTCAACTTAAGCATTCATATAAATTGTGATCTTCATTTCCTCCCTATGCAAGGGATTTGGCCATCTGAAACAGGTCATCGTGGAATTTTCGCTCTAAATTTTTTTCTACAAAGGTTCAGAAGATGAAATTTGTATGAGGTGAAGCAGAAATCTGGAGGAAGCTGCAATAAAAAATTCAGATCAAGTTGCACAATATTTTTGGAGACATGATCTGTGGAAGTCAGGGTTTTTGTAGGCTCCTGAAATTCATCGCAAAGAAGTGACCTTGGTAAAATTCTCATAACTCTCTCTCTAAGTATCAGATTTGAATTTTGTAGAAATTGGAAGATAGTGCACAGTATTTGATTCTCACTCTATCAATTTCATAGACAAATGAAGAAACAGTGACATGTGGCACGCCATACAAGTGCACTATGCTGAAATAGACCATAATTAGGGCATTGTGAGAGATTAGGTATAACTCTCTCTTGAAGAATCCAAATAGGGTTAGACCTGTGGCATTGGAAATATGACTCAGAGGAATACTATAGGACCAAAAATCAAATATTGAGGATCTGAAATAGTAGAGATACACTAGATTCAATATCGAGCTCCTAGAAGGAAAGAAAAAGCTAGATCATGTGTTGTCAAGGATTGCAAAGGACCAGACTTTCTACGGTAGAAAATAAAAGAAAGGTGCAGGAAAGGGTAGCATGAAAAGAGTAGAAACCAAGGTTCATAACAGCAGCAAGAAGTTCATCATATGAAGTCTTCAAGTGGGCAGCACTGCATACAATCATTGTAAAGGTATCATTGTACTTAGTCATTGTAAATACATTAATGTACAAATTGTACTAGTATCTATCTTCCAAGGGTTGAAGAGGCAGTGTTGGGAGGTCTAGGATCATCATTAGGTGGTTGTGTCCAAGTTGGGGTTCTGGTCTAGTATATCTTCTTCGTCTACATCATTCTATATCATTCTATATCATTGTAAAAGTGGACCATTTTCCCTCGTACGGGAGTCCATTCTTATTTTATTCTTCTATACGGTGGTAGGGTGGTGCTAGGGTAAGTTGTAGCTCATCGGGTGTTGGGGCATCCGTTCAGTTGACTACTGAAGAATCTTGGGTGTTGGAGTGTTCATCCAGTGGGAGCTGGAGAATAATGCTTTTCTAGATTCTAGGAAGTTGGAGCTTTATTTTCAATTGGAGTTGAATATTAAACAATTATTAGAAAATCATTAGGTGGTTTTTGTCCCAGAGTGGGTTTCCACCTTAAAAATTGTGTGCATTTTTGTTCCTCTTGTTTGCCACTATCATTGTACACAAACTGATAATAATTGAAGATTAACTAATGCTCTAATTGTAAGGAATACTAATTCACCCCCCTCTTAGTATTTCCAACAACACTAACACTAATTTTTGGAATAGAAGTTGATGAAATAAGTGGAGGTAATGGAAGTGAATGGGGTGGATTGTTGGATAAGACCTCACTGGTGGTTGAATTTGATCCAGTCTTCTTTGTTTTCCTTTGAGAAGTGTCAATAGGAAATTCAAAAGGAGGAATTCTTGTATTATGAGTTTCCGATCGAGTTAATATTCGTCTAGGTTGTAAACAATATGAAACACTAGTTTCAAATGTTTGAGAAGATTTAGGATTTTCAGTAGAAATGGATACTCTCTCTAACCTTTCGATTAAAGACTAAAATTCTGGGGAATTTTGGTGAAAATATGGAGATTATTGGTTTAGTTTCATTGATAGTCTTAAGAGAAGGATGTTGAACTTCAAATCTTAAGGACTTATATATAGCTAATGTTCTAGAAGTTGAAGGGGATGTAGAGGGTGAGAGACTCTTAGATTGGCTTTTAGAGTGATCAGGCATTCTTTCCATTCAAAATTTCCTTCCTTCTAGTGCTAGAATGTTGAGGCCTCAGAATTCGGTTGCAACAACATGGGGGAAAAATAGCCGGTCCAGACCTTAGATCAAGTCTTTTTCCATATGGTGTAGTGGCTACGACTAGGGGTAAATGGACCAGTTTCCCAATAAGGATGATGAGGGTTTGTTTTGTTTATAACATGCAAATGGTAAAGGATTTAATCTATCATATGCATTGAATAAATATATATTCTACTATATACCCAGGAGTATTCATTCCTTAATGCATTCTAGAAACATATCTTTCAATAATTGGTAATGAAGAATATTCAAAAGTTGAAAGAGATGAAAATTATGTAAAATAATTCTTTTGAAAAAATATTTTAACGAAAATTATTCTGAAATATATATCGCATTTATAATTTTGATCACTTAGATCACTAAGAACTTCTGTTTTAAATTTATCAATCAAATTTCCAAGTTCATCTTGAATTACCAAGGTTGATGTTGATTTACTTACTCTTTCCCTTCCTCTTGATATGCTCTTGCATGTTTCACAAATTTCTTCAAATGATAATTGGTATACATATCCTTTGCTCATGAGATCAAGGAGATCAATCCACTCATCCCTAATTGTTCTAAGTAAGAGGGTTTTTAGTGTTTCAAATCGTAATGATGCAATTTTTCTCTCTTAACATTATACATGAATCTCTCTATAAGATCCTCAAGGATATCATATTCTTCTTGATTCATTCTGAAAATTTCTTCCTTAAGATCATGGTATTTATATTTTTCTAGAAATATCTTTTTCATATCATACCATGACCTTATTGAATTATTACCTAAACTCATGAACCATTTAAGAGCTTTGTCCTTTAATGTTGCAGGAAGCAATCTCAATTTTTTAGTGTGCGATAAGTAGTCGTAAGATCTACAAAGTATTTCAAATTTAGAGAGAAAGCTTTTCGGATCTGCTGACCTCATACCATGGAAGTTGGGAAGGAAATATGGATGGATGCTCTTCATATGCACACTGATATCAAGATCTTGAATGGCGGACCCAATAATATCTTCTTCATTGTCATCATCTCCATCCATTTCTTCTACCTTCTCTGGCATCTCTTCTTCTTCTACCTGCAAAAGTGGATGGTGATGTGGTTATTAATGCACCACGTGATAAATTTGGGAGGGGGTGGGGGGTTGGTGTTCGAGAAGTATTTTTAATTTTTTTTTTGAATAAGAATTCCAATGCAATGCAATTTTCTATTTTGAAATCAAATATTGCTACTGCATTTGTTTTTTTATTTTTTGTAGAAGGAAAATAAATGAGTCAATTAGGGAAGGAAAAAATGCATAGTTTGACACCTCCATGAAAATGGTGCCAAAAATTGATGAGCCTGATTATTGAAACAAAAATTTTGTACCTCCGAAGGCTACCAACTTCAATTATCAACCCGGGGATTGTACAAACTTGAGAGATATCGACACTACATTTGCAACATACAATGTGTCCATATTCTATTGATCTCATGTAAAGGTTGAAATTTCATGAAATAAAAGCGTAAAATCATTGCATAAATGGAAGTGTTTCTTTGAAAATAAATTAATCTGATGTAAGAACAACAATTTATAATTAAAATCCCAAGAGCATGAATTCAAAGAAAAAGACCTAATCCAATTTTCGAAAATGAATGTCCTAAGTGGCTTCTATTCTTACTCAATCATGTATTTAGGTCCTAGGGGCCAAGATTGAAGCCTAAGAGAAAAACATAAACTGTTGGGAGAAAATTTGGTTGAGTTTACACATGCTACAAAAGTGTTACAGGTAACTATGTTTTTGCAATAGACAACACTATTCTGGAAAAAAATCGTCGAAGGACTAAGTAAATCAAATGAAAATGGGATGGGATTTTTTTTTTATTAAGCATGATGTATTTATAGGTCTCCATTACAAGTGTAATAACTCCAAAATACCCCTGTTCCCACGTGCTAAAAAATAACAGAAAATTACTACTCTAAAATCTGGAAATTCAAGAACTAGAGAGCTAGTTAGTTTGTGAAATGTGTAACTTAATCAAGTTCAAATAAAATGGGGTGAGATTTCTTATCAAATTTAACATTATTATGACCTAATACAAGTGGCATCAATTCAAATGGATCTCATTAAGCCCTTTTAAAAAATAGCATAAATTTAATACTATTTCGCTAGAAGGCATTTCCATAAATCTTATATTCATGAACTAGTAACCAAATCCAAGTACTTTAATTATTACTATGACATTATAAATTTATTATAAGAATTGATAATGCTTTTGAACCTGTAAAAAACCTGCAAAATAACTCACTTAAATCATCTAACTCAATCCTACAACAAGAAAAGAAACAATACTAAATACAGAAATATGAAAAACAAAAATAAGAGACGCATGTGAAAACAAGTGAAAAGAACATAAATAAGTTGTGAAAGAGGGCTCTAAGGCTCCTATGATGGCCAATAACAAGGAGGAATCAAATTTCTATGTAATAAACCAAGCCTTAGAAGCTAAAAATGGCACCAATATTCATTATTGAATCAGTCCAAGTACATCCCCAGAAGAAAAGAAAGTGGAGCTTCTAGAAAACAAGTTTTCTCCATAATAAGACTAAAAAATACATGCCCCTAGAGGAAAATTCAAATTGATAGTTATAAAAAATGATGATGAAGAATTATCCTTAAAAGAAGAATGCTTTCCTCTCCAAAATACCTCAAAGAGTGGATCAGGTTCCGAACACTAGGACTTTGCAGTAAATGAAACATAAAAAATTCCTAGATTTCCCAATCATCGAAGTTTCAAAATATCTCCATAGTTTCTCAATTATTTCATGATATTTTTCTCATTTATTCTCCAATATTGATCCTCCAGTAGTAGGGAGCAAGCCCCTAAATTATCTCCCTCTCTAAATCTTCATAATCGGCCCAATATTCTCACAATATCCTTCAAAATTAAATAATATCAGGCAAAAATATGAAATTATCTCTAAACCTTCCTAAGAACATATTAAATCATAAAAAACATTATTAAGTGTATGAGGAGAGATTTAATATATCTTTTATGTGCCTAAGAAAGGTAATGCGAGCCTTAATTTATGTCTAATTTAGAGGTCCATCACTCAATTTTCATGTTTCAATTTCAAGCCATGTTTGAACATTGAGAAAGCATGGGGAAAACAAAATCTTTCCCTTTGAATTAATGGTAAATAAAATAAAAAGACATTAATTTTTTATTACTAGTAGATGTTATTCATGATTTATTTCTTCCATAAATTATTGTGTTTTTTTTAGGTAGAGGAGAAATAGGAATAATGAGGCCAAAAATGGACAATAGCTCAATTGTGTTGGAGTGTAGTCCAAGGCGGTGGTTGGTGGCTCAATCATGACATATCATGGCTAAAATGTTATACATATATATCATTATTAATAATATCTACTTCTGGATGGTGTCTTTATATCTTTTCTTATTTCTATGGAAATGCATGTGGATGAGAATTCTCGATATGAATAAGAATACATGAATTCAAACTAATGGTATTGAATTGCCAACCCGGTAAAGGCCATTATAATGATATTTTTATTAATGAATTAATTCTATAAATAATAGATAAACATATCGATTTAGTGCTTTTTGTTATTACAATGGATGAACCTTTACAACACATTACATACCATGCAAAGTACACAAGTATACATACAAAATTATTGATCATAAATATATAATTAGCACAAAAAGAGGTCTTGGGATGTTAATATAGGTTTATAAAGTCAGTCTCGTTCACATTTACTTATCAATCTGGGGTCCATCTAGTTATTTCAAGGATATCGTTCAAGGTTTATGTAGGACGCATGTTCCCTACCAAGTATTGAGAAGAAAATAAATAAAATGCCAAAAGAAAGCTACAAATTGAGAAAAAACAATCAAATAAGGCCGACTTCTAAGTAACAAAAATATGAGGAAATGAAAATTCCAAGATAACAAAAAAATGATATAACAACAAGAAAGAAAACAAAAATCATAGTGTGTAAACAATACAACTGTAAAACATACCTCTACCATACAACTATGTCCAGCAACACCTGATCAAAAGAGTGGGACCAACTCTTCAATCAGGGTTGTGTTTATGAAATGATAGATTATTCCAAGTTACAATGTGCTGTTATTTTCATTAAATTGAAAAGGAAATAACAACAAAGTTCTGTTGTTACATAGGAAAGGATGATCAACTAGTTCTCTCAATTGTGCCAAACTTATACACAACCACCAATACATGAATAACATTTCTTTAACAAAACCCATAGTTCATGGTGACTGTCTGTTCAAAAATATACAGTGATTTCCAATATAGAAAAAAGAATGGAAAGATATAGACATCACTAGATCTGCCATCTATTTGGTGATTAGAAGGATTTTATTCATTTTTGGTATAGTCCTTGAAATAGCGTTGCCAATCCACTATGAACAATATCATGATACGCCTTGTTTCATTCGAACGGTATCTTGTGCGAGTTTTTGGATATTTTGCAGGGAACTTTGTTAGTAAATTGTCTAAGTATCATTCCCCTATGACTATTACTTCATCAATTAACAATTCAAGAACACATGACATTATAATATACACTCGCGTTAGTTGGGACATAAATTGACCTCAAAGGAACTATAAAGTGGATAAAAAGGGGTAAATATAAGAAGGAAAAAGTAGGTAATTTTAGAAGCCAACATCTTCCCCCAACTGGCTCGGTTGCATGTCCTCATGAAATCCGATTTCGACGTAGATCACGGTTATATCTATTGTGACTATCATGGAGATGAGCGAGATCATATTTACTTGCAATGTCAGTCCCTAGTAACTTATAGAAATATGTTCCAAATAATATCTTGCCACTATTCTTCATCCACTATGTATGCTGACTCATATTTCTCAGATGGTAACTGAATAATGGGAAATCGAAACCTTAACCCCAAACAATTACTTGCATTGTGTTTGGATGAAGGAAATGTATGGTGGTAGTCTCTCCAAGGCCCTGTTAAAATGGGGTGCCTCGAAGGGCTCTCATGCCTATACAACTAATGATGAAAGCATCCAGTGCCTTTGGGAACTGTCCATGGCTTCTTCTCTAAGAGTATAAATTTGGTTGGTGTACAACTTGGTGCAGCACCATTAGGTCATGAGCGCCCACTAATTCTAGCATGATAACTTAAGAAACTAATGATGTTTAGTATATTTCTCCCCACATTGGAAATTTTCTATTATGTTCATCAAAAGACGATTTTCCCGATTGGCCTCAAATGTATCGAGATCCTTTTCCCACTTATCTTTGTTAATTATGAAACATGTGAAATATCTTACCTAGATATCCCCTATGAATGGTAGTGGGCTAAAATTTTAATCTATGTTGAGGATGTAATCGTGCATGTAGAACTCACACAACAAGTGCTAATTAATATAATTGTTGGCTCTCAGAGTTCTTAACAAATGCATGGGATCTACTATGTTGTGGTGCAATTCCTGGTGGATAATTTCTATGCAAAAGAAAAAATATTTCTTGTGAAGTAAAAGTGAATCACAATTGGCAGGGAGTCTGCACGGTTGTAATTGATGCATTAGAGAAAACATCTCACCTTTTTCAGTGTTCAATAACTGAACTTGGCCCTATAATTATTCAATCATTTTCTATAGTTTCTCCTATTTCGATTAAGCTTTCTCAATATGGATCATATAATTGGAAACTAATTTTGTTGCACTTTCTCGAATTTATTTTATCTATTTCTGGTGAACCTCTGTAGGGATTGTCCCATGTTGGAAACTAAGGGAAGTATCCTTCCACTTCTGGATCTTTGGAGATAGAATAAATTCTCAAACCTCATCAGGATACCTCAGTCTCTATGGATTTTGAGGTCACCTCCCTCTCTTATATTTGATCGATGTTGAAACACCCTCATTATCATCTGTCTATATGGCCATCAAAACTTTTTTGTTGGTCCCAAGAGATTTTGTTGCTTGGCCATGTTTAGTCTTTCATTTTTCCTTCTTCTCTATGCACAATCATGACAACCGTTTCCTCAATTTTATGATATACCTCTTTAACTAAGCATTTTATTTCAAAAAATTTTGGTTATGGCGTCGATTAGAAATTTTCTTTGCCACCCACTCTTCAATAGGTTCCTAGTCAAGCACAATTTCCTCCACCTGTCTCGACATCGATGTTGGTTCTTGTGGGAAAAATTTATCGAATTCTTCTACAGACTCTGGAGCTACTACATTTTCCTCTATTGGTTTCGGGGCCAACACTGGTTCTTATGGAACATTCTCAACCTCAACCTCCTATGTAACTTGTTTTAGGACCGACACTAGTTCTTGTTGAGAAATGTCGGTCTAGACCTCCTCTCCCACTTTTCATGGAACCATGAATGGTTATTCTGGAGTAGTGTCAGCCACCTCCTCCTCTGCAATTACTCCTACAAACTTAAAACTAGGGGAAATAATTCCGATGAGCCACCTTTTGTTGTTGTGCTGCTGGGAGAACAAAATTTCCTTTCTCATCTTGGGAGAGAGGCCATGAGTGGTGAGCACAAAGGGGTAACTTCAGTTTCCATTCCTTCGACATCCCATCTTTCAATCCCATCAACATTCCTTGTTTCCATCTCCTGTGTATCTCCCAAATCATATTGTTTCTCCCTCATTTCCTCATTTCTTTTCTCCCTTACTTCCTCCTGAATTTTTTCAGTTTCATACCCAATAAATTGTTCCTTCAACCTCGCATGAATCATGGTTGTGACTTCCTCCTATGATAATTCAACTAACTATGACCAGGTTACATGGTTTTTGAGAATGTGTGAATTACCTAAATTATAACCAATCCATGATTAGTAAGGACTTCTAATTCCTAGCGCAAACAATGTGCAAACCAAGCCATGAATTGAAATTTTTTCAAAAGAAAGAACGTGATATTTAAAACATGAAACCAATCAAATCAGATACAAGATAATATCTTGAAATTTTATTTAAAAATAACATAGAACAGACCATCACAGGTAATGTACTTGATTAATAATTATGCCACATCTGTTGAGGGTTGTGGTAGAGTTTTCCTATGATATCCTCTTCTTTTTTGCGCTACAATCTCCCCCACCTGCAAGAAAAGATTTAGAAACTATGGCAAGGTTTCTCTTCTGATATACCACATCTTTCCATCCCATGGTAATCCACTTACCTCTCCAACTACCTCCTCAGTTACATGATTTTACAATCCGCAGACCCTCGAGCTATTCCCTTTTAGATTTAATGTGAATTCATCTATCACCCCCTCGTCAAATTCCTGGAGCCGCCCATTATCAATTTCCAAGCAATAGAATTTGGAGTAGCAACCAACCATTGGCAGGACAGTTGGCCAAGAAATCATGCAGTAACATAAATAGTGATAAGGTAAATGAATCGAGGAGAGGGTTATGGTAAAAACATTGGTAACTATGGTAATTATTATGGTAATAATCCCAATAAATTAGAAATGGATACATTTTAATGCATGAATGTGTATTCGTACAGAGTGAAATTTCCAATAAATGTTGGTATATGTGAAGAATAGGGGTAGAGATATTATAATGGGTGGGTAATGATTGAAATATAAATGATATGGTCGGTAATTTAATTTTTTTTCAATGAGGTATGATAGTAACAAAAGAAGTGTCATTATCAAGTTAAATTAAATGATGTCCCCCAAAATAAGGTATGGAAATCCTCGGCCTTAATGGGTCATGTCATCATTGAAATTTTAATTAAATTCATGAAGTCATTTGGGGACATACCTAAAGACTTACCTTACTGTAGTGTCAACATCGACAAAGTATCAACACTAATGGACTATCAACAGTAGTGGAGTATCAACACTAGTGGAGAATCAACATCGACGGAGTAGCAACACTAGTAGAGTATCAAAATCCATAGAATATCAACACAAATGGAGTATTAGAATCAACAGAGTAGTAGCACTAGTGTAGTATCAGCATCGACGGAGTTGTAGCACCAGTGGAGTATCGACATCGGCGATGATGCAATGGAGATCACTGAGATGCAGCAACAGGAGTAGCATCAGGGAAAATAAAAGAGTGTGACATATGGAGTAACGTCAAGGGAATGGGAAAAAAGGTGCTGCAACTAAAGTATAAGAAAGAAAAATATGATGCGACTGAATTAGCATGAAGGAAAATGGAAAAACTTCGTTTCACCAGAGTAGCGGAAAAAGAGAAAATATGTTGCAAATGAAGTAGTGACAAACGAAGAGCATTGTAACTTGAGTAGCAACAAAACATTAAAATTTATTATATTTATTTATATGTAGAATTTATTATTATATATGTGTGTGTGTGTGTGTGTGTGTGTGTGATTACATAATTATTCAACGAGAGGTGCAAATGAATAATTTTCGACACAAACAACTTCAAAACCAAAATCATCATAAAATAATCTAATGAGGGAATCCCTAGAGGTCGGATGATGATACAACCCAAGGGGATATCCATTACCAGTAAATGAGTATGTGCATTTTCTATTGTTCTAAGTTTAACATTTCCATTATCAAACACTATGTAAACCTCATGTCAAACTGCCCACCTTAAGCAGAGCTTTCTTTGAAAATATTTGAATCCAGAATCGTAGAGTAACAAAAAATTTCCTTTTTGAAACACCATTTTATTAATAAATTTATCATGCCACTTAGTTCTTTGCTTCTTGGAGGTGGTAGTGTTCTATCAAGCTACCAAGCGGATCTGGTCCAACTCATTGAGTTTATCGGTGTTTATGAGCTGCAGTAACATCCACTCCTATTTGAGGAGTCGTGTTGGGTGTTTTGACCTCAAATTAAATTAGAAAAATGGGGATCTCCCATCCACAAGTTCATATAGTGAGAACCCTGTTGTATTTCTCCATGTGGTCCCATATTCCCAAAGTGCTTTAGGAAGCCTTTGAGCCCAATTATGGCAATGCTTGACCATAATAATTGTAAGAGTATTTTACAATACCTTGCTTGTACTCTCTACCTGAACATTCGCCCGCAGGTGATATGGGGATGTCATCAAAGGTTTGATTCCAAATTTCTTCATAAGTGCAATTGTTTAATGTGATGTAAATTGTGCTCCTTCATCTAAAACTATTTCTATCGACATTTGTAAATTTTCGTAGATGTTCTATGCTTGATGAAACTTTACTTTTATCCCCAATATCAAACAGCAATCACATAAACAAGAAAGTAAAATAATGATAGAACATACCAATAGATCGGCATAAGACAAGTCAAAAATACACTTAACTTGATCAGAAAAATATATGTGTTGTGGTGCGTTGCGACAGTCAACAGGATGCTTCAACCAGAAAAGTCTCAATACGGTTAGCCAACCAAATGTGTCACACAACCCTCTCAGAAGGCTACTCCAGTCAACCCAAAGTCAACGAAAGTCAATGTTGTCCCAGTCAACTATCAATTCAAAACAACAGTAGCAAAAATTCAACACATCCTGGTCAAAGTCAATGGTCAACCTCAATTTCTATGCCAATAAATGCGAACTAGAGAAATCATAATTTTGAGCAAGTTTGGGGTCATCTTGACCAAGTGTTGACCAAAGTCAACTCTAGTCAAATTTGTAGTGAAACCCTAGGTCAAAACAGAAAGGTCTTTTCTGTAATTTTCCCACATGTGGAGAAGAAGAGACTCCAAGAGATGATTGAAACAATCAGATGCAGAGAGAGAATATGTGATGAGTTTGAGTGAAATGACCTCCAACGTTAACCTATATATATCCATCACTGAGGGTGTGTGACACATCTGCTGGGGCTTCAAGCCTACATTTCAATTCTTGTTGACCTTGCACATAAGTGGATTTAATTCAAAATAAATTTTATGCTCATCGTATCAAGATGATATTTATATCAATATTGCACCTCTCTGAAAGACAAATCAAATAAAAATATTGACATCTTCATCTGAGCATCACAACATGGAATTTGGACCTACTTTTCCAAAATTAACACTCCCTCTCAACTAGGGAGAACTCCACTCGCCTATGCCATCCAAACATCGTGTGTCATCCCATCATAACTTGATTTGCTAGCTTCTTTATTTCATAAAAAAAAGGGTGAGTGACAAAGACATCACTCTCGGGTGACAAATTCATCCCAAAGATCCGAAACCTATATAGGACTCAAAAAAGTCACATACCAAAACCTCTATAGCCGAAAGGTTTACCTGACCCGAAGTCAGTTGGGGATCTGAAACCTAAGTAGACTTGATCCTAGATCAAGTGGTTGGACATGTTCCATCCTAGACATAGAGAGTACGACAATATTTGATGTGTCCATCGGTCTTTGCTACTATTCTATAGCTTTTTCCACCTCACTAGCCAAATGAGAGGTACTTCCCATGAGTCCAGGACTCAATGGGTAGGATGCATATTGGGCACATATCATGAGAGGTGAACCAAATCAATATCATAATGGTTGGGCAGAAGCACACTAACAAGGTTTGGTAAGCCTAGCCTTGTGGTTGCTTATAGCTTCGAGAAGCTATTCCCAAAGCCCTCTGGAGCTCCTAGAGCTCATCGTCCAACATGACCATCAACATAGGGTCATTCCACGATACCAAGATTCTCATGGAAGGTTAGGAACTTGATGTTCCCCAAGGGATTTGTGAGAATGTTTGTGACATTTTCATCAGTTCCTATATGATTGAGCATTATGGTGCCTCACTGTACCATATCTCAGATAAAGTGTTACAGGCTGATATTAATATGCTTGGATCAATCGTAGAAAATGAGATTCTCGGATAATTGAATCCCACTCTGTTTATCACAAAGTATCATGGTGGTATCTGTCACATGCTCAAAAAACTCATTGAATAGCTTTCACAACCAAAATACTTCACAACAGGCCATACTCGCTGCAATGTATTCATCCTTAGCGGTGCTCAAAGCCACCGACTTCTTCTTACGACTCATCCATGATATCGAAGCAGACCCAAGTGTGAAGCAACATCCTAATGTGCTCTTGTGATCCACCACACTTCCAACCCAATCAGAATCATTATAGCCATGGAGTGTCATGGTCCCAACAGTGTATCTCAGCCCATGGTTTATCGTGCCCCAAAAATATCTCAACAGATTCTTGGCACCAACCCAGTGAATGTGATGAGGATCAGCCATGTGTTGACTCAAAGTGTTCAGTGAAAAACATATGTCCAGACGGGTGTTCACTAAGAACATCATGGCCCCTACAAGTTGACGAAACTCAATAGGATTTCCTAGCATGGTCCAAACAACGCTTCCACTCAACTTCTTAAAGTTGAGCTCCATGAGCGTTGACATGGACTTACAGTCCACCATTCCAAATCTTTCGAGAAGATTCACAATATGTTTTCCTTCAAAAAGGAAAATCTCACCAGGTTTGTGCCAGACCTCCAAGCCTAGGAACTAATGCATTAGTCCTAGGTCCTTCATCTTGAACTCAGCAGCGAGCTCCCTCTTACACTGATGAATGAGAGGTGTTACACCATTTTTTGGTCATCTAACCTATCACCATTAGATGGACCCAAGCACACCATGTAAGACCAATTTTACCCTCAGTAAAATTGCCTTCACTATGTTAAATAACTTAATAAACCACATTTATTAGGTTGTTTATGGTCCAAACAGGAAACCCCAAAAGGAAATATTAAACAAACCTATATTTGTTTGATTTTCCTCATGGAATAATTAATTAAACCATAATTTAATTATTATTCCCAGTCATATTTAACCCAAAAACAAAGAAATTAATGAGATAAACCCTTAGTTATCTTATTATTTTCTAGGAATAATTATTTAAATCTTATTTAGATAATATTCCTTGTTAAACATGACCAAATCACCCACCATTAATCAAATAAATCATTATTTATTTGATTATCTCCCAACCACTTCCTTAAAAAGATAAATAAATCATTTATTTATTTATTTTCACTAATCAAGGGATTTGACCCAAGTCAAACACCCTTTCCCTCCAACAAATAATAATAAAATATTCCATAAAGGTGGATCTAGATTTGGTTAACATTATTTTAATCATGCACCAAGATCTAGAATGACCCAATATTTTGTTATAAATAGGAGGGTTCCTCCCCATCATTCCTCACCTTTTGTTTCCTACTAGATCACTCTGGATCTATACACTTGGTCTCATTTTTCCATCATTTGCTCCCATTGAGCTTCATTTTTGCATTGGGTTTTCTACACCTACAAGAGAGAGAAAGCTTAGATCTGAAGTGCTGAGGACTACAAAGAAACCATCCCATTGAGGAGAGCTGGATACACCTTCTTGTTTTCCTCCCAGGTGCCCTGTAATATAAAAATTCATTCAAAAATCGTGTTCTTGTCTTGTCTGTTGGATGCATGGAGCAAACTCTTTACTTTACTGCTTAATGTCTTTCCATTTATAGATCTGTTTGTTGCGGCATTTTAACTACTAATCGCAGATCTGAAGATGTTTGGCAGCCTCTATTGTTGTTAGGGCTATTAGTTATGCGTAGCTAAAGTGGTTCTTTTTCGTACACTTCGACGAAGGATTCATACTAACAAATGGCGACTCCACACGGGTTTTAAATTACGACCGCTGTCGTTTTTCCTATTCCTGCATATCCAGCTACTTCAGGACCTAGGGCTTCTTTTCAGCTGCTTAGTTTTCCTCTTTTTATGTCATTTTTCTCACATAAAACCCTAAAAATTTCAAATTTCTAACTTCCGTGTGTTTCTGGCCCTATTGCGCAGGTAAGCGACACCAGCCGCAACTGAGACGGCAACTTTTCTGAAAATCTGCCGCCGAGACAACCGGAACGGGGGGTCGCACTTTTTGGCCCATAACCTGTGACCTGGACCTCCAGGTCGCACTTTTCTGCCCATTTTCTGCGACCTGCACTGAAAACAGGTCAGAAACTGCGACCTGCCAGTTTTTCAGTGATTTTTCTGCAATTTTTCTGGGTTCTGCTGCAGCTTCTGTCAGGGTCTTCCAGCCTCTGTCTCAGCCCGCCTTGACCAAGATCTGATCTATTTTTACTCATCTAAGTGGGAACCCAACCCCTTAGGGCTTTAGTACCCTCCACTTTTTGTGGAAGAGTTTTAGCTGTTTCAGCCGTCGGTTTCAGAGCTTCAGCCCCCTCTTTTCCAGATCTGTTACCTCCCTTTCAGATCCATTGAAATCAGCCTCTTTTCCTTTCAAATCACCTCTTGTCGTTTTTTTTGGACCTCCTTTGAAGGCCTCCGCCTTGCCCCTCCGGTTTTTTGCTGATTTCCTTCCTTTTTCCAGCCACCTTGCCTCTGTCTCTTGGCTGTGATCTGCACCTCTTTCCTACAGCTTTATCCTCCAGATCCCCGTCCCTTTCGACCCTAGATCTGTTGAGCTCTTTTATGTGTGTTTTGACTAGATTTTTGCCCTCTTTTAGAGTAGTTTTGAGAGACCTGCCTCTTTGGGTTAGATTGATGCCTAGTTAGCTATTAAATATTCTGTCTTTTCAGCAATCTATATTGTTCTACACAGATTTCTTTTCAGTTACGCAGCACACTTTTTCTTGCTCTCCAAACGAAAAGGGTTTAAAAATTAAAATTAACGCACGCCACACACTGACCCTAAGTGAAGAAGCGCCTGGTTAACACCGCCTGGCAAAGACTCTAAAATCAATTGTCACTACACCTTTTCTGCCCTTGACCTCACTTGATTCTGTCCCTTTCTGCCCCTGTCGGTTTCCTTCTTCCTGTCGTCATTGCGCCCCCAAGGCGCCTTTCCCGGAGACTTCTTGGCCTTCACCCTCAGTTTCCGGTTGATCGACCTGCTCCGACCCGCCATCGTCGAGCCAGTCCTCCTCCGAGTCCGCACTCCGACTCCTCTCCTGATTCATCGGGTTCCCTTTCTCCTCCTGGTTCCCCCCCTGTCACCTTCACCATGTCTGGTCCAGGGCCTAACGCTGGTGGTGCTCCAGGCCCTAATGCCGGACCTGCCACTAGCGGAACCGCCACCCGAGACTCCCGCGGGCGCCCCTTTGCTCCCTTCTTGGCGAGGCCTCGGCCTCGGTGGTAGTTGATAAACGACCTATACACCATGACGCTAGTTGGCTTTGCTATGCCGACAAAGCTCCCCTTGACATCCCGGTTTGAAGGTCATGCGGAAAGATCCTTCAAATGTGTTCGATATTTCCACATGTGGTGTTCATCTACCTCCATTAAAATCAACTCCATCCGTCTTCGTTTGTTCCAACGCACGCTCACTTTGTTGTGACTTCCAAATAGTATGTTGATCGACACTTCCTCCCATACCACCTTTGCAACTCTTGCCCGGGATTTTTTATCTTACTTCCAGCTTCCCCTTCGTTATGACACTGGTATCAAACTCTTGACTTCCTTCAAGCAAACCTCTTCGACCCGCCTTTCTACCCATGTCCAGGAATGGCGAAGAAGACGGAGCCTATGTCAATCTCCTCCCTTCGAAGACCGTGTCTACATGGACTGGTTCCTTAGATCTCTCTTGTCCCCTATCGGGAAAGATGTCGCGTCGCATTTTCCTCAAACCGAAGAAGATGCCCTCCAAATGGCGTTAAAGTATGACCTGATCTACGCTCAGACAGGTTATGATCCTACTATCCTACCTGATCTCCCCAAACCCGGTGATGCCCATACACCAGGGGCACCTCATGCCCCCGACAGTATCGTTGGATCTATCTCTCATCCATCCGCTCAACCTCTCACGAGCTATGGTTTTCTTGGGGGAGGGGGCACCACTCCCTGCACTTCTCCCCCTCCCGGTAGCACGCATCCAGGATACGGCATGCCTCATCCTTTTGCCCAACCTCCTGCTTACCTCAATGTTGCCCAACCTAACCATTACCCTCATCCGCAGCCTGGTGCGCCAGCTCCTCCAGCATATGCGCTTTCGCCTCCCGTGCCTTCTCAACCCCTGCAACAGCCGTCACCACCCCCTCAAGAGCCGGTGGTTGCACAGCAGGGATTCATGGCTACCCAACCACCTAACGGACAGGTGGCCACTCCACCTTCCCCTTCTGGTTCCTCCAATTACCCGATCCTCATGATGAACTCTGATCCACCTCTAACCGTCGACCTTAACCTTCAAACTCGGTCTCGCCAGTACCCCAAGCCTCCTGCTCAGTCTGCCCCCGAGCCTCCTTCTTCAGGTTCTATAGAGCCTCTTTCGACATCCAGTGGCCCCTTACATATCCCTCAACCTAAAGTTGAGGTTCATACCAAGATTCCTAAGGGACCATTACGCCGAAATGCTGCTTCCGGTCGAGCTGCTCATTCGTATAGCATAGTAGAGGATTTGGCACAATCCCTTGCTGCCATTTCCACACTGGAACTCCTCCAGTCGTGCCCTTCCCAAAAGAAGGCTCTACTATCCACCGTGGGTGCTGTAGATCCTGCTGATGACCAAATGATTGTTTTCGACGCCACTCAATCGGACCATCCTCCCCTTCCTCCTTCCGTCGCCTTCCAAATCTCAGTCAAAATCCGGAACGCCATCGTTTCCTGGTGTATAATTGACGAGGGGGCATCCACCTGCGTGATGTCCGCTTCAGTTTGGAAGCAACTCGGATCCCCTGAGATGGCCCCTTCCATGATCACCCTTCAAGCGTGGGACGGTCATGCCTCCCAGCCCATTGGCTTGTTTCGTAATTGCCCTATCACCCTTAGTGGGGCTGTTTGCATTGACGTTGAAGTCATCGATGCCCCGCTAGATTACAACATTCTATTGGGGCGAAGCTACTCTCTCACTATGTCTGCTTTGTCCGACCTGTGTAGTTTTACGCAGATGTCTTTCCCTCATAATGGAAAGATAGTCATAAATGACCGATTGACATATCATGAGCCAAAATCTAGGACCTCTTTGAGACGACCATCTCTGCAGCCAGCGACAAGCCATTAGAGTTCCTTGACAATGTCTCTTCGGTGTTTTACAAATATTCCTCCTGCTTGGAACTTTCCCTAATCTTCCCCCTCCCCTCCTATCTCGACAGACTCATCGAATGTTTGCATGATACGACTCGTCTCGAAGGCTGCTCTCGACAACTTTGCTTCGGCTAGTCGACAACCTTGCCCTCCGCACCACTGCTCCTAGCCCTTCACTGCAGTCAATAGTCACTTGAGCCCCTTTATCCCTTAGCACGTTTCCTCCCAGGCCTTCGCCATTTGGGAGCCGTCCCTGGCCCTTACCCCTCTGGTCAGATACCGTTCCTAGCTCCCCCACCAGGAGTGTACACGGTACCAGTCAGTCATGGCCACCCTCTCTCTTCCTCACTTGACCCTTGGGATTCCCGTTTGGTACCTTGATCCTCCGGCCCCCACCTTGCCTGGTCAGCCCAAACCTTATATCGCTTTGATCCTGGTTCAACCGGTCCCCATGACTTCTCTCGCTGCATCAGTGCCTCAGTCACCTCAACAGGAACCACCTCCTGTTGTGACCGCTTCGGGTAAGAAGGGCAAAGCTCGCAAGGGGGCATCAAAGGACAAGGCTGCCCCGACAAACTCTGCTCCTCCTCAGCCTCCAAAGCATACCATCCAGTGTGCTTTGTGTGATGTTGTCGGTCACGCCTCCCATACCTGTCCTGAATTACTTCATCTTAAGCCCATGGTTAATGTCACGTTCCCTGAGTCCGCGGTCCTAGAAGCCTCTGTTCCTTCCCCGACCGCGGCCCAGAACCCCAAGACTATTCACACCAACCACCCTTGTGCTTTGTGTGATCTCCATGGCCATTCCACCCATCTTTGTCCCCGCCTCGAGGAATTCCGCACCTCTATCGCTGCGGTCCACCAATTCGAGGCCAAGCGCAATGAGTCCACCTCTCTCCTATTTGCGCATTCTGCTTCAGCAGAACTACGAGATATGACTGCTCCCATTGACATTCCCCCTCCTAATGTCGCGATGACGGAGCCTTCGTCCAAAATTTTCTACCTATCATCATCCATGAGACCCTCGGGGAACATTCCATCTGAATCCTCCCCTGTTGTTTCGCTTGACCTTCCTTCAACGATCATCTTGGGCTCAACATCGGTAGATCCTTTATCTACTTACTCTTCGGTCACCCCTTGTGACGATGCGCATGTGACCCTCTCTTCTCATTATGATGCTTTAGGTCACTTCACCACATCAGGTGGTCCTTCTTCCACCAGTCACCCCATCTTCTATCACGATGATGACATTATGGAAGAAATTCCCACCCCTGACTTTATATCTTCCCCCTTACATCAAACCCATGCGTTCACACCACATCCACCTTGTGGCCATTACATCGAAACCCAATGTTTGGGTAAGGGGGCACCCACATTTGAGAGACCAAGAGAAGCCATTCTCCACCACTCTCCTAGTGTATCTGGTCGTGTTGACTCTAGACCCAGTATTCTTCCACATTTAGAAGAACCTCTAGAGTCTCATATCACTTCAGATCACTCTCGGGACGATACCCCTTATCGTTCCCTCATCTTACATCAGCAACCCAGTCTCTTAGACATTATTGTTGACCAACCTATAGCTTTTCTACGAGAGCATCAGTTCATTATCTCCAAATCCTCCTTTTGGGATAGCGACACCAGGTATGCCAATTCGGACACTTAAAGTCCATTTGATCCCTATATGCAGTACCAAAAGAGATTGGTAATCCTCCATTTCCTTTCTCAAACTGCATAACCATAACCAGAACAAATGGCACACCACATCATTAAAATGTGTTTAGATTCCCCTTTTTATAAATACATTTTGGCATGACCACACCATGCTCGGGGGCACCCATGCCCCTCAACCATAACCCTCCTCACCTCGTTTTTGGAGAGGAGGCTGTCTTACCAATCGAGTGTGAAATCCCTTCCCTTCATCTGGCTGTTGAACTTCTCCCTGACACTCAACCTCTAGAACAACGAATTATCATGCTTGAGCGTGCCTCTGAAGACCACCGTGTTGCATTGCAAACCATAGAAGCGGCCAAGAAATGCACCAAAGCTCAATATGACCAAAAAGTACAGCCTCGTCCTTTTCACAAAGGCGACCTTGTTCTAGTATATGACCAGGCCCATGATGTCCTTGGTCACGGGAAGTTCGACTCATTATGGCTAGGCCCTTACGTCATTAGTAAGGGTCTTGGTAAGGGTGCATACTTTTTAGAAGACTTCGAAGGCAATCCTCTTCCTAATCCTCGCAATGCACTCTATCTTCAGAAATATTACCCTTAGCATTTCCCTTCTGAGATGCGTGTTTTATTTTCTGTTAGATAGCCAGCATCCTTTTTGTACTTTCATCCTTCACCAGGACCTATTTTGTCCAAGAAGGATCACCTCACACCTCCTTAAAATCGAACTTCCTCACTTACAACACTTGTACTGGGGGCACCACTTCGCCTCCATACTTGTCCATGTTCGTGTCGATTTTCGTCATGAGTTCTCACCTTGTACTCATGCTTCCATGGTCCCCCATTAGGGCCTTTACTGTGTGGCAGCACCATCGAGTCGACCTTGTTTAGAGCATCCAAGTTGAGTCATCATTGCATCCATGGAGTCTATACCACGTCCCTTTGCACCCCACTATAGCCCTCCATCCTTCATTGCTTGGTCTCTCTCTTGTGTCGCACATTATGACCTTCAGTCTCACTGTCCCCTAGCCCTTATGCTCTTGTGTCAGTCGTTTCCATGTCATCCATGCTCTTTATGCTCTAACAAGGGAATTCATCCATTCGCTACTTAGTCCTTCCCATTTCCATTATCGTCATCAGTGTCCGTCTGTCCGTCGCTCTACTGTTTTCTCTCGTGCTCTAGTTGAGGATCTCTCATTACCTCACCTATGGTGGATCTCCTTCTGTCGACATCAACACATTCATTCCAGAAGACAGGTCTAGAGGGCGGTGTACCTTGGTTCCAACTTCCACTCTTGTTCGGTGCCTCGGATCAGGCAAGGGGATCTCTCATTTCCCTTTGACTTGATTGTTTCTCCAGCTCCTTTCAGCATGATCGAGATTCGTATGCTTGATGGTCCAGTGATCCAGCAGCAGCTCTTGATGATTCCTGGGTGTGTGTGAGATGTCTCAACCCTCATGAGGGGGTGGCCCTGCAGGTAGCCCCCCACATGCCCGGATGACCTCTTCTTTGCAGCCTTCAATTCCGCTCCAGGTTTTGATGATGTTGGCCTTCGCCACTTGCAGCACCTCTTCGATTTTCATGTATCAGTCAGATTTTGTGAGCCCTTTCCCATTTACAGGGGGCATTTGGGTTGTATTTATCTCATGTACTCAGATATTATTGTAGTAGTCCTGGTTGTTATCCCAGGCGCAGCATGTATGTGAGATTCCTCATTGTATTTTTACCTGGCTCCTGCTTATGCCAGCTGTACTCTATGGTTCGGTCCCTTGTTTACTGGACACACTATTCTTTTGTACTTTGTCTCGGCGGGCATAGGTATGCCTCCCCCGCCGCCTTCAGCACAGGTACCCTCTCATAAAAGAGACTTGTTGCACCTGCGAGTCTCGTCTCCTCAGGGTCTAGTCCTTCAGCACACTATCTACCTCACCTTTCTCTCTCTGACTTCCCTTTTGTTGTCTAGTGATCGAGTTCTTACAACGTACTTCGGTCATATGATTTGCTCCTGACACTCACACGTTGGGGGGCAATCTGTTACACCATTTTTTGGTCATCTAACCTATCATCATTAGATGGACCCAAGTACACCATGTAAGACCACTTTTACCCTCGGTAAAATTGCCTTCACTATGTTAAATAACTTAATAAATCACATTTATTAGGTTTTTTATGGTCCAAACAGGAAACCCCAAAAGGAAATATTAAACAAACCTATATTTGTTTGATTTTCCTCATGGAATAATTAATTAAACCATAATTTAATTATTATTCCTAGTCATGTTTAACCGAAAAACAAAGAAATTAATGAGATAAACCCTTAGTTATCTTATTATTTTCTAGGAATAATTATTTAAATCTTATTTAGATAATATTCCTTGTTAAATATGACCAAATCACCCACTATTAATCAAATAAATCATTATTTATTTGATTATATCCCAACCACTTCCTTAAAAAGATAAATAAATCATTTATTTATTTATTTTTCACTAATCAAGGGATTTGACCCAAGTCAGACACCCTTTCCCTCCAACAAATAATAATAAAATATTCCATAGAGGTGGATCTAGATTTGATTAACATTATTTTAATCATGCACCAAGATCTAGAATGACCCAATATTTTGTTATAAATAGGAGGGTTCTTCACATCATTCCTCACCTTTTAAAATAGACTAGATCACTGCGGATCTATACACTTGGTCTCATTTTCATCATTTGCTCCCAGTAGGCTTCATTTTTGCATTGGGTTTTCTACACTTGCAAGAGAGAGAAAGCTTAGATGTGAAGTGCTGAGGACTACAAAGAACCCATCCCATTGAGGAGAGCTGGATACACCTTCTTGTTTTCCTCCCAGGTGCCCTGTAATATAAAATTCTTTCAAAAAATTGTGTTCTTGTCTTGTCTGTTGGATGCATGGAGTAAACCCTTTATTCTACTGCTTAATGTCTTTCCATTTATAGGTCTGGTTGTTTCAGCATTTTATTACTAATCGCAGATCTGAAGATATTTGGCAGCCATTATTGTTGTTAGGGCTATTAGTTATGCGTAGCTAAAGTGGTCCTTTTTCGTACGCTTCGACGAAGGATTCATACTAACAAATCCATTAAAGTAGCAGCACTACACCTTGAAGGTAAGGCTTATCCCTGGTGGTTTTATGAATCTTATTCATTAAAAGATGCAAATATGTCTACTTATGCAAGGTTCACTAGGAGGTTAGTAAATAGATTTAATGAAAAACAGTCTGAAACTTCCTTGGTTGAGCTAGCCAAACATAAACAAACAAAACCTTTGCATGAGTTGGAAGGATCTGTAAATCCAACTCCATTTTAGAAAACTGTTAATGGGATTAAAAAATTACATAATACCTTGCTAGAGGCAAGATCCCCATTTCATAAAGATCTCTCTTCTCAAGGGGAAGACATGGGGATCTCTGTTTCAAAAGAGACAACCTCCATTCATGATGAAAGGGAAGAGGAGATAAGATGTAACAAAGTTGTCACGGCAGTAGCAGATCTAGTACCTCATGAAGAGGAAGATGAAGCATTTTCTCCACAGAGAGAAACTCTTGCACCCTTGGAAGGAGTTTCAAAGAATCTCACATGTGGAGATCAGGGCACATTCCATGTGCAGCATGTGTCATCATTGACAGATTGTGAGATCTTGAAGATATAAGAAGATAAAGGGGAGGACAAGCATCATATGATTAGGAGCACACACCCCTCTCTATTTCAGAAGATTGATGCATAGAAGAGGCAGGATGATTTGCACAGTGAGAATAGGGACAAATCAGTCCACTCACATATACAACCTGCTCTAAGCCTTGATGTTTCATTACATGGAGGCATTCCACCAGGGAGACCCCCTGATTGGAAGATGAAAAAAGAGTTCTCTCAACATGGTTCAACATTGATATATTTGGTTAAGGAAGGAGCCTTGGGAGGAGCTGGAACAACGTATAGAACCTTTGGTGGGTTCAAAGGAGAGGTGAGCAATTTTCTAATATGGACATTGCCATCTCCCACTCAACTATTTGTGCTAAAAAATGATGATTCAGAAATCTATGATGGCATGAGCAGGATGTCAAAGGGCTACTCCATAGCTTTGGAGAAGCAAATGTTACTTCCACATATGAGGAGGATTTTGAATATGACAAGATTCTATTGACACTCTTGTATGCATTGGCCAAACTATGGAAGTTTGGGAGGGAAGATACCCTTCAAGAGGAGGTTGACCTCCATGTACTCCAATCTTGTCTTAGGCAAGATCAGCTACAAGGGAGGCATCAAAAGTGGGGTAACAGTACTCCAACATGTGGCTTTGGCATTGAGCATGTCAAAGAGGAGAGTTATGATGTGACAGGAACTTCATTTCAGATTTCTACAGTGCTGCCATTGTTGGGAAGCCTATATCCATATTGGGAGTCCCAACTACTGGTGGAATATTCCAAGAACATCTACACATGTAAGGTTCTTGATGGGAAAGTGATAGATGGGAGGTATAGAGTGGTTTATGGAATCATTTATTTCCATGATCATATCTACTTGACTAGAGACTCCAAGCTCAAGAAGGAGATTCTACATGCAGCATATGAGGCACTCTCTTCAGGACATGTAGACTTCATTTAGTCTTATCACATCATCATGGAGGGATTCTATTAGGAGGATCTCAAAGAAGATGTGCACCAACATCTGAGGAGATATGTAGCTTGTTTGATGTATGAGGAGGAAAGAAACCACCTTGCAAGGTTGTTTCAATCACTTCCCCTTTTGATGGAGAGATGGGAAGGCTCATCTATGGACCTCTTCACCAACTTGTCTACAAGATATGGTAAAGATTTTGTTTTGATGCTTATTTATCAACTAACAATGTATGTGAACTCCTTTACCATGCATTTGCAGCACATTTCTCCACAAGAGAGAAAACCTCTTTGTGGATTTCATGGTCCTTTTGGGACTACATTTAGTGATGGGGATGACCGCTTTATGGAGGACTCTGGGCAAGATATGTTTTTCTTGGATCATATTCAGCCAACACATAATTTCCTCTACCATTTTCAAGCTTCTGAGAAGCTTATGACAACAAGAAGGTGGTTGGATGGCCACTTATCATATCATGTTTTCAGATAGGAAGAAGAAAAACAACGCTGGTCTCAATTGAAGGAATATTTTCACCATCCAAGATGTAATATGACACTTAGTCCATGTTTCTTTTGGAGCCCATATGGTGATGACATTCTATTCACTATATGCATGAAGGAATGGGAAAGAAGGCTTCCTAGAACCAATGAGTGGGATCGTGAGATTCCAAGTATCTTTTGGCTTCATGAGGACTATATTATTGCAACCCAAGATCAAAAACTCAAAATTTATCATAAATGGAGAGAGAGACAATGTAAGTTGAACAATTCTATCTCTCTCTTACAATGATGCAGCCTCTACACATTGCATAAGCATGGGATTAGTGAATGTTTCTATGAGATACCAAGGATGGCTCATTTTGTTTGGGTGATAGCATGGAGATTAGAGTTTCTCATTGGGATTGAGGAACCCAACATTTACCATATCTCATGCCTTGAGAAGGTCAATGGACAACATATAACTCTTTCCATATATCTCCCACTTTTTCATGATGAGAGCTATTTGGTTTATTCACCAAAGGCAAACTTTCATTCTTGGGAGGAGACATATCCATTGGAGATTTTGCAGTATGCTTGCAGTATGCTTGCAGTTGCTTGAGGAAAAGAAACATTTTGGAGGGGAGGACTGTAATATTCCTAAATTATCTTACAGCTAATTGGGATATTAAAGTTTTGTTTTTTCACTTAGATAGGTGAAGAAATGGGTAGGGAGACCCATAAATATCTTTATGAAGAATAAAACCACTTCTCATGTGAAAGTGGATCATCTTTCTAGCTCAATAAAGCACCCTAAGGTGTGAACAGGGGCTAAAACATGTAGAATGGGTCAACTTTGACCAAATCAACAGCGTTGTCATGGAGGAGTGGGCATTAATGTAAGGGCAATGCAGTTTTAGATGGAGACACATTTCTTGGAAGTAGTGTCATTAATGAATGGGGCTTAGGGTTTGGAAGCTCATATCTTATAAAGGAAGAGGATGGCAGCCATATGATTTATCTTGATTCTTTTGATATTTTGATATATGTTTTGTTTAGACATATAAATTTCTTCAGCTGTTTAGCTAAGATTGCATGTGTTGTTTAGCACAGGGTGTTCATGATCAGGAATCCCACCTCTTCCATTGAGAAGCTCTTGGAGGAGTCTTGTACTACATTGTCCACTATCAGGCTTAAGGCCAAGCTTCTTCTTTCATCTACAGTGCATATCCTATTGATGGTTGAGTTGTTTTGCAGGTTGCAACAAGTGGAGACTAGATCTGGGTCATTTCATTGCTCATTTTTAGTGGAGGAGGCTTCCTTTCCATTGGAAGGACAGTAAGGAAGGCCCTTGTGCATATTTTCAGATCTTGGCATCAGGCCAACTGTTTATCTATCCCTACATCATAGTTTACTTCCAAATTTGTGTTATTTCTATAGGAGGATTTGCAGGGTGGATTGGCACACCATTTGGAGAGTTGTTTTTCTAGTGAAATGGATCTGCCTTTCATTTAGAGGATCTATTGGAGGAGGCTATTCTATTGATCATATTAGATCAACCACACTTTCCATATCTATATTTTACAGTGGATCTTCAGCCCTAGGGCCTAGATCCCCATCTTGTATATGGTGTTTTGCTGAAAACCCTTAAGGGGTTCTTCAAAGGAGGTTGTATAGTGCTCAGATCTGTATTGGATCTATCTTTTGAGGCATGTATCAGCCCTAGATCTTATGTATACTCATTTTTTGTAGGAGTGGCTTAAAAACAACATTGTAATAGTCCTCCAGTATTTATATATAGTAGCAGTACCTCTTTTTGAGGGATTTTGTTCATTGGAGACTTGATCTTTCTTGTTGTGTATCTTATGGCCCATTATTTATGCATATTTTGTTGTTGTTATAAAATCTGAAAGGTATCCATTCTACAGTCTTCCTTTGCACTATAATTTTTATGCATTTGCCTATTTTTCGCGCATAGATTAGCAGAGTTGTTTTTTGGGATTAAAGTTAAAGCCCCAAAGAAGCTATGTAGTGCCTTCCCACTTCATTTTTCATCTTTGTCTTCACGGCCTGAACATTGTTTTTATGCCTCCAAATCCCTTATTTTTTCTTTGCGCATCTATCGCAACCATTTTAACTTGCAAACCCTCCAAGCACTTTAAATTTTGACCTCTGCCCTTTCCTCCTCGAAATTCCCGCTATCGCACTTCGCATCATTTTCATTTTTTCTTTAAGACTTACCGCTCCTTTTTGTCGATTGCAATAATTTCACCGCATCGCACATCACACTTCGCATCATTTTCCTTTTTCTTTAAGACTTAGCACTCCTTTTCACCGATTGCGATAATTCCGACGCATCGCACATCACACTTCGCATCGTTTTCCCTTTTTCTTTAATATTACCGCTCCTTTTCGCCGATTGCGATACTGTCATCGCACTCTGCCGCCGGTCCCACTGCCATGTAACCCATTGCACTTCGCACTACGCAAAATTTTCCTAAAAAACACTTCCGCTATCCCTCCAACTCTGCTATATTACGATTGTGATATCACATTTCGCACTTTGCAGCTTTTATCATGTTGCATTTCGCACTTCGCAGCTTTATCCCCATCGCACATCGCAAATCACAATTTTTATTTGGTTCCTTTAACACTTACCACTCCTGACGTCGATTGCGATATTATCTGTACTCTGCCACCCGTCCCACCACCATGTCACCCAGCGCATTTCGCACTTCGCAACTTTTCCTCGACAACACTTCTGCTACCCCTCAAACTTTGCGATATTGCGAACTGCAATATCACATTTCACACTTCGCAACTTTTACCACATCGCAAATCACAAATAGTAGTTTGTACCCCGTCGCACTTCGCACTTCGTAGTTTTTACCTCATTACATTTCACTCCCGCTCCCAAACAACACTTCCGCTATCCCTCTAACTTTGCGATATTGTGATTGTGATATCACATATCACCCTTCCATCCTCCATCGCAACTCTGCCATCGCACTTTTCAAATTATTCCACTCCAAAGAATTTTTTGCGCTATAATAAAGTTTTAATAAGGTTTATCCCCCCTCTTCCCACTTCTAAGCCTGGTTTCATGTGTCTATCCCTCCATTAGCACCTTCAGCCCTTTCTTCTCCAAGCTGCAAATCAACACTTTTTCAATTAGAATTAAGTTATGGATAACTTAGTTTCATGGATAAAAGCATGGTAGATAGAGCATAATATAAGTAGGGTGTGTTTAGCCGATTGGCCAAGTTAAGTGTGGTTTCAATTAGTTTCCTTTCTGAAATTTAAATTAATTTCCTTTCTGCAATTTAAATTAGTTTCCTTTCTGCCATTTCTTTTTAGCAATTTAATTTAGTTTCCTTCTGTCATTTCCTTACAGCAATTTACTTTCCAGTTCTTATCATAGTTTAATAAATACAACCCTTCGTAAAGAAAAAGAGGATGACATGAGCAAAATGCATTTGCTGTGTATATAGAACTGTCACCTCCAAGTTTGTACAAACCCCGGGTTGATAAAGTAAAGTAGGGCAGCCCCTGGGAGTTGCAACACTCTTGGTGCAATACCATGGCTCACCACATGCATGGAATTAAAATTTCCTAGCTGGAGTGGAGGAAAAGGCACTTTGTAACTATCAATTGTATACTAGTTGAGTGTACAAGCTTGGTAATTAAGCAGGTGATAATTTCTCTTGGAATTGCACAAGGAAATAGGGAATTTCCTTATTATTTAGGAGCTAAATTTCTCCTTAATTGCACAAGGAAATATGAGCAAGTTGAAGCCTTAAATTGGATAAGTGTTGGCCAGAGTAAGACAATCGACATGAGAATAGTTTTACAGTGCAGGGTGTGCTTCAGAGTTGAAGCAAGACATTGTAATAGTTTCTCATTCTCATTTGAATTAATGCAAATCAACAAAGGGGTTTTTTCTCGGTTGGGTTCCCCTGTAAATAATTATGTTCTTGTGGTTTTGATGGTTACATTTCATTGCATGTGTTTCTAAGTTGTGATTTCCATTCCGCAGTATTGTAGAGGAAATTTGTAATCTCTCTTTTTTTATTTTTTCATCAATAGTAGCAAATGAAGCTCTTTTACATTAAAAAAGTTAGCTCTCCTAGAGTATTTGCAAAATAATTTTTAAATTTTTCTTAGTGGTGAAATAATTAAGAAATTAAGCTAATACATCTTGTGGTGACTTAAATTCTGAATTACATACATTAGATATATTGCAAAGCAATATAAATGGAAATACAACACGTGAAACAAAGTAGAAAACAACTATATGTGAACAATGATTAACTAAGTGAACTAGTCAATAGATAACAAGAGCAAGGTAATGGAAAAGATTCAAATCATAATGTACAAAGAGAACAATAGATATGCTCTAGAGGATAACTTGTTAAAATATTTGATAATTAAATGTGGTAACTCAATTGAGAGGGAGATGCTCTAGAGGATAACTTGTTAAAATATTTGATAGTTAAATGTGATAACTCAATTGACAGGGATAATAATTGGTCAAGCTCTTAAAGAGTACGATGTTTCTATAGTATTGTATTGACAACAATATGCAACCAAGTAGAAAATTATTTGGATGATGAAGAACTTTAGAAGAATCTAGGTCACTATTACAATACACCACTTTAACATCATTATGCAATGTATTTGACGAGTAAAAGTTTGAATGATGTTAAACACAATGCATCAAGGGGCATTGTGTTTGATGCATTGTGTTTTGCATATCCACTAGCATTTTCAATGCCACACTTTTTTCCACTTACCCTTGATGGTGTCATTCCATTCCACATTCCCTTGATAGCATCATTCTTTGTCACATGCCCTTAATCGCTAGCATCTTTTGATTACACACCCGTGATAGCATTTTTATTGTCACATTTTTTGCTGCATGCCCATGTGTATTGATTCTACACCAGGCTAGATCTATCTTAACTCCAAATTTACTAAAAGTCAAAAAAGATCAAATCATTTTGTATCCTAAAATATTTACATCTCAAAAAAATTAATTCCTCTTCATTCTTTATAAATCCTCTTCATTCTTTATAAATCCAAAATTTAAATAAATATAAACTAATTTATAATTAAAATTTAAAAATATTATATTACATTAAAAGCACAAAAAAAACCAATGTGACACATCTTAATCCTCACCATAGCTTCCTTATCCCCTGTCCCCACAGAGTTAATATAATAGACCAAAATAATGATATTGAAAATAATAACAACCAAATGAACCAAAAAATGAACAAAACGAAAACATACTAGAGCTATAAGCCTCAAGAATTGAACCGAAACCCTAGCATGTGCTTCATTATCTAAGCTTGTTAATCTGAAAATCATATACGCTTTTAAACTCGTGATGCCCTATGATGGTGGTTCTATTATCACGTGACAACTTGTGCCATTATGGGATGGGGAATTTTGGCCATGACCATTGTTGTAAAACCCCTTGTACCATTAATGATATACATAGCGAGTAGTCTTTAGTGCGACTTTTTGAAGGCTTTTACAGTGCATTTTTATGGTGTAATTTCTCTAAATTCCAGCAAGAATTTATTGAAAAGAGAAGTTTGATTGCTAACTTTTCACAATCGAAGTGCCCTAGAGGTTTTTGAGGGTGCTGAATCCATATATAGAGTCAAAAAACCATTTTGAATAACAAAAACCAAGATTCTACCTCAAAATTTCTCATCAGATTTCGGCACCTCAAACTTGAAAAAGTCACACTAAAGACAACTCCTATACATAGCAGACCAAGCGAGCTTGCACGCAAGCGTCACTTTGGCTACTATACATTATATATAATATTAGTTTATTATTACAATTGAAATTTCGAAATAATAATATTGAATTTATTAAATTTTCATATATATATATATATAAAGTTTTAAGTGTGTATTTTGTTAGAATTATTTCGAGATTTTGTGAATTATCCTTTATACCTGGGTTCAAATCTCTTTTAGTAACACAATGAATGTTGATGGCTTGATGATTATCATTGTAATGGCTTCAAGCTACATCTTCACAAATAAATATGTTATTAGTTGGTTTGCATGGGGTTTAATCCCCATTAGCTTATTGTTTCAAATCTTCTACAGAGGGGTTGAGGGTGGACCTCATACCTCATATAATTTTGGTGGGAAACATCCCACTTGATGGTAGGTCATATCATTTAAAATAATAATATAATTTTAAGGTCATGGTCAAGCTAAAAACCAAATTAATGTATTAGTTGGTTTGCATGGGATTTAATCCCTATTATCTTATTGCTTCAAATCTTCTAGAGAGGGGTTGAGGGTGAACCTCATACAATTTTGGTTTGGTGGGAAACATCCCCCAAGATGGTAGGTCATATCATTCAAAATAATAATTTAATTTTAAGGTCATGGTCAAGCTAAAAACCAAATTAATGTATGAGACTTGTTTTTTGGACAAGGAAACCCCCTCAGAATGATTTTACTACTAAATTTTAGGGAGGTGTGTGCATTTTCTATCCCACTTTGGATTTGAAATTATAACCTCATAGGAGGAAGTCCATTTTCTTAACAGTTAGGCCCACTCAAACTAGATCATATCATTTATAATATAATAATTTGATTTTAAGGTCATGATTAGGCTAGAAACGAGTTAATGTATGAGGTTCCCTTATTTGTGGGACATATATATTTTACTACTAAATTTTGAGGTGCATTTTCTCTATTCCATATTATATTTGAACATATGATTTCATAGGATGAACCACATGTCCTTAACAATTAGGCCCACATAATTAATATCTTTATATTTTCATATGACTCATTATTATGATTAATATCAAAAGCAAATTTGGATTCTAGAACCAATGAATATAAGACTAGACACTTTCACTCCACCACCTTGATAGAATTTAACCATTTTTTTTAATTATAAAATCCATAATAAAAATAAGAAAAACAAGAAAACTGAACTTATATCGTAGTCTATCTTTATAAGTTTTGGAGTTTTCCTAGGCATGTTTTCCACTTAATTTACCTAAAATCTGATAAAAATTGGTTGGTATCACAAATTTGAGTTGTGAACTCTCCAAAACATACATAATTAACACATTTTCAAAAATAATCTCGTAATAATGAAAACTAAAAAAAATTGACTAATTTATAAGTTTTGGAGTTTTTCCAGGCATATTTTCCACTTAATTTACCTAAAGTGTGATAAAGATTTGTTGGAATTACAAATTTGAGTTGTGAACTCTGTGAAACATACATAATTAACACATTTTCAAAAACGAGTTGTTTTTAAGTGCGACTTTTTGAAAAGTTTTCTGTTTTATTTTCCGATCTAATTTGTCTTGAATCCCAGGGATTCATTGAAATCACAAGTTTGGTGGGTGAACTCTGCACAATCAAAATAATGAGCCATACTTACTCCGCATACAAACAAGTTGTGGCCCTGGTCGTGGTGGTCCCCTATGCAAGTGGTATCTTATTTTTATCGATGCTTCCATTTCCCGAAGAGAGGGAACTCCGAAACGACACTTCATCCATCAAAATAAGGCTGGCTGGGATTGCGAGCCTTATTTGATAAATGAATTCATTCTAGAAAAATGGGAAAATCTAAACATACAAGTTTTTAGATGACAAATTTTTACAAATCACAATAATCTAAAGATTCATGTTAAGCTAAATAACATATTCATTAGCTAGAATTGAAATTGGTTACATTTAAATTCATTATAAATAGATAATAAATACAAAACATGCATTTATTATATAGTAAATTTAATAACATAGAAAAGAAATTAATAAGATTTTCAATGCACAAGTTTGATAAGTGGAATTATTCCAAAAAAATGGAAACATATTAGCAAAAGTTCCCTAATTATACTAAGCAATTTAGTCCTCCTTTTGTGATCCTTTTGTGATAGAGAGATCTTACAATAGCAATTAAGCTTCAACAAAATTATTAAGACATTCTCTGAACCATAAATATAATAAAAAACAACTTTGTTTCCATCATAATTGTGAAGACTCACATCCCCTCTTAATATTCTAAAAATAAATTTAAATTTATAAATCTTATAATTGAAATTAAATTTAAGATACCAAAAAATCAATTTCAAATTACTTCCACGTTCTTTATTTTTTTATTTTTATTTTCAAATATATGTAAATTTAAAAATATTTACTCTAATCAAATCTTCCCACTAAATTTATTTTCTCCTTGAAAAATATCCTTTATTTCTAAACATAATAATGTTATTCATCATCTTAATTTCAAAGTTGTATAGTCAAATCTTCCATTAAAAAGAAATTTTTTTAGAATATATATATATATATATATATATATAATTTAATTTTTGTAGAAATTTGCTGAATAATGATTAATTATCCATCGAGACTATCCTGATCACATACAATTCGAATTTATATGCAACACATAATCTCTTCCACTCAGATCATCAAACATGCGGAAATAAAATCAAGCGATAACACATCAATTCATCATACACATTAACACGGTATGTATGGGGAAAGCTTATAGCTGAAAACCCCGCAGCTATTGTGTATATTATAATGGAGAAATCAAGTAACAAAATCAGTACAATACTCCTCACAAGTACTCAGTACTTTCTCATAAAGTTACTCACAATCTAGCTCAGTTTTGAACAGGTTACTGGTTCAAAACTCATCGCCAATTGCCTTGCCTCTATTGCGCAATCATGGCCTGTCTATATAGAGATCCAAGGTTCGAATCTCCTTGGCTTGACAGCGCAATCATCATGGGAAATTCCTCCAAGTGTGGTGCAAATCTCATGCACAACTGATGTCGCCACTGATAGTTAACTCCACCCTTTCATCTACCTCTTTCACTGGTCTCCACTGAACTGATCATGCACTGTAGTGAACTGATGTGTTCTTGAGTTGAATAATGAGTTACTAATTAATGAATTAAGTAATATTTAATTCACTCCACTCATAACTAATTGATTAGCTAGTTAAACTAGTCTCAATCAGTTCAACTAAAATAAACAGAACACAACTCCACTATCTGTCTCATTAACTCCTCCAAACTTCTGCCACTGAAGTCCAACTGAAGTCAACCATGCATGATGCCATCAAACCCTTGGGAACCACGTGATTCCTCTGTCAGATGCATGAGCCACTTCTGTAGCTCGAACTGAAGTGCTCCAAGAGAGTAAATTGTTGTTTATAGTCTAAATATTATTAAGGGTAAATAATATTTGACTTCCATGTTTTAAGGAGAGGCAGTCTAAAAATAGACTTCGACCTCTTTGACCTCAAAAATAGAGTCTCATCTATTTTTACCAACATGACACATACTTCAAGAATCTCAAACTGGAATCCCAGAACCATGCTCCATATGTCTAAAAATAGACATAGTCTAAAAATAGATTTTGCGCCAGAATTTGCCTGCGGGCCCACTTAGTGAAGGCGACTTCATTTCACTGAGCTCCATCATCTTGCTGCATTTTCAACACTCCCTCTCAGCAAGATATGGATTATCTGCAACCCCTATCCTGCCTCTGTGGAATTCGAACTTGCTCCTGGTGAGCGCCTTCGTCAGGATGTCAGCATCCTGATCCTCCATGGGAACATATGAAAGCATCATGATTCTCCGCTGAACACAATCTCTGATATGATGGTACCTGATGTCGATGTGTTTGGATCTATCATGAAATACTGGATTAGCCGAGAGTTTAATGCAACTCTGGTTATCACAGTAAATCACTGTGGGCTCCAAATGCAACCCGAACAATCCAACGAGGATCTTCCTCATCCAAATAGCCTCGCATGCAGCCAAGCTAGCTGCCATGTACTCGGCCTCTGCTGAACTGAGTGCCACGGATCTCTGCTTCCTTCTGTACCAGGAAACTGTTGTCGACCCAATGCTGAAAACTCCTACAGATGTGCTCTTTCGGTCCGTTGGGCTCCCTGCCCAATCTGCATCAGTGAAGCCGGAAAGCTTCGCTCCATCCTCCTGTCTGTACCATAGACCATATCCCGATGTGCCACTAAGATAACGCAATACATGCTTGCCTGCCTTCCAGAAGAGCTTGGTAGGCTTAACCACAGCTTGCGAAAGCTGGTTAACAGCATAGCATATATCGGGTCGTGTATTGACCAGATACATAAGCGACCCCACCAACTGTCGATAGACAGTGGCATCCACTACCTCCGCTGAAGTAGCATCCTCCTTCCTCCAACCACCAGGAAGAGGAGTGTCAACAGGCTTGCAGCCTTGCGTGTTGAACCTCTCCAGAATCTCCCGAGCATACTTGCCCTGAGAAACAAACAGTCCTCCACTGCGCTGCCAAATCTCCAATCCCGGGAAATAATGAAGGATGCCCAGGTCCTTCATCTCAAACTCTCGTGCAAGATCCTCCTTGCATGAAAGTATCAACTGCTCGTCGCCAGTCAAAATCAGATCATCTACATACAGTACGATGATCAACGGCTTCCCCTCCACCACAATCTGGTACAGGTTTGGATCCGCCTCACTCTTGGAGAATCCAAGCCCGGTGAAGTAGCTGTCTATCCGAGTGTACCAAGCACGAGGTGCTTGCTTCAGCCCATACAGTGCTCTCTTGAGTCGGCACACATGCGACTCACTGCTGAAGATCTCAAAACCTTCAGGCTGCTCTATATACACCTCTTCCTCAATAACTCCATTGAGGAACGCAGTCTTCACATCCATCTGATGAATGTGCCACCCCATCTGCGCTGAGAGAGCAAGGATCGTCCGTATGGAAGAGTACCTTGCGACAGGTGCAAAAGTCTCCTCATAGTCAATCCCCTCGATGTGTGAGAAGCCACGGGCGACAAATCTCGCCTTGTACTTCTCCACACTCCCGTCAGCCGCCTGCTTCACCTTGTAGATCCATCGCGAACCTACAACTGATTTCCCAACCGGTCTTGGGACAATCTCCCATGCACTGTTCCTGATGATCGAATCATATTCTTCGATCATGGCATCAACCCATGCGGGTTCCTCAACAGCTTCCTCAAAAGAGGATGGCTCTGTCACAACACATTGACTCATAAGAGCCATGTATCCAGTGTACCGATCCGGTGACTGTCTCTGTCTGCGCTGTGCTGTTGGTGGTCCTACAACCTTCTCTGCATCCCGAGCCAGTCGCTCAGCTTCTGTAGTGCGCATGCGCCCTCTGATGGTTGGCGCTGCCTGGGTGGTTTCTTCCACCTCCTGAACCTCCTCTTGTGGCTGATCCACATCAGGAAGCTCCTCCTTAGGAACTAACAGCTCCTCATCTGCATGCAAGTGTAGCTCCCTCTCAAGCGAACACTGCATGGCTTTCTCCTCCTGAAATTTTATATCCCGTCGCACAACAGTCTTGCGACTGTCTGACAAATACACCTAGTAGTTGTGAGGTGTATCAGTGTACCCCACAAATATTCCAACCTCAGCAGTTGGATCCAGCTTCCTTCTCACATCCTTCGTCACATGCATGTAGACAGGAGAACCAAAAATCCGCAAATGGGAAATATCAGGCCTCTTGCCAGAATAAGCCTCCTCTGGTGTACTCATGCCAAGAACCTTGTGAGGACAACGGTTCTGCACATACACTGCTGTATTGCATGCCTCAGCCCACAAGTGAAGGGGTAGGCCCTGATCATGCAACATCGCCCGTGCAGCACCCACGATCGTTATGTTCTTCTACTCAGCCACCCCGTTCTGCTGTGGGTTATGGGGTGCGATAAGCTCTCTCCGAATCCCTTCTGCGCTGCAGAACTCCTTGAATTCAGCCGAGATGAATTCACCACCGTTATCACTCCTTAGAGCAATCACCTTCTTCCCCGACTCCTTCTCGACCAGTGCTTTAAACTCACAGAACTTCGCGAATGTATCGCTCTTCATCTGCATGAAGAAGATCCAGCACTTTCGAGAGAAATCATCAACAAAGATCACATAATACCTGTGCTTTGCTGTCGAAGCAACTGAGAAAGGACCACACACGTATGTGTGAACTCTCTCAAGGATCGTCGTGGCGCGACTATCCTTCTCGTGAAAGGTGGCTTTCACATACTTCCCTAAAGTACACCCCTTGCACTGATCTGACTGCGCAAGAGTGCCCTTAGGAAGCCCAGTAGAAATCTGCTGCAGAATCTTTAAAGCTCCATGGTGAAGGTGGCCCAATCTCCTGTGCCACAGTTCGCCCTCATCATCCCGGCTCACCACTTCTCCCGCTTTGCATGCCATAGCTGCGCAGCCATCTACCTGCAACTGATAAAGGTTCTTGGTTCGAACCCCTATCTTCCGGGTCTCTCCAGTAGTCTTACTACGCAGGAAGGCTTTTCCTTCGTTGAAGACCACATCATACCCCTTATCCTCCAACATCGCTACTGAAATCAGGTTCTTCTTCAATCCAGGTACATGCATGACATCCTTCAATACAAAGGGTTTACCATACTCCCTCTGAAAGGATATGGTACCGATACCAGTCGCACTGTATCTGCCATCATCGCCCATCTCGATGTGCACACCCAAATCTTTGTCCTCCAGATCTGAGAACAACTCCCGATCTCCCGTCATATGAAATGACGCACCGCTGTCCAAGAACCACACCGATCCCAGGACACTTGAAACCAAGCATGCAATCGGTGAAACTGAAACCACACCCACACTTCCCGGCTCATCCCTACTGCATTGAGTGAACTTAGTGAGGTATTTGGCGATGTTGTCGCCCTTCTCCATCTTGATCGGCCCTACAGAGCTTGTAAACCAGCCATGCTGGTCACTCTTACTCTGGAATAGATCCGTCAAAGCTTTCCACATTAGAAATGGAGAAGCCTTTCCATGCAGGCTAGATACAATATGATCCTTGACGCCCTCCAATAGGATCCTTCGACATTTTGCCATCTTCTTTTGCCATACTTCGACTTCAGCAGGATCAGTGGGCTTTTGGACATCCGTATCTAAGAACTCCTTCAGACCATTATCTTCTAATACTGCCTCCATGCGATCCTTCCATGCAACATAATTCGAACTGCCTTCAAGGGCATATTCGAGTCGCAAACCGTTGAAAGACATTTTCAACACCGGCACCAAGAAAACAAAACTGCTGCAAAACTTCGAATTCCACCTCAAAGCTCAACTGCTCTAGATCGTGAGAACAAATTATTTCTAGCACAGAGATCGACTGCAAGGGGCGTTTACCAGACCTTTCACTTTCCGAAGAAAGATGAATCCGGAGGCTACCTGGCCCGCATGCAGACTCTGTCTACCGAAATAAGTTTGTAATCACTGTGATGATCAATCTCTGCTTCAATAGCTCTGATACCATGTAGAAATTTGCTGAATAATGATCAATTATCCACCGAGACTATCCTGATCACATACAATTCGAATTTATATGCAACACATAATCTCTTCCACTCAGATCATCACACATGCGGAAATAAAATCAAGCGATAACACATCAAATCATCATACACATTAACACAGTATGTATGGGGAAAGCTTATAGCTGAAAACCCCGCAGCTATTGTGTATATTATAATGGAGAAATCAAGTAACAAACTCATTACAATACTCCTCACAAGTACTCAGTACTTTCTCATGAAGTTACCCACAATCTAGCTCAGTTTTGAACAGGTTACTAGTTCAAAACTCACCGCCAATTGCCTTGCCTCTATTGCTTGTTTCAATGCTATGGGATGGCCTCTTTATATAGATAAACCACCAGCCTGAACTGTGCAATCCTCATGGGCTTACTCCACCTATCTGTGTGTTGCAAATAGCAACAGTATAGTCACAACTGATAGCTAACTCCACCTTTTCATCTACCTCTTTCACTGGTCTCCACTGAACTGATCATGCACTGTAGTGAACTGATGTGTTCTTGAGTTGAATAATGAGTTACTAATTAATGAATTAAATAATATTTAATTCACTCCACTCATAAATAATTGATTAGCTAGTTAAACTAATCTCAATCAGTTCAACTAAAATAAACAGAACACAACTCCACTATCTGTCTCATTAACTCCTCCAAACTTCTGCCACTGAAGTCCAACTGAAGTCGACCATGCATGATGCCATCAAACCCTTGGGAACCACGTGATTCCTCTGTCAGATGCATGAGCCACTTCTGTAGCTCGAACTGAAGTGCTCCAAGAGAGTAAACTGAAGTTTATAGTCTAAATATTATTAAGGGTAAATAATATTTGACTTCCTTGTTTTAAGGAGAGGCAGTCTAAAAATAGACTTCGACCTCTTTGACCTCAAAAATAGAGTCTCATATATTTTTACCAACATGACACATACTTCAAGAATCTCAAACTGGAATCCCCGAACCATGCTCCATATGTCTAAAAATAGACATAGTCTAAAAATAGATTTTTGCGCCAGAATTTTGCCTGCGGGCCCATTTAGTGAAGACGACTTCATTTCACTAAGCTCCATCATCTTGCTACATTTTCAACAATTTTCAAGTTTTAAATTACTTAATCCAAAATATATATATATATATAATTTAATTTTCAAATTTTAAATTACTTAATCCAATCTTACCATTAACTTCATTTGCATAACTATATTATATATTAATTTTTAAACTTTTCTGAGCGGTTAATTATATTATTTTAATTAACAAAAATATTTTGTAACTATCCAGCCACCAAAATAATCTATTATCCGCATGATAAAAATATATTTTTATTATTAACAATTTGGATACCATCCACTTATTTGGCGCGGAAATCTCTATGCAGAATCTTAGATATCAACCTCTGGGCTGCACGATTTGTTTACATATCTCCCCTCAATTTTGGAGAAAAGGGGTTTGCTTACATCATTATCTTAAAATAACATATATCACCATGACACCAACCCACCCTGCAACACAATGGTTCTACGGTGAGCATAATAATTCTAGTGACTTTTGGAAGCAGCGACTAAAATATTTTTATTCCACAACATTTCATAGTAAACTATTGGGACTTTTGGAAGCAACGATTAAAATATTTTTGTTCCACCAACATTCGAGAGGAAACGCTTACGAAACGCTCACTCATAGGTAGACCATTGAAAATAGAGAATGGATAAATACGTTACCTATCTTATACGAATAGTTGCAAAATAAAATAGTGTTGCAAAAGTACAATATTACATATTTTAAATATGTTGATTGTATTTCTTTTTTTAAAATGTTGGTATAAATTCATTTTAATTTTGACTTTGGTGTTTTTAATGAAATGATTTTGAAAAAGTTGATTAGGCATTTATAAGATTTTGTCTCGTTAAATTGGGGATAAAATCAATAATGGTCAATCAGAGTTTACAATGCATAAGAAACGTAAATTTTGTCGTTTTAATTAATCGACATCCTTCTTTTTTTCTTCGGGTTTCTCGTGAATTGTTACAAGGATTCTTTTTATCTCCTTTACATGTTTTTTTCTGGTTGCCAACGATTTAAACAATTTAATAAAAGATGCCATAAGGAAGGGTGACATTAGAGGCATAAAGGTATCAAAGAACTTTCATGTTTCCCACTTGTTGTTTGTGGATGATATTCTCTTTTTTTTGTTTGGATCTGCACATAATCTTTTCATTATTAAAGAAACTATCGATAGATTTGACCTCACAACAAACATGTAAATTGTTATGCGGGATTTACGATTGTGGACAAAAGTATTTTCCCTAGGTTTGGTGGCTAACCTAGAACAACAGAGAGACAAGGAACCCAATGCTTTCCTTAAAGTAAATAGATGATGGAATGAAGCTTACCTAGAATATGTTGCAAGCTTTGCACCTTCTTCAACTTGAATGCTCCAATTCCAACTCTGATTGCCAAAATTAGAACTTGCACAATCATACAACACAAGCCAAGAAACTATGGGATCTATGCAGTATCATCTAAATACTCTATTCAATAGATCAACATGGTATTGAAATACATGAAAACATCACATATAGGAAAACAAAGAATTATTTGCATTAATATAAATGGAAGAAGTTTACAACCATAAATAGGTGTTGATCTTGTAGAAAATGTCCTATAGGTTGACTTGTCTTTTCCTTGTCACAATGTGCACCTCCAATCACCCTAAACACATGACATGAAACCTCTCATGACAACAGCATAAGGGTAGAATCACTCTCCAAAAGCCAACCTCTTGCATATGGAAGGTTGTAAATATATAGAGGAGTCAGGTAAGTTGGGACTTCTTATCCAATTACTAATCTAAGGTTTTAGACCCACGTTTGATGGGAGGATGGGATCAAAGGATAAGGGATGGAAACTCCAAAGAAGGATAGGATAGGATCTGAATGTTTTATCTAAGGTAAATGGTTGTAACAAATTCTGGAAGCTTTTGGAAGAGACACGCCCCTTGTAGCTAGGTTTAATCCATGAGACACGCCATCTCAATGGACCCTACCCAAATTTCTTCTCTTGGGATTATGTCTTCACATCACCCCACCTCTCACTTGGAGGTATGGCTGCATGTGCTCTCTCTGTCCACCTGGCTCAAAATTTCCCCCTCCTACAGGTCTCTGCTTGAGTGGACGCCTCCACTTGATCCACTCTCTGCTTCTCCAGTTGTGGTTGCTCCACAACCTTCCGAGAATGCTTCTAATGGTGGAAGTTGAGAGGTAATTTAGGCTCCCTCTCAACTGCCAAGTCACTAAACTCTGCTTTTCTCCTCAAAGCTTTGCATGCATCTTCGACCTTGAGAGCATACAAGTTCTTGAATCGTACACCGACCTGTTTCACCCGTCCCGTGGCGATGTGTCTAAGGAACACCTTTCCTTTTCTAAATATGACATCATAACAACAGTCTTCCAATACCACTACAAAGACAAGATTCTTCTTTAGTCCTGGAACATAAAAAACATTTGTCAGCCTGAGAGGGGAGCCTGAATCCCTCTGAAAGTTAACTGTATCTATGTCGGTTACGCTATACCTCCAATCATCTCCAAACTCTATGTTTTGCTGGAGGTCCTTCTCCTCCAAGTCACTGAAGAGATCTCTATTCCCCATCATATGGAACGAGGCATCATTGTCTAGATACCACATGAATCCCATTACAGTGTTTTCCATGCATGTAATGAGAGTAAATTCAAGTTCGAACTGTGAAGCTAACACTTCACTTATTGCTGCAATTGCAAGCTCCTTCTTGCTTGCCTTCTGTGGACATTTCGAGGCATAGTGTCAGTGCTCGTGACAGTGAAAACACTTGGCCTTGGAAAAGTCTCTCTTTCCCTCTTCTCCTTGAGACTTCTTTCCCTTGGATTTCTTGCCTTTTTTTACCAATCCAAAATATTCTTCTTTTTCTATGTCAGAGGCCCCGTCTCTAGTGCTCCACCTTATCTCTTATATTAAAAATTCAGACCATAAACACTGCCAGTCTAGTAGCTTCTCCCTCCCATTCACAAAGCCTTGGTAACTATTCCAGCTATTGGGAAGGCCTAGAAGAGATAGCCTCACCAAATCATCCTAGGTTGCTATCATACCAACACTTCCAAGCTCATCTCGACATTGAGTGAACTTCGTCAAGTATTTTGGTATCATCTCGTCCTCCTCCATCTTGATCTTTTTGAGCTTGTCTTTCAGCGCCAACTTCATGTGGTCGTTGTTATTCTGAAACATATTTTTCAAGGCCTTCAACATATAATATAGAGTCACCTTTCATGGAGTCTTGAGACAATATGATCTCGAACTCCTTCCAACAAGATCCTTCTCACTTTTGCTACCATATTATTCCATGCATCAAGAAGTTGAGCATATGTTGTTGTGGGCTCAAGAATATCACTATCAATGAATTCCTTCAGCCTGTTTTCCTCTAGAACTGCCTCCATCTTGTCCTTCCATGCTATGTAATTCGAATTTCCCTCAAGGTCATATTTTGTATAAATTTTTAATACAATTATGTATTGCCAGATTCTCCTGATCTAACAATTATATGCCACTGTTAAATACATAATCTATCAACTTAATTTTTTGTGGAAATTTAATCGCCAATTGCAAACACATGAAGAAAGATCAATCACACATAACATAGATGTTTTTACTAGGAAAGCATAAAGCTAAAAACCCCACTATCATATATTATGTATATATCATGGATCATGAAACAGTCTCATACAAAAATATACTCCAAGAGCTCTCAGTACAATATACAATCGTCTCACACTGTCATACAAAAATTGGCATAAAAATGCACCAATTTACTGCCTCCTAACAGCCTGCCTCCACTGCGAAATCCCTGCTGATCACAATCCCTGAATGAATTTGATCTTGCCTTTCCTTGACTGTGCAATCCTCATTGTCATCTCTAATGTGTGTTTGGTTGCAAGTGTGCACCCACTATAGTCACAACTGATAGTCAAACTGTCCCTTTCACCTATCTCTCAACTGGGTCTCCATTGGATCTGACATGCATGTAGTTAATAGTATTAAATATTCAATTGCATGTGAGATCACTCCATGTGAATTAATTTAATATTTAATTCACTGATCTCTCACTAGTGTATCTTTAGTTACAACTAGCACAAGTGAGTTTAACTCACTTAACTGAGTTAAACTACTTTACAACTCACATAACTACACATCCAACTTTGTTACAACTTTGTATCACTCAGTTACAACGAAGTCCACTAGCATGTCCCACCAACCAACCTTTGAACTCAAAATTCCTTCAATTAACTGGTTTGCCACATCAGTTAACTGAAATCAAGTGCTTCAAGAGAATAGATTATTATTTATTGTCTAATTATTGTTAAGATATAACAAATATCGACATGCATTCCACGAAACAACTTCGCACATCCATTCCAAAAATAGACACCCATCCATCCATATAATTTTCTCAACCATCTATAAATATATTACTGCTAAAAATAGACTTTGATCCAAATTCTAAAAATAGACATATCACCTAAAAATAGCCTGCAGACCCCACCTAGTGTAGGTGCTTAATTTTCACTAGGATCATCATCTTGTTGAATCTCAACACTCCCTCTCAACAAGAAAGGGATTATCCTTCACCCCGATCTTATCTCTATGGTATTCAAATTTTCTCCTGGTGAGTGCCCTCGTCAAAATATCTACATTCTGATCTTTCGTAGGAATGTACTGAAGCAACATAATCTTCTGCTGCACACAATATCTGATATGAGGATACCAGATATCTATATGCTTAGATCTATCATGAAACACAAGATTAATCGAGAGTTTAATGAAACTCTAATTATCACAATGAATCACTGTAGGATCTAAATGAGAACCGAACAAACCGACCAGGATCTTCCTCATCCAGATAGCCTCACATGCAGCTTGAATTTCTACCATGTATTCCGCTTCCGCTGAACTGAGTGCCATGGATTTGTTTTTCCTGTAGTACCAAGAAAAAACTGTAGATTTAATATTGAAAACCCCCCTTGATGTGCTCTTTCTATCCATTGGGCTGCCTACCCAATCTGCATCCGTGAAGCCATGCAACTTCACCTCATCCATCTTTCTGTACTATAAGCCATACTCATATCTGCCCCTGAGATATCTCAGGACATTCTTGCCTGCCTTCCAAAAGAGCTTGGTAGGCTTAACCATCGCTTGACTAAGCTGGTTCGCCGCATAGCATATGTCTGGTCTTGTATTAACTAAATACATGAACGAACCCACAAACTGTCGATAGACAGTAACATCCACTACCTCTCCAGATGTAGCGTCCTATTTCCTCTAGTTTCCTAGAAGAGGAGTATCCATGGGTTTGTAGCCCTCCATGTGAAACTTACCGAGTATCTCCCTTGCATACTTGCCTTGAGACACAAATAGTTCACCTTCCCACTGCCATATTTCCAATCCAAGGAAATTGGAGGCCCATATCCTTCATCTCGAAGTCCTTTTCAAGGTCCTCCTTGCATGAGTTTATCAGTTTCTCATCACCAATCAGTATTAAATCATCAACATAAAGAACAACGATTAAAAGCTTACCTTCTACCACAATTTGGTATAGGCTTGCATCTGCCTCACTCTTGGTGAAGCCAAGTCCAGTGAAATAGTTGTCGATCTAAGTGTACCAAGCACAGAGTGCTTGCTTCAACCCATACATCGCTCTTTTGAGTCTGCACACATGCGACTCGCTGTTGAAGATCTCAAATCCTTCAGGCTGCTCAATGTACAGTTCTTCCTCAATGATCCCATTAAGGAACGTAGTCTTCACATCCATCTGATGAATGTGCCAACCCATCTACGCTAAGAGAGAAAGGATGGTCCTTATGGAAGAATATCGTGCAACAGGTGCAAAGGTTTCTTCATAATCAATCCCCTCGATCTATGAGAAGCCCCGGGCCACAAATCTTGCCTTATACTTCTCAACACTCCCATCAGCAACTTGCTTTACCTTGTAGATCCATCTTAAACCTACCACTGATTTATCAACCGGCCTTGGAATAATTTGCCAAGCACTGTTTCTGACAATGGAGTCATACTCCTCCACCATTGCATCTACCCATGTGGGCTCCTGCACTACTTCTTGAAAGGAATATGGCTCAGTCACAATACATTTTCTCATGAGAGCCATGTATCCAGTGAATCGGTCAGGAGAATGTCTCTGTCTACGCTATGAATTAGGGACTCCTACATTCTGTGCCACATCAAGCTTCATCCTCTCAGCTTATGTGGTACACCTTCTGCGAGTTCTGATGTTTGTCTTTGCGTGAGTGGACTCTTCCACTCCATGAACCTCCTCCTGTGGCTGATCCACATCGAGAGACTCGTCTTTGGGAATAAGTAGTTCCTCCTCTGCATGCAAGTCTAGCTCCCTCTCAAGCAAAAAATTCATGGCTTTCTCCTCATTTAATTTTATATCCCATCGCACCACAGTCATTCGACTGTTTGGAAAATACACACGATAATTATGGGGTGTTTCTGTGTACCCCACAAATATCCCAACTTCAGGAGTCGGCTCTAGCTTCTTCCTGGCATTCTTGGTCACATGCACATAAACATAAGAGAAAAAAATTTTAAAGTGAGAAACATCCAGTTTCTTACGAGTAAAAGATTCTTCAGGTGTACTCATGCCAAGTACTTTATGAGGACAACGGTTTTGCACATAAACCGCAGTGTTGCATGCTTCCGCCCATAAATGCATTGGTAGGCCCTGATCATGCAACATAGCTCGTGCATCACCCACGATCATTTTTTTCTTCCTCTCCATGACCCCATTATGCTATGGGTTATGAGGTGCTATGAGTTCTCTTCGAATTCCTTCTTTGCTACACAATTCTTTGAATTCGTTCGAGATATATTCACCACCATTATCACTCCGCAGAGCCTTCACTTGCTTCCCTGACTCTTTCTCCATCAATGCTTTAAACTTACATAATTTTGAGAATGTTTGATCCCTCTTCTGCATGAAGAAGATCGATCATCTACGAGAATAGTCATCAACAAAAATAACATAATACCTGTGTTTTATTATTGAAGCAACCGATAATGGCCCACACACATCTGTGTGAACTCTCTCCAGGATCACCAAAGCACAATTTTCCTTTTCATGAAAGGTGTTCTTCAAGGTGGTCTTCACAAACTTACCCATAGTGCATCCCTTACAATGATCTATCTGCACAAGTGTACCGTTGGGAAGTCCAGTAGAAATCTGCTGCAAAATTTTCAGGGCACCATGGTGAAGATGGCCCAATCGCCTGTGCCATAATTCGCCCTCATCCCGGCTCACCACTTCTTCTTCTTTGCCCACCATTGCAACATAGCCATATACCTCCAACTTGTAGAGATTCTTGATTCAAATCCCTATCCTCTTGGTTTGAACCATTGTTCCATGTCACAGGAAAGCTTTTCCATCGCTGAAAACAACGTCATAACCTCTGTCCTCTAACATCGCGACTGAGACCAAGTTTTTCTTCAGACTTGGAACATGCGTAACATATTTCAACATAAATGGTTTACCTGAATCCCTCTCAAAGGTAATGGTACCAATGCCGGTCGCATTGTATCGTCCATTGTCATCCATCTCTATATGCATTTGGAGATCTTTCTCCTCCAAGTCACTGAAAAGCTCCTTATCGCCCATCATGTGGAAGGAAGCACCACTATAAAGATACCACACCAATCCCATTGTGCTTGAAACCAAGCATGTGATCAAAGAGAAATCAAGTTCAAATTGCGAGGCAAGGGCCTCACCAACTATAGCTCCATCAGCCTTCTTGTTCTTATTTTTCTGTGGGCAGTTAGTGGTGAGATGCATATGTTCGTGATAGTGAAAACACTTCACCTTGGACAAATCCAGCTTCTTGCCTTTAGCCTCAGATTTTGAATGGGATTTCTTCCCCTTTCCTTTCCTTGCTTTGGCAGCCAAAGAAAAATCCTCTTCATCATCATGCTTTGATGAAGAACCATCTCTGGTGTTTCTCCTGAACTCCTCCTGAACTAGACCCGACCATAGTCGTTCCCAATCTAGCAGTTTTTCCCATCCGTTGACAGAGTCTTGATAATTGTGCCAACTCTTAGGAAGTCCCAAGAGAGCCAAAATCACCAAATCATCATCAGCAACTATGATTCTAACACTCCCCAGTTCATCCCGAAATTGGACAAACTTTGTGAGATACTTAGGAATATTGTCACCCTTTTCCATTTTGATCTTTCTGAGTTTATCCTTTAGTGCCAATTTCCTATGGTCGCTGCTTCTTTGGAAAAGATCCATCAAATCCTTCCACATCACAAATGGAGTGGCTTTCCCATGAAGGCTTGAGACAATATGGTCTCTCACACCTTCCAACATAATCCTTCTCGTCTTTGCTACTTTCTTTTGCCATTCGTCAAGTAATGTAGCATCCGTCGAAGTGGGCTTAGGAACATCACTGTCAATGAATTCCTTCCAGCCATTACCTTCAAGCACCGCCTCCATCCTATCCTTCCATGCAATGTAGTTCGAGCTACCCTCGAGTGCATCCTCTAACCACAAACCATTGAAATCCATTTCGATGTTTACTCAACTATTGCACCAAGAAATTCTTGCAGAAAATTCGAATTGTTTCCACCAAAAAACTCAGCTACTGCTTCAATATTGCAATCTTCTTTGATCTGATACCATGGAAAATTTTAGGGGCTAATATTCGTAGGTGGGCTAATTTTCCATGCTTTTTCCAAAAAAAATATTTGCCAATTTCCATATTTAAAAAAATTGATCCACCCAAATTTTATAGTATAAAAATATTTTACCCTAAAAATCGCCAAAAATTTATATATACTAATATAAAATGATTAGAAAACTAAATATTTTTACAAAAATAACATAAAAAATTTTATAATTTACATATTGGGGACTACTAAGATTCGCCAAGTTTTTAAACTTTAAGATAAACATCCATCCTTAAAAATTTTCCTGTCTGATACCATGTAGAAATTTTTAATACAATTATGTTTTGTCGGATTCTCGTGATCTAACAATTATATGCCACTATTAAATACATAATCCTTCTACTTAAATATTTGCGGAAATTTAATTGCCAATTGCAAACACATGAAGAAAGATCAATTACACATAACACAAATGTTTTTACCGGGAAAGCACAAAGCTAAAAACCCCACTATCATATATTATGTATATATCATGGATCATGAAACAATCTCATACAAAACTCTACTCCAAGATCTCTCAATACAATATATAATCATTTCACACTGTCATACAAAAATTGGCATAAACATGCACCAATTTACTGCCTCCTGACAACCTGCCTCCACTACGTAATCCCTACTGATCACGATCCCTGAATGAATTTGATCTTGCCTTTCCTTGATTGTGCAATCCTCATTGGCATCTCTAATGTGTGTTTGGTTGCAAGTGTGCACCCACTATAGTCACAACTGATAGTCAAACTGTCCCTTTCACCTATCTCTCAACCGGGTCTCCATTGGATCTGACATGCATGTAGTTAACAGTAGTAAATATTTAGTTGCATGTGAGATCACTCCATGTGAATTAATTTAATATTTAATTCACTGCTCTCTCACTAGTGTATCTTTAGTTACAACTAGCATAACTGAGTTTAACTCACTTAACTGAGTTAAACTACTTTACAACTCACATAACTACACATCCAACTCTGTTACAACTTTGTATCACTCAGTTACAACAAATTCCACTAGCATGTCCCACCAACCAACCTTTGAACTCGAAATTTCTTCAGTTAACTGGTTTTCCACATCAGTTAACTGAAATAAAGTGCTTCAAGAGAATAGATTATTATTTATTGTCTAATTATTGTTAAGAGATAACAATAATTGACATGCATTCCACGAAACAAATTCGCACATGCATTCCAAAAATAGACGCCCATCCATCCATATAATTTTCTCAACCATCTATAAATAGATTACTGCTAAAAATAAACTTGATCCAAATTCTAAAAATAGACATATCACCTAAAAATAACCTGTAGGCCCCACCTAGTGTAGGTGCTTAATTTTCACTAGGATCATCATCTTGTTGAATCTCAACATATTCAAGTCTCAAGCCATTGAAAGACATTTTGATCTGTTGTTGGGTCCTGAAGAATAAATCTGCAAATTCGAACCTGTTCAAAATAAAATTTGTTCTTCTCTTCTATTGTGATTCCTGGTGCTCTAATACCATGTAGAAATTATCCAAAGGGATTCAATCTGATCTTGTAATGTACTAAAACAAAATACTGAATCCTTCTACAATTTTTCAGAAACAAAACACTATCATACAATCACATAACAAGTAAAAGAAATAAATTATCAATCTCACAACACAAGACCATGTATATGGGGAAAGTAACTGCTCAAAACCCTGCTATCTATATATTGCATAAAATCAAGATGATGAAACAATACAGTGCTATTCCTCACACTGAGAAACCTCTGCACTCTATTGATTGTCTCACTCAAAGCCTACTCAAATATGGCTTTCGATCTAAGCAAGTTTGGTCCAATATTTAACCTTTTACTTTCCTAGGCCTGAACTACCTTCCTTACGCAGTGTTGAGCTAATTGAGCCCCTATTAATTATGAAAATCCCAAATAATGATTGTGCAATTCATCTAAGGCTTCTCGATGACCTCATGCATGACCTGTACAATTTTATAATTATGCAACTGATAGTTATCATCCCTTTAACCTCAATCTCAACTAGGCCTTCCTTAGAACTGACATGCAACAACTATTTATAGTGAATTATCAGTTAACTTCTTAATCACTACTTGTTAATTAATTCAGCTATAATTCACTGGACCTATCATTAGCTCATCTCTTAGTTAGAACTAGTTAAACTGATTTTGACTCAATTAATTGAGTTAACTAATTACAACTCACAAATAACCGTAACTTGACCCCTTAAAATCATGGGAGAACTCTACATGCCTCCTCTCTGACCTCCAACTCAAATTTCCTAAGCTAACTAAGTCTTCCTAACTCAGTTAACTAATACACATTGTCATGAGATGAAATTACAATTTTTCTTCCAATTTAATGAAGAGAAAATTAAATTAGAGGCCCCCTATGGTACCATTTCTAGATGCCATTTTCATTGTTTCTTGTTACCAATTTCAACAACATTGTCAAGAGGCAAATTCGAATTCCACAAGTGCTGGATAGGGGTGGTTCAAAATCCCTTTCTTGCTAAGAGGGAGCATTAGAAACTGTAGCAAGAAGGTCTCAATTTGACTTGTGCCTTAATCAAATTGAGTTTCAGTTTTCCACATTAGCAGGATGACTTGGATTGGAGTTGGCTAGAGTGGCATGGTCGTGTCCACTAGTTAAGTTAGTAAATTCGAGTTATAGGCTTGGAATAGAGTTGTGCATGTAGTGATTGCTAAAATTTAGCAATCTAGTTTTGTTATTTTTAGTTTAACTCAATTAACCAATCTTAATTCATTAATTGAGTCAACTAAAGGTTAGTTGAGTAGTAGAATTGTTGTTAACTCACTGATCTCTTAGTTAAACTAATTAATCAGCTAAAAATATCCCAGACATGCATGGAATTCGAATTTCCTAGCTGGAGTGGAGGAAAGGCACTTTGTAATTATCAATTGTATGCTAGTTGAGTGTACATGCTTGGCAATTAAGTAGGTGATCATTTCTCTTGGAATTGCGCAAGGAAATAGGGAATTCCCCTATTATTTAGGAGTTCAATTTCTCTTGAATTGCACAAGGAAATAGGAGCAAGATGGAGCCTTAAATTGGATAAGTGTTGGCCAGAGTAGGACAATCAACAAGAGAATAATATTACAGTGCAGGGTGTGCTTCAGAGTTGAAGCAAGACATTGTAATAAGTTATCACTCTCATCTGAATTAATGCAAAGCAACAGAGGGGTTTTTTCCCAGTTGGGTTTCCCTGTAAATCATTGTGTTCTTGTGGTTTTGATGGTTACATGTCATTGCATGTGTTTCTAAATTGTGATTTCCATTCCACATTATTGTAGAGGAAATTTGTAATCTCTTGTTTTTAGTTTGAATTCATTAGTAGTAGCAAATTTCTATTAATTTCAACATGAAGCTCTTCTACATTACAAATGTTAGCTCTCCTAGAGTATTTGCAAAATAACTTTTAAATTTTCCTTAGGTAAGTGGTGAAATCATTAAGAAATTAAGCTAATACATCTTGTGATAACTTAAATTCTAAATTACATACATTAGATATATTACAAAGAAATATAAATGGAAATAAAACATGTGAAAGAAAGTGTAAAACAACTATCTATGAATAATGATTAACTAAGTGAACTAGTTAATAGATAAAAAAAATAAGGTAATGGAAAAGATTCAAATCATAATGTACAAAGAGAACAATAGAGATGCTCTAGAGGATAATTTGTTAAAATATTTGATAGTTAAATGTGATAACTCAATTGAGAGGGATAATAATTGGTCTGGTTATTAAATAGTACGATGTTTCTATAATATTGTATTGACAACAATATGCAACTAAGTAGAAAAATATTTGGATGATGAAGAACTTTAGAAGAATCTAGGTCACTACTACAATACACCACTTTAACATCATTATGTAATGTATTTGATGAGTAAAAGTTTGAATGATGCTAAACACAATGCATCAAGGGGCATTGTGTATTGATGCATTGTGTTTTGGATATCCACTAGCATTTTCAAATGCCACATTTTTTTCCACGTACCCTTGATGGTGTCATTCCATTCCACATGCCCTTGGTAGGTAGCATCATTCTTTGTCACATGCCCTTAATCACATCATATTTTGATTAGACACCCTTGATAGCATTTTCATTGTCACATTTGTTGATGCATGCCCATGATGTATTGATTCTACACCAACCTAAATCTATCTTAACTCTAGATTTACCAAGGGTCGAGTGGGATCAAGTCTTTTTTCATCCTAATATATTTGCATCTCAAAGAAATTAATCCCTCTCGGGGTTTGGTAGATCTAGAACTAAAATAGATCTTGACTAGTTTATAATTAAAATTTAAAAATAATATATTGCATAAAAAAAATAACGATGAAAAAAAACACACACACACACATCCTAGTCATCACCATGGTTTCTTTATCCCCCAAAAACTTAATATAATAGACTAGAATAATGACAATGAAATGAACCAAAAAAAGAAAACATACCAGAGCTATAAGCCTAAAGAATTTTGTTGAAACCCTAAATTTGCTAGCATGTGCTTCATTATCTAAGAGTTTTAATCCAAAAATCATATCCCCTTTTAAGCTCATGATCCCCATGATGGTGGTTCTATTATCACATGATAACTTGTGCCATGTATGGATGGGGAATTTTGGCCATGACCATTGTTCTACAACCCCTCATACCATTAATGATATACATATAAGGAGACCAAGTGAGCAAGCGTCACTTAGGATACTATATATTGTATATAATATAGTTTATTATTACAATTGAAATTCAAAAATAATAATGTTGAATTTAGATATCATTTTTTGGGATTCAATTGCATTAAGTAATTCATGCATCTAGGACCATTTCCATGAGAGGTAGTCATAAATGACTAATTTATCATGATTTTTGAATAGTCCACTTAGCACTCATTGCATCGAGTGATGCTCACAAGGGTGAAGAAGTGGGATTGAAACTAGTGAAATGAATCACATAGCATCAATCATCACTTTTGAGGCTTGCACCCGGTAACCAAGACTTCTCGGGAGGTCACCCATCCTAGATCGCCTCTAGCTCAAGCACGTTTAACTAAGGATTTTTCCCCACAATCAAGCTCACTTAGCTTGCTACCCCATTTGCAAAACCTTAGCAAGTATTGTGCCTCATGAACCATTCAAGTAGAGCTCCCTTTACTCTTTGTATTTAAATATTGAGGGGTTTTCGCATTGCATTATATTAGATATCATTTTTTGGGATTCAACTATGTTAGTGAGTCCTTCATCTATGACCATTTCCATGAGAGGTAGTCATAATTGACTGATTTCTCATCATTTTTTAGTAGTCCACTTAGCACTCATTGCATCGGGTGATCCATCAAATATCACCTCGACGTGTGGCTAAATGGTTCCTCTTCATTCAACACTCCCCACCAACGCTTCAACCTCCTCTGGTATATAGGTGTCGAAATACACTTGTTCTTGTCCTCCGGGAAGTCCTGGTTACCGGGTGCAAGCCCCAAAAGTGATGATTGATGCTATGTGATTCATTTCACTAGTTTTAATCCCACTTCTTCACCCCTGTGAGCATTACCCGATGCAATGAGTGCTAAGTGGGCTATTAAAAAATCATGAGAAATTAGTCAGTTATGACTACCTCTCATGGAAATGGTCATAGATGAATGACTTACTTAACACAGTTTAATCCCAAAAATGATATCTAATATAATGTACCGTGAAAACCCCTCAATATTTAAATACAAAGACTAAAGGGAGCTCTACTTGAATGGACCATGAGGCACACTACTTGCTAAGGTTTTGAAAATGGGGTAGCAAGCTAAGTGGGCTTGATTGTGGGGAAAAATCCACAGTTAAGCATTCTTGAGCCAGAGGTGATCTGGGATGGGTGACCTCCTGGGAAGTCCTAGTTACTGGGTGCAAGCCCCAGAAGTGATGATTGATGCTATGTGATTCATTTCACTAGTTTCAATCCCACTTCTTTACCCTTGTGAGCATCACCTGATGCAATGAGTGCTAAGTGGACTATTCAAAAATCATGAGAAATTATTCAGTTACGACTACCTCTCATGGAAATGGTCATAGATGAATGACTTACTTAACGCAGTTGAATCCCAAAAAATGATATCAAATATCATGCACTGTGAAAACCCCTCAATATTTAAATACAAAGAGTAAAGGGAGCTCTACTTGAATGGTTTATGAGGCACAATACTTGTTAAGGTTTTGCAAATGGGGTAGCAAGCTAAGTGGGCTTGATTGTGAGGAAAAATCCACAGTTAAGCGCGCTTGAGCCAGAGGCGATCTGGGATGGGTGACCTCCCGGGAAGATCTGATGCAATGAGTGCTAAGTGGACTATTCAAAAATCATGAGAAATTAGTTAGTTACGACTACCTCTCGTGGAAATGGTCATTGATAAATGACTTACTTAACACAGTTGAATCCCAAAAAATGATGAAAACCACTCAATATTTAAATATTGAATTTATTAAATTTTCCCATATTAGTTTATATATATATATATATATATATATATATATATATATATATATATATATATATATATGTATGTATATATATATATATATATATGTATGTATAATTGTTTGTAATAGCTAAGTGGACTATTCAAAAATCATGAGAAATTAGTCAGTTACGACTACCTCTCATGGAAATGATATCAAATATAATGTACTGTGAAAACCCCTCAATATTTAAATACAAAGAGTAAAGGGAGCTCTACTTGAATGGTTTATGAGGCACAATACTTGTTAAGGTTTTGCAAATGGGGTAGCAAGCTAAGTGGGCTTTATTGTGGGAAAAACTCCACAGTTAAGCACGCTTGAGCCAGAGGCGATCTGGGATGGGTGACCTCCCAGGAAGATTTGATGCAATGAGTGCTAAGTGGACTATTCAAAAATCATCTTCAAATCTTTTAGTTGAGGTTGAAGCTCATATAATTTTGGTGGGTAACATCCCACATGTTGGTAGGTCATATCATTTAAAATAATAATTTAATTTTAAGTTCATGGTCGAGCTATAAACCAATTTAATGTATGAGACTTATATTTTTGACAAGGAAACCCCCTCATAATGATTTTACTATTGAATTTTAGGGAGGTGTACATTCTCATATGAAGAAGCCCATTTTCTTAACAATTAGGCCCACTCAAACTAGATCATATCATTTATAATAATAATTTAATTTTAAGATCAGGATCAAGCTAGAAATCGAGTTAATATATGAGGCTCCCTTGTTTATTGGACATATCTATTTTACTACTAAATTTTAAGTAGGTGCACTTTCTCTATTACCAATTGGATTTGAACCTATGATTTCATAGAAGGAGGCACATGTCCTTAACAATTAGGGCCACATAATTAATATCTTTATATTTTCATATGACTCATTCCTATGACTAATATCAAAAGCAAATTTGGATTCTAGAACCAATGAATATAAGGCCACACACTTTCACTCCACCACCTTGATAACACATCTAAGATGATGATAGAAGTTAACCATTTTTTTAATTATAAAAAAACCATAACAAAAGTAAGAAAAACAAGAAAAGCTCAACTTATAACTATTTTTTAAGTGGTAATCTACTTTTATAAGTTTTGGAATTTTCCCTGCCATATTTTTCACTTAATTTACCTAAAATCTGATAAAAATTTATTTAAATCAAAATTTTGAATTGTGAACTCTCCAAAACATATATAATTAATACCTTTCAAAAATAATCTCAAAAACCTCTTTTTTTTTTTTTTTTTTTAACTAACTTTAACAAAATTTTGAAAACACCACCATTTTTTAATTAATCAATAAATCCACTCTTCATTATTTTCTTTAAATTCACCAACCGAATACATTAAATGATAGTTTATTCTTTTTATTTTATTTTCGTAATACGATATGATAATGTAGTGTATTAAAATTATATATTTTAAATATAGAACTTATTTGTATATTTAAAAATATATTTAAATAATAAAAATTCACCACTAATTGGATATAGAAACCCAAGTTGCACAACCTACCATGGCAACCAAACGAGATACCTATTTAGGGTTTCTATGGAAAGTTCTGAGTTCTTTATCGTTTTAAAAATAATGAGGCATACATACTCCGCATACAAACAAGTTGTGGTCCTGGTCGTGGTGGTTCCCTAGGCCAGTGGTATCTCATTTTTATCGGTGCTTCCATTTCCCGAAGGGAGGGAATCCGAAACGAAACGCCATCCTTTAAAATAGGGCTGGCTTGGGATTGCTACGGCACAGGGCAGGGCAGGGGGCAAGGTACAAACATATATGAAACGGAGTTGTTTTTAGTGTGATTTTTTGGAGTTTCAGGGGAAAATTTTTGAGGTAAAATTTTAGTTTTTGTTATTCAAACTGGTTTTTTTGACTCTATATATGAATTCAGAATCCTCAAAAACTTCTAGGACACTTGAATTGTGCAAAGCTAGCAATCAAACTTCTCTTTTCAATAAATTCCTGCAAGAATTTAGAGAAATTACACCGTAAAAAGTCACCTTAAAAACCTTCAAACGCACTAAAAACTACTCGATATGAAACATCTTTATCTAGACAAGATTAGAGTACCAAAAACAAATGTAAGGTGAGGAGGAGATCAGATTTTGAGGGCACATGTAGATGACGTTGACGAAGAGAATGACTCGATCCATAGCTAGATTGTTTTGGAAAAGCACTGTCCCTGTACGACCTTTAATCCCCGTCGTCACGGATGGTTCCGTGACATGTTCATTTCAATTAAAACATCTTTGATGATATGTAATAGGAGTTGTCTATGGAGGCGGTGGTGGAGGTGGAGGTGGAGGTGGAGGAATTGTCAAGATGGTTAAAAGTGACTAGAATTTGGGCAATTTTTTTTTTTTTTTAAATCTTGCAGTAACAGTGTTTGAATCATGTTTTCGATGGTAGAAATGGATTCAGCACCATCAAAAACCTCCTAGGGCACCCAAAATATTGCAGTTTAATGGATTTACATAAAACTCTGCAGGATTTTCTTAAAATCTTACCGGAATTTCCATGATTTTCAGGGCCAATCACCTACTTTCACTTGATGTGGGTGATAGTGTTTGGTAGGGCACCCAAGATATTGAAGTTTGATAGCTATAATTTGGATTTACAAAAATCTCCACTAGATTTTCTTAAAATCTTACCAGAATTTCTAGAATTTTCAGAACAAAAAAAACAATCTAGTTAAACTAGAGATTTAGTTTGTACTGAGACAATAATCTTGAAATTCAATTATTAAGATGTTTTCTTTTCCAGCATAAAAACTTAAAAATATACTCTTTATTCATCAATAAACCAACAGAGCTTCCAGTTACATCTATTTAGATTAGAAGATAAAAAGCCAAAAAAACATCTCCAAGAACCAAACCAAAAAGACTTTACAGAGCAAATATTAAGTGGCTGCTATAATATTAAAAAACTCAGTCCATTACCATTAGATATAGATCTAGCTCTATCAATAGAAAAACCACAAAAACAGGTATTCAAAAGCGACTTCTTGTGAAATAGATCTATCAATCAGATATAAGAAAAACATTTATTTTAAACTATTTAGATGTAATTTGACTATTTTCTCGGCGTGCTCGCAAATCAAAGTACGAAATTTGTGACAACTCAAGTTAAACATGAATGCTAGAGTTTGAGACTCGTATGTACTTGGGCGTTGAACTTCTTGATATCTCAAACCTCCGACGAGCAAGTTTGAATTGCTTAGTTTAGTTTAAGTTATTTCTGTAAAATAAAATTTGACTGGCTAACACCTCACAACTTGGCGTACTTTTGTAATAATAAGAATAAATATATAGTCATCTTTCTAAGAGATATAATCATTTTTCTTTTCTATTTCTAATAATATTATAAAAATCAAAATTGGATACTAACAACTTTTGTTTGATTTCAGTAACTAATTAATATATTTATTTTTGGAATTTAAATATTTTTTTTTATAAATTTATTAAATTAAAGATATTTTATAAATGTCATTATTAATAGTATTTTTTTTTTTTGTTGGTAAAATTACAATTTATTTTGACAAATCACATAATCTAAAGATTTATGTTAAGCTAATTAACATATTCATAGGTTAGAATTAGAATTGGCTATATTTAAATTCATTATAAATAGACAATATATACAAAAATGCATTTATTACATAGTACATTCAATGACATAGAAAATACATTAATAAGATTTTCAATGCAGAGTTTGATAAATGGAATCATTCCAAAAAAATGGAAAACATCTAAACATGCAAGCATTTAAGATGACAAATTTTGACAAATCACAATAATCTAAAAATTCATATTAAGCTAAATAACATATTCATTGACTAGAACGGGAATTCGTTACATTTAAATTCATTATAAATAAATAATAGATACAAAACACGCATTTATTATATAGTACATTTAATAACATAGAAACGCATCAGTTTGATAAATGATAATTCCCTAATGTTACTAAGAATTTTAGTCATCCTTTTGTAATAGAAAGGCCGTACAATAATAATTAAGCTTCAACAAAATTATTGATACATTGCCTGAACCATAAATATAATAAACAACAACTTTGCTTCCATCATAATTGTGAAGACTCACATCGCCTTTTAATACTCTCAAAATAAAGTTAAATTTATAAACCTTATAATTGAAATTAAATTAAATATACCAAAAAACCAACTTCAAATTATTTTCACATTTTTTATTTGTTATTACATTTTTTATTTTTTATTTTTTTTATATTTTCAAATATATATAAATTCCAAAATGTTTAGTCTAGTCAAATCTTACCACTAAATTTATTTTCTCTTTTAAAAAATTATCCTTTATTTCTAAACATAAAAATATTATTCATCATCTTAATTTCAAAGTTGTCTACTCAAGTCTTCCATTAAGTTTGCTTTCTAATTATATCATTAACTTTGTTTTCTAATTATATCATACGTGAAAATAAAAAAAATCTTTAGGAAAACTTATATATATATAAGTATATATATATTATTTTAATTTTCAAATTTTAAATTACTTAATCAAACCTTCCCATTAACTTCATTTTCATAACTATATTATATATTAAATTTTAAACTTTTCTGAATATGGGAACGTTCCTGAATATGTTTTAAACTTTTCTGAATATGGAAACGCTGTTAATTATATTATTTTAATTAACATTATATTATTTTGTGACTATCCAGGAACCAAAATAATCTATCATCCGCATGATAAAATATATTTTATTATTAATAATTTTGATACCATCCACTTATTTGGCGCGGCGATCTCACAACCAATTTTCAATTCGAAACCATCTGCACACTAAGCCCTCGTATACACACACGAGAGCCATCAATCTCAAGCTGTACGAATTGTTTACACCGATGTATCTCCCCTCAATTTTGGAGGAAAGGGATATGCTTACCTCATTATATTAAAATAACATATACTGGTATTTGTACCGAGAGGTGCATAGTAATATTAATATATAACATATACTGGTATTTGTATCGAGAGGTGCATAGTAATATTAGGAGGGGAATGTGGAAAATAATAATTAAGTAAAATATATAGAAATTTTAGTTTCCATATATATTTTAAAGAATGTAAAATATATTATGACTTGAGATCGGATTCCTAGGGAACCAAGGGAAATTAATCCTCACCCTTGACATCAAAATAAAGCGGTAGTTTAACTAGACTATTTTTTTGCTTTGAAAATCATGGAAAGAAAATCCAGCAGGGAATTTTGTAAATCCACATTATAACTATCAAAGTTTAATATTTTGGGTGCCCTCGAGGTTTTTCGATGGTGCCGAATCCATTTCTACCATCAAAATCATGATTTAAACACTGTTACAGTAAGATTTCTTAAATTTTTTTGACCTGGATTTCGGTCAATTTTGGTCGTCTGGGCAATTCCTCCTTCTCATTAGACAACTCCCAAAATAAATCTATGGTGTCTATAAGAATAAAAAATAGTGTAGGAAAAAAAGAAGACATAAATGATGGCCCTTCATTCCAATTATTGATATAATATCCCAAATCTCCGCACGTTGCTTTATTTTGTTGAAAAGCCATACCAGCTGGGTCACGTCACCATGTAGATATGTTTGTATATGGTCACATAGTGTCTCGTGATTTCTCTCTCTGAAGTCTAAATTCCATTGTGCTTTTGGGTTTGCTGGAGAGCACTTGAGTGATGAAGGGAATTAGTGGTTTCTGGTATTATGTAATGAATTTCATGACATTATAGCTGGTTATAAAGGTCATTAATTTGTCAAGGAAGGGCACAAGCAAGCTGCCTCCAGGGCCTCCCAGATGACCCATTGTTGGGAATCTCCCACAGCTTGGGGGAAGCCCAACGAGTCTATGTACCGCCTTGCTGCAAAATACGGTCCTCTAATGACCCTTCATCTCGGAAGGAGAACCACAATTGTGGTTTCATCTCTCGCCATGGCCAAGAAAGTCTTGAAAAGTTATGAACAAGTCTTTTTCGAACGCACCGCCATAGAAGTCGCCAGTGTCTCTCCTACAATGACTCTTTGTTGGCATGGAGTAACACCTGCAGACCTCGTTGGCGTATGTTTCGGAGATTCTGCAACACCGAGCTATTCAGTGGCAAGATTCTGGAGGCCTTGCAGCATGTAAAGGGTCTGATGGTGGTTCCAAAGTCCAAGGATTGCACTCGAGTTTCCATGTGGGATGTTTAAGAAAATATATGCAAGGAGGGGTCGGCCATCTAACGAGTCGAGTCAATGATATAGCAATTCAGAGGTTCAAGGATTTGCACAATAATACCAAAACCGCTCTAGAGATTGTGGACCTTCCCATACATCTACCCAAACTCCGTGTGAGCGCTCTCGAGATTTTATTACCCGTTCAGAGTGACGAATCTCAGGTGTGCCTAGCATTCGCGCGTGCATCACTATCAACAATGAGACAATGTTAACCCACGAGATCATCGTTGAATCATCATAATTTAATAGAATGAAGGAGGACGAAATTGAAGTTAACTATAGTGAATAGTGTTTGCACATCAAAAACCATAGAGAGAAAGCCTTCGCATAAATATTATAAAAAAATTGAAAATATTTTTTAATATTAAAAAAAATAAAATATTAATATAATTTGTAATTTTTTGTTTTATTTATAAATAGGTATGTAGAAATCGTGATAAATATATATATTTTTTTTAATTTTGAATCATAAACTCATTTAAAATAAATACATATCTCCTCTAATTGGAAATTTACTTTTTTATAAAACACCATGTAAACTAAGAGATATCTCGTGGAAATTTATGTTTTTTATATACTTTGTAACATGGTTTTAGTGTATCCGCAGAAAAATCAATGATGACTTTTCTAATTTAATGGAACACTAAATTATACTAAATTTTATCACATTTGAGTTGAAAATTCAATATTTGATGAAAAGAGTGAGAGTTTGATTGGACAACGCTAAAACAGATTTAATCAACCCTAAAACCATTATTACAGCTCCGCTCATAGTTTGGTGCACTTCCCTCTCATGCTATTAATATTCTTAATATACATAATAAAGTCAAATTACATTATATGCAATAAAGTTAAAATGTATTACATATAAAATAAGGAGAGTTGCAGAGAAACTAGTCCCTGCCGTGATGGGAGAGCAAAGAAAAATACTCCCAAAGCAAAATAAACAGTGTGGTAGTCGTGAATTCCATTGGAAAGCCAAAATTCACATTGTTTACAGCTTTGTAATATCCTCCCGTTAAATCCACCTACATTGAAATGCAATATGAGAAAACACTAATACAGTACAATCAAAACTAGGATCCACAGTACAATCCAAACTCAAAACTAGGATCCACATGAGAAAAGTATGTGTGCAGGTGAAAAGATGCAGACTTAATGCTAGTTTTCTGCAGCTCCATTGGAAAGGGCGGAATCCCAATATAACTCTGATTCAATGTAAGTGTATTGAATTGAACTACAAGAACTATAAAATATAACTTGATATTCTTAATTTATATTTGGTCCCCAAAACAATAGAGTTCCACTAATGTTTCCTTTAGGCTAAGGTAGGAGTAGAGTTCCACTAATGTTTCTTTTAGGCTAAGGCAGGCGTGATTTAGTGTTAAAGTTACCAGGTTAGCTTTATATTAATGGCTCTATGGTTCACTTAATGGTTTTCTACCATATTTGAATGCTTCCCCCCATACTCCAATGACCCATCTCGTTTCTAAGAATGACAGCTGGTGTCTCGCTTCCCAAGCATGAAAATAGTTTTCGATCCAACCGTTGATCTTGTAAGGTTTGGATTCGATCATCCAACTTCCTGCATGATGCATATGGGTACCTACTCGGTTTTGTTGGCTGGTTTTGGAATCGTTCTAATGCCTTGGCTCGACTGAAGTAGCTCTATTCCAGTTACATTTCACTATAATAGCCGGGATGAATTTATTTCCCCAAGTTCCGCAAGTGAAGCAATAAGCCAATCAGTATTTTTTGAAGAGGACCTATAGAGAGACAGGCACGCTAAAGCTCTAAGACTTGTTGATAGAGGCTAGAACTATGAACAGAGGTGTTGGTGCAAAGCTCGGTGGTGCGCCCTACTTGATTAATGGAAGAATTATAGCTACAGGCTTGATAAGGTTGATAATTAGTCAAAGGTGGATCGAGATAGATTTTTAGCAACTCGAGTTGGAGATCGATATAAATATCCATTTGTAGAGCCATCAATTATATTTTCTACCGGATACATGATTAAGTAATAGAAAGGAATGCTTTTGCGTTCTGTGCCCTAGCTACTTTAATTGGACTATAATATAAGCCTATCTATATCGTGCATTCTTCTGACATGTCGTCTTATTTCCTACTGGAGTTTTTCCCTGTACACAGGTATCGTTACCTCCTTTGTAATTTTTTGTTTATTGGTAGATTTTGGGTAATTTAGCCTATGCTTACTTGTTTCTTATGCTTGTTCACAGGTTTTTGCTTTATCATCTGAATGTTGTGAGCTACCTTTCAATCAGTCACTCGGATGCTCAATATATCATTGCCTAATTACAAAGTCCTCTACTTCTAGGTTTAACTGCAATTACCCCTCTCGCATTTTGAAATTTCGTAGAATTGTTACCTTCAGTTCAAAATTTTCTTTAGGCTTGAGGGTTCTTTTCAGTTCTAAGGATTTTTATAGCAGAACAAAATCTGCTCGTTTCTGGAAAGTTATATTTGTCTATTATAAATTATACCAATTTTCTCGTTTCTGGAAAGCTCTATTTGTCTATTGTAAATTATACCAATCTGCTTGTTTCTGGAAAGTTATATTTGTCTATTGTAAATTATACCTTTCTCGCAGTGCGTTGATGGCTTAATAAAATTTTCTCTTTAATTTATTAGAATATAGATTGTTGTGGCAAGGATTGGTTTGTATATCCTTTTGAAGGATATCATAGCAGGGTTTCATGCTTGGTCATATACCTTGTATGATTTAGTAAGCTATAATATTTTTATGAAAAGTAATTATATACTCATAACAACTGTGTAAGTTCAAACAGATACATGGTATTCATTCAAGGATGTACAGTATCCTCATTAGCTAATCTAAGCAAGGTTTAGCTCAATCTTCATAATTATGGATCTAAATTACAAGCATTATAATCCATTAAGAGAAACAAAAAACATGTATATAATATATTAATAAAATATATTAATATAGTATAATTATAAAATACACGGGTCAAATAGAATAAGATATTGTAGTCCATGTTCGTCCTGCATGCATTACACTTGGAGTTGCATAATGTTCGCCCATTGTTATCATTGTTCTCTGTTAACACATTTGCAATCGGAACGACACACTTGGAGTTGCATGAGGAATCTGGATTCTGCCCCTCTGTGCCCGATCGCAGATATAACGAATTGGAAGCGCGCGCTTGACACAATGTTGCTGTGACCGAGGACCAGATTTGGCGATTTGATATCGAATTTTTTTACCAGCCATCAGCCATTGAGGGTCAAATCGATATAAGCTGCTTACAAAGAAAGAAGCTACAACAGTTGGTCCTTATCTTCTACGCCGCTTATGACTACTCTGCTCACTTTAAAGGAAAGCAATTAGGTCAGTACAAGGTTAATAATGAGCAGCTCTGTAGGTAAAATTTCAGTTTTTTTCTAAAATATATCCAATTCTACCTACTCAAGATTTAACATAAATATTTTAGAAATAAATATACCAGTTAAATTGATGTGATATGCTATGGCAAGAGCTGGTGAATGGAGAAAGCCAGCGGTCCTGCAAATATGCAAGGGAGGGCAACTTTTGTTAGTCTTTTCCTGCATCCACACCAGAAATAAATGCTTGTTTCCTATTAATTACAGTAGTATCGTTTAATGGGTTACCCCTGCAGTCCTTTGGTAGAATGTTACTCCTAATACAAGAGCTATTACTATTAATTCATTCCAAACATGGTCCTTACTCATATTCAATGCTAATATGATTCCCATGGACTCTGTTGTATTAGCTTATTATGGAAGCTTAGATGCAAAGAGATAGTAGTAATCCAGTCTTATTCTTATTACAAAGCTATAAGATAAGTTTCTCTTAGCTTATGTATATAGTATTGCACTCATTCCCAACTACGTCTCAAAAAAGCAGTGAGTTTCTGTAAAATCATGATAGAACATAACCTCAATAAATAACACACGGCATTAGCAAAAAAAAAATGTGTAAAAATTCTTACCGAGAGAATAAAAGGATAGGTAAAAATGTAACGTTTGTTTAATAAAATTAGTATGCAGAAAAACAAAACTTTCAGGCAGGGAAAGAAGCTGGCAGAAAACCTAAACTTGAATTGGGAATTGTGTATAATCCTATGTTGTATCAATTTTCACAGAATATGTGTATAATTCTATGTTCTATTAGCAAGAGTGCAGGAATTCTGTTAAATAGTGTAGGAAAACTTACTGGAGGTGGGCGCATCCTAGAGGCTTCGAGGTATTGTTCCTTCAGGTGTGCCAACAAGCCTTTTTTACAGAGTTGAAGAAGCGTTGAATGAAAATTCCAAGGAAGGTCTTTTGACAATTCATCCAGGGAAGAAAGCACAATGACAACGTGATCGCAAGCATAATGAAAACTGTTATAGTGTATGGGTAATGACAACTGTTCCGCGATGGAAAATGATTTTTTATTTTAAGCGATGGAAAATGATTTTTTATTTTTTGATCGAGCCATAGTTTTCAAACATTTTATCATAGCATTTAATATTTAGAACTAATGTTAACATTAGTTCATGAATTTGGTTATTTTCTCTTACCTATCTAAAGTTTAGCCTCATAGATGCCTCGGTATGAGGCCAAATAAGATGATCATTTTACTGATTGGTCAATGAAAAAAATTTATATAGTTGATTGGTTGAAGAAAATGTGATGATTCATAATAAATAAGAAAGCATATTGTATAAGTTTTAAAGTATATCGATTTATGTGCAGCTACTAATACACTCTATCCATTTCGATTACTATAGTCCCTACCATGCCGCAGGCGGCAGGGACTAATAAATTCAATGACTAATATAATTATATCAAATTACATTATACATAATGAAGTTAAAATGTGTTACATATAAAATAAAATAAGTTGAATGACTTAGTCAATATTAAAATGAAAAAAAAAAATCCTAATTACTCTTATGATTTACCTTAACCTATAAGATATCATATCATCCTATACGATATCCTACCATTTTCTATAAGATGAGGTGATAACAGTCATTTCAATAATTTTGATTTTAGTAGATTATTTCTTATTTTGATAATGAATTGATAAATGAGTGAAATTAATGTCGATTTTGTTATAGGTTTAGTTACGCACATAGATAAATTTTTGAATGGAAATCATTGATAATAAGTTAATGAAGTAGTGAAATTATATATATATATATATATATATATATATATATATATATATAACCCATGTAAATGTGTCACATGTCACATGCCAAATAGGTTTGGTGGTTTCAAGATCAATTAAGAATTAATTGAGTCCACTGTTAAAGAAATGCATTAAAGCTGGAGGAACTTCATTAAGCCTTTAAATCACTACTACGGGGAAGACCTTTAAAATTATTGAAATAGATCCGGCTAGAACACCCCTGCTGCCTTGTGGGTGGGGCCACAACCCTTGACTTGAGGCCCCCAACTGCTTGTGTAGGCAGACAGGGTCTTTCCGACTATACCTTGGAAGTATTGGCCATTATCAATCTACGCAATGAGTTGATAACATTTTCTGCTTTAAAAGTTGTGAATCGAATCAATCAAGTCAATGGTGTGAATTGAATCAATGACAAAGGTTGTAGCGTTGTTAATGATATTGAATGTAAAAGTGAAATTAGTGGGTTATTTTTTTCCACCCCAAGCTACAACTCCGCAATAGTCTACTTTGAAGTGCAAGCCATACATGGGATGGAATTTCTTCCGAACCAGATCGATCGATTTTGTTGAGGGATGTCATATCGAAAGAATCGTTTTCTTGCTTTTAATCGAACTTGAATATAATATACATTTCAGATATTTTCATTAGAATCTTTTGCATAAAAAATATATCGAGTAGTTTGGCATTAATCGAACTTGAATATAAGATATATTTCAAATATTTTCATTTGAATATTTTGAATCAAACAGATATAGAGTAGTTTGGCATTAACAGTGAAGTTCAACATCAACGAGGCCTGGAATTTCAAATTCAATAAAAAATTGATTAGGGTATGACTCATTTTTCATACCTGTGATTTTAATATTTGCACATATTAGTACTATCCAACTAGTTTTATTATCAGAACAGAGGGCAATATTAAGAAGCAAGCAGAGGATTCGAAACCAGTAATTATCTTCACACCAGAAAATCTGATCAACAAGGTCCATGCAATCGGATTGCCATTCATTCTCATAGAGGGAAACACGGAGGAAGGCTTGGACTCGGGCTATATTTCTACTTTAAACCTCCTCTTGCAGTCCAATATTAACGGCTTCCCTTCAGTGGACATCAAGTAGGAGGACACTGCTATGCTTCTCTACTCATCGGGGACAACAGGCAAGAGCAAGGGAGTCATCTCCATGCATAGAAATCTCATTGCCATGATATCCGGAGTTCTGAGCGGTCGTGAAAATATGGAGCGAGGGGAGAATATGAATATATGTTTATGCATCATACCGCTGTTTCATGTTTTTAGGTTTTTCTACACACTTTCTTGCATAACAACTGGGATTACCATGGTACTCATGCCCAAATTTGATTTGGCTGAAATGATTTCAGCCATACAACAGTATAGAGTGAACTCAATGCCTGCTTCTCCACCCATTCTCGTCGCTTTAAGTAAGTCTCCTATCGCTTCCAAGTACGATTTGACTTCACTATCCTCGATAGCCTGCGGTGGAGCACCTCTTTGCAAAGACGTCATCGACAATTTCACTGCTCGATTTCCAACTGTTCAAGTTCAGTGGGTGACATTCATACCTAATTCACAAATTTCTCTGCCTCTTTCTGATATCAATTTGATCTTGATGAGGGTTGGAATTGGAACTCCCTGTTTATCACATACCTCCATTTTATCAGTCATCCACTTCAATCCGGCCATGTTTTTCCATGTTTATAGATTCTTTTATCATTGTAGGGTTGATGACAAAAAGTCACTCTCCCGTGGGGTAAATGAGAAAAGTCCATTACTTACCCCATCTATTTACCTTGAAGAAGGCCTCACACACAAAAAATTCCATGGTTTATTATCAGTGTTGCTCTTGTTCATGGATAAAGAAAAACTATCCCTATGTTCCAAAAGAAATAAGAGGCTTGGTTTCCTCTGTTTCAATAGCGTTAGAGCTCTGCGCGCGGTGCAGATGGTGGAGAAATGTAGATGGAGCTCTGCGCACGGCGGTCCATAAGCACCAATGTGGCCAGTGGAGAAATGGAGGATAGACAGAACGATTAAAACAATGACATAAACTAATCCATGTGTTAACATTTTATTTGTGAGAAGGGCGATACGGAAGGTTTGTGATTGGCTAGGGTGAACAGTGTTTTCTCACCCCATGCCCGCAAAGATAGCGCCTCCGGCGTAATCACCATGACATGGTTACACCGATGTATCTCCCCTTAATTTTGGAGGACAGGGATTTGCTTACATCATTATATTAAAATAACATATATCACCATGAAACCAAATAACACATAATGGTTCTAATGTGAACATAATAGTTTGAGTGACTTTTGGAAGCAATGACTAAAATATTTTTATTCCACCAACATTCCATAGGAAACTATTGGGAATTTTGGAAGGAACGATTAAAATATTTTTGTTCCACCATCATTCAAGAGGAAACACCCACTCATAGGGAGACCATTGAAAATAGAGAATGGATAAATACTTTACCTATCTTATATGAAAAGGTGTAAAATAAAATATAGTGTTTTGGCTTTGGTCTTCTAAATGAAAAAGCTTTTGAATGTGTTGATTGGGCATTTATTAGATTTTTTTTGGTTAAATTGGGGATGAAACTAATAATAGTCATTTGGATTTTACGATATATAAGAAATGTAATTTTTTTCGTTTTAACTAATCATCATCTTTCTCTTTTTTTCTCGGGCTTCTCGTGGATTGTTATAAGGACTCTCTTTATCTCCTTTACATTTTTTTTTGCTATTTTCTAATGCTTTAAACATATTAATAAAATATGCCATAAGGAAGGGCGACATTAGAGGCATAAAGGTATCAAAGGACTCTCATGTTTCCCACTTGTGATTTGTAGATGATATTCTCTTGTGAAATATTATGTTTCCCACATAATATTTCTCTTATTAAAGAAATTATCGATAGATTTGAACTCACAACAGCCATGCAAATCAATTCCAAAAAGTCAGAGATTGCTTAGGCTTACATCCCAAATGCTTTCATTAACACCATTCCACATTTTTTCTCTTTCAATATTAGAACTCTAGAGGAAGGTATATGTATCTTTACTTTCGTCTCAAGCTAAACACCCATCGAAAAGTGGATTGGGTTTGGATGATTAACAAAATTGAAGCAAGAATAGATATTTGGGAAAATAAATTACTATCCATAAGGGGTCATTTGGCTCTGTTATCACTCTAGTAATTCTAAATTTGTGAGACTTTGGTTTAAAGTCTAAGAACACTAGAGGTAACCACAGACCAACTTTTAAACTCTAAGATCTAGCCTTCTTAGGGTTCAAAGAGGGCTCTCTCTATAAGATTTAACTTTGTTTGTTTTATAAAATATTAGGCTAGTTATGATTGTGCAATTTGGTTTTGGTTTGGTTGGTTTGGTGGGAAAAATCACCTAATGATATGGATAGTGGTAAATCTTTTTGTCCATTGGGCTGAGGAGTCAAAAATCAAGCAGACAGAGCTAGGATCAAGATCAAGAAGTCAAATGTTTTTAGGGAAAGATAGATAACCCATGAAGATCTTGGAAGGCTGTTTGGTGAGGTGATATGATTGGGATAAAAAGAAATAAAGGGTTATTTGATCCAGAAAAGGGAAGTAGTAGGCAGAGGTCAAACGAAAGAGGGATAAATTAAGGGTTCCCTACTTTGGAAATCATCAGAAAACATAGAAATGATAAACAATAAAGACATGGTGCTTTTAACAAATCCTGAAGTAATACTCATATTTATTCATTCAAATTTAGAACACATAATAGATGCATGTAACAAATAAATATAAACAATGATAAGTAGAAAATACTTCACTTCAATAGCTCATCTCATGAATCCTGAAATATGATGCTAATTGATTTGATCCAGTCTACTACTCGAATTTTGAGACACAAAAGCCTTCAAGTCCAACAAAAATGACTATAGAAATCTTCAGCAATTTATTCCACAATAATACTTCTAAAGATGAAGTATTTATACATAATTGCTTAAAAAATATCCTAGAATGCTTCTAGGAATTATCTAAGGAAAATAGAAATATATTTACAAAAATAGAGACAGTTGCTTAACAAATTAGCAAGTTGTCCTATGTATCCAAATAAAATAGAAACTGATTATGGATGAGGTGCAGTTGGTTGCCTTGGTGTCCTTCTTGCTGGATTTAGATATTTCAAGTTGGTTTTGAAATCTGATCCACTTTATCTTATACTCTGTCACTGATTCTCTTTAATCTTTGATACTCTTTTAAACTCGGATACTCTTTAATCACTATAAAATATCTTTACTATTGTAATAAAAATATGTTTTGACTGCAATTCAACAAACTATTTTCTCTTTTATATTTCTGCCTTTTATCTTTCATAGTACATCTGTTAATGACTGCCAATCTTCATCATTTGGAATTTGTATCTTCTTCAGCTTCCTGAAGTTTTCATCTGCTTTTGTATACTTGGAAAAATTTGGTTTAATGACAAACAAGTGTCTTATCTCATGCTGCAAATAAAATAAGTCCTCAAAACTTTTGAGTAAGACTTTTCTTGTTGGAGTGCCTTGTCCACTTGAATTTTCAACTTGATCCTTTGCAAATTCTCTGATATTTTTATTGTAATCCTCCTGAGGCATTAATTTGTCATTGATGACCAAAATATTAGGCAAATTTCTTTGCCTCAAATTCTCAAATTTGACCATAAACCTGTTGGAAATGTTTTCATTGATGGCAAAAGAGATGGCAAAGAAAGCAGCAAAGCAGTAAGATGTAGAGAGGGTCGAGCATTAGAGACAGGTTCATTTAAAGAAGCAGAAGTAGCAAAAGGAGAATTAAGGAGTAGCATTAGTCAAGGAGCAGATGAAATAAAAGAGAGAGCGTAAGACAAATAGCGACAGAAACAGAGCTGTTATCATGGCAATGAAGACAGCAAAAAAGGCAGAGGTAGCAAATATAGAGGCAGAGCTGTTATCAGAGGCAGAGGCGGAGCAGAAAATTTTGAGAATCACTATTCCGACAAAGTATATATCCATAAAAAATATTCCGGGAATCGTAACCCCAAGCGGCAAGTATATATATATATATACAAAAAAATTCCAAGAATCACCTCCCCCGCTGGAAGATACACTAAAGATTGGAGCAGCAAAGTATACATATATATAAATCTCATTTCGGGAATCGTTACCCACGCTGGAGTATATATGCAGCGCATTACATATATTGCGCCTTATGCATAGAGGTCCAAAGCATACATATATATTTATATGGAGCGCTTTGTAAACAAAGAAACATAGGTAACAAAGCCTTATATGGTGGGACCCTTTCCTAATCGCATCCATCGCACCATCGCAACATCGCAATATCGCGCCATCGCACCATCGCAACATCGTAACATTGCATCATCGCACCATTGCAACATTGCAACATCGCACCATCGCACCATCGCAACATTGCGAAATCGCAATATCGCACCATCGCAACATCGCACATCACAAATGTTACGTTGCACGTTTTTTTTTTGTTTGATCCGCCGATTGCTGTTGCGACGTGTTGTCCGCCGTCGGATGTGGGGCCCAACCCTTTCATATATTAGAGGTTGTGATTCGATTTATTGGATTGTAATATAAGACCAAAGGCTTAAGGTGGAGGGCGATTGTTAACATAAAGTTGTTGCGATTGTATTAAAAAGTGCCGCGTGGTCCGTGGGTTATATATATGCCTCGGCTTAATGGGAGGGCGATTATTAATATAAAACCATTGTGATGAACGTATGTTCCGCTTGCGGAACTCGCCACATCAACAAGACACGTACTATGTACAGAGCGTTGGAATTTGTCCAGATTTACAGTCAGCTGGTATAAAAAGCACAGTTACACGTATGCAACAGTTACACCACAGCAGAGAACAGAAGAGAAAACAGAGCTGAAAAGAGATAAAACACAGTCACAGAAAAGACAGACACAGTCAAATAAAAGACAAATGCACAGCAAGCCAAAAGACTAAATGAGTTGAGCTGGAGTTCTCATTGTGGTTTGAATGTAAAAGTTTTAATTGATTTTTATTGTTTGTGATGCATTGGCAAGTCTCCGGAAGAGAGAAAATATCCCACTGTAATATTGAAATAAGCACCTACAGTTATATTTATTGAATGAGCAGATAAGAGGAATGAGAAGACAGAAGCTAAAGAGTCATGACTGTTCACTCCCAATTCTTTGTGAAATACAAACAGTCATGTGAGGAACTCTATATATAATAATCAACTGGATATGCATAACAGAGGTTAGAGAAAGCAAATATAGAGAATGCAGAGTCTAGAAGAGTGAGGCAGAGAATATTAAGAAAAGAAGAGCAGAAATAGATGCTACAGAATAGAGCTGATATCTGAGGTAAATCAGCAGACATTCTTTTGAAAAGAGATGGAAGTTGGAGCTTCCTTATCAAGTTGAAGCTTGATAGCTGTCAGTTGTAGCTGACTGAGGTTGGAGCCTCCTGTAGGTTGGTGCCTACAGGACATTGAAGGGAGTTGGAGCTTCCTTGCAAGTTGTAGCTTGCAGAACTGAGGTTGGAGCCTCCTGTGGGTTGGTGTCTGTAGAAAATCGGTGGTGAGAGGGAGTTGGAGCTTGCCTTTGCATCACAACAATAATAAGATGTGGTTTTCTCCCTTTATGGGTTTCCACTTATATCTGGTGTCTCTGTGCATGATATTTATGTGTTGATCTGATTTATATCATCTGCTTAATACCTGCTGCTCTCATATTAAGTCTACTATTATTTTATATTAATTCTTGTTGCTCACATTCTAAAATTACTCACCTAGTAAGTTGGATATGAAATGAAGGTGTAAATAAGTTTAATGAAAAGTTTTAAAAGTTCATGAATGTGTTAAACTGATTCACCCCCCCCCCTCTCAGTTTAACTAAAGGTTCAACAATTGGTATCAGAGCGGGTTCCTTTATACAAGTGTAACAACTGAAAGGAGATCCTAGGGTCTCAAGATGGCTAGTAAAGAAGGATGCTCAACCAATAAAGCCCCTTTCTTCACTGGTAAAAATTATGCTTTCTGGAAAATCAGAATGAGGACATACATAATGTCTCTAGGAATAGAAGTTTGGGCTGCTGTGGAATTAGGATATGCTCCAAAGGCAACTGACACAGAGAAAGAAACAAAACAAGATTTTGTGGCTAATGCAAAATCCATGAATTCCATCCTTAATGGATTGTGTGAAGCAGATTTTATTAAAGTAATGCACAAAGACACTGCCAAAGAAATGTGGGATAATCTGGAGAACATCCATGAGGGGGACAAGAAATTAAAGACTGCTAAACTTCAAGTTTATAGAGCCCAATTTGAGAACTTAAAAATGAATGATGATGAAGACATTGCCAGTTTTTTCCTAAAAGTTGCAGAAATTGTTAACAATATGAAAGCTCTTGGAGAAACCATGTTAGAAAGTATAATTGTGCAAAAGATTCTAAGATCTCTTCCATCCAGGTTTAATCCCAAGTAATATGCCGCAATAGAAGAAAGAGCTAATTGGGAGACCGAACCATGAACCGGCCTACTTGGAAATCTAACAGCATATGAGATGAGGCTCCCACAGAAGAAGCCAAGTACGAGGGAGGTAGCCTTTAAAATAGAAAAGAAGAAAGAAGAAGAGGGAGACATATGCTCTTGCTCAGATGAAGAAGAGGCAAAATTTGTCAAGAAGTTGGATAAAGGCTCAAGTAAATACAAAGGTAAAATTCCTTTCAAATGCTTTAACTGTGGAAGATTTGGACACTATGTTGCTAAGTGTCCTCACAAGAAAGTAAGGAATCAGGATCAAGAGTCAGAGAAAAATAAATCAAAGAATTGGCAAAAAGGAAAGAAGTTCAGCAGAAAATCCTTCTATGCTCAACAAGACAACAGTACATCTGAAGATTAAGATGAACTCTCAAGTGAAGAAGGAACCTCTGAATTCTTATTGATGGCCATAGAAGAACTTGAAGGACTCCTGCTAGAAGATGAAGAAGAAGGAGGGGAAGTCGACCTTAAGGGGGAGCTAAGAAGTGCTCTAGAGGAGATTGACAGACTCAAAATGAAGTGCAAAAAACAAAAGGACATTCTTCTCAAGTATGTAAGAGAAGAAAAAAACTCAGAAGTTCTCATGTAGCTGAAGGTAGATCCTGAAGAAGCCAAGAAGATAGAATACATGTTACTTCAGAAAATCAAGCATAAAACCCGAGAACAAGAGAATTTGTAAGAAGAAGTAGTATGTCTCAAGAAGAAACTAGAAAATGTTCAAAGGAAAGTGGTTATAAACTCTTCTCAAACAACAAGCTCTAGTAAGTTGGATGAAATTCTAGTTGCTCAAAGATCCCCTATGATAAAAACTGGAATATGCTATGAAGGAGAATCAAGTAAAGGCAAAGAAAAGGTTGATAGAGAGATTGTTTTTGTAAAAGCAAAGAAGAATGATGAAGCAGCTCAAAAAATTCCTACAAAAGAAGAAACTTGTAATAAGGAAGACAGAGATCAGAAGAAACCAATAGTAGCAAAGAATATAATAAATACTAAGACCCCTGAGTATGTAACATTTGGAAACCATCAAAGGGGATTCTTCCCTCCAATGAAGAATGCCACCTGTTATGTCTGCCACAAGCTAGGACACATTGCTGCATATTGTCATGCGAGGAGTAATTCAAACCAGCAAAAGATGAAAACATTGAAGACACTGCCCCAAGAAAACAAATGGAAGAGACAACCTTACAACAGGTATGCAAATAGTTTCTATGGTTACTATTTTTATTGTAAGGAATTTGGCCATAAGATCATTGAGTGTAGAAAGTATGGACAAAGAGTGATGTTTAACACCTCAAGAAGGTGTATGAATCAAATAAATTCTTGTTCATACTCATAATTCTACAAAAATTATGATAAAATGTTATTAGCCCATGCAATCAAGTTGGACATATACCCTCCAAATGTCCTCTAAGAAGATGTAATTCATCACCTCACAAAAGATACCAAACAAAAGGGTGCCTCCAGTGGATAAAGAAGATGAATAAATGTGACTTGGCTCTAACTGCTCAAGATTTGAAAAGTCAATGGTATTTGGATAGTGGTTGCTCTAAACACATGACAGGAGACAAAAGAAAGTTTATAACTCTTGATGAAAAAAAATCTGGAAATGTTACTTTTGGCAATGATAAATCATGTAAGATTAAGGGAAAAGGCTCAATCATCATAGACAATGGCAGAGGAAAGGCCCAAGATGTACTATTTGTAGATGGGCTGAAAGAAAATTTACTAAGTGTCAGTCAGATGTGTGACAAAGGTTGTGAAGTTCTTTTTAGAGCACAATATTCTGAAGTCAGATCAAGCACCATAGGTAAGACTCTGCTCAAAGGAGTTCGAACAGAGAGTAATGTTTACATTGTGAAAGAGGAAGATGAAGCATGTCATCTTGGCAAACTTGAGGGTCATGGTTATGGCATAGAAGATTGGGACATCTCGGTTTCGACCATATCATCAGTAATGACAAGAAAGAAAGGCATCGAGAGATATAATGCCGGAAATAAAAAGACCTTCAAATACCATATGAAAATCTTGTTAATTGGGGAAACAGACTTGCACATCCTTTAGATCTAAAGATGAGCTATCAACAAGAAGACCACTCCAGCTTGTGCACATGGACCTGTGTGGACCTGCTAGAACTAAGACACCAAGTGGAGAATCCTACTTCATGCTAATAATAAATGATTTCTCCAGAATGACATGGGTTTCTTTTCTCAAGAACAAATCAGAAGCACTGGAAAAGTTTAAGACATTCAAAGCATTAGCAGAAAATCAAACTAGATGCAAGCTAAAATGTATCAGATCAAATAGAGGAGGAGAATTCACAGATTATGACTTTGCAGACCTATGTAATGAACATGGAATAAAGCAACAATTTACCATTGCAGGGACACCTCAACATAATGGAGTAGCAGAGAGACAAAACAGGTCTGTACAACAAATGGCCAGAGCTGTGATGCAAGAGAGTAACATTACTCAAACCTTTTGGGCAGAAGCTGTACACACAACAGTACATATTCTAAACAAAGCTCATTTAAGACCTAACAGTGATAAGACACCTTATGAGATATGGCATGGTAGACCTGCATCAATCAAGCGCTTTAGAGTCTTTGGCAGCAAGTGCTACATAAACAATAATGATGAGAAACTGGGGAAGTTTGATGCAAGAGAAGATGAAGGAATACTCTTAGGATATGCATCCAAGAGTAAAGGATATAGATGCTACAACAAGACTCTTCGAAAAATAGTAGAAAGTATTGAGGTAAGATTTGATGAAGAACTTCCAAACAAGAAAAGAAATATAGATTGCAGCACCCATCCTGAAAATCATGAAGAAGAGGACCAAGATGATGAAGAAACAAGAAAAACATCAGAAAATGTTGAACTGAACTCAAAACCCCCTCAAGATACACTCAAAAGAACCAGCCAGAAGATCAAATCATAAGAGACAAGAGTGTAGGAGTGCAAACAAGAAGGCAGCTAACTAAACCAACAGAAGAAGTATACATAGCAATGTTATCACAAATAGAACCAAAGAAGTTTGAAGAAGCCAGTAAGGACAAGTATTGGGTAAAAGAAATGAATGAAGAATTGGACCAAATTGAGAAGAACAATACCTGGGAACTAGTTCCTAGACCAATTGAGAAGAATATCATTGGTTCAAAATGTGTATTCAAAAACAAAATGAATGAGCAAGGACAAGTAATCAGGAATAAAGCCAGGCTGGTCTGCAAAGGATACTCACAAATTGAAGGACTTGATTATGAAAAAACATTTTCCCTTTGTAGCGAGAATGGAGGCTATCAGATGTTCTTGGCATTTGCTTGCTACCAAAGACTTCAAGGTATATCAAATGGATGTAAAATCTTGCTACCCTTAATGGAGATCTAGAAGAAGAAGTGTACATGGAACAACTAGAAAGGTTTCTCATTGAAAGACAAAGAAGACTATGTATACGGACGAAGAAGGCCCTATGGGCGAAACGGGCTCCTCGTGCTTGGTACTCGAAAACTAGATAAATATTTGCAAAAACAAGGTTTTAAGAGAGGTGGAGTAGACAGCAATTTATACATAAAAGCCCATGAAAATGAACTCCTGATTGTTGTAGTATATGTCGATGACATTATGTTTGGAAGCAACAGAGATGAACTTGCAAAAGGGTTTGCTGAGGAAATGAAATCAGAGTTTGAGATGTCCATGATTGGAGAACTCAGTTTCTACTTAGGACTTCAAATTCAACAAAAGAACACAGGCACATTCATCTCTCGGGAAAAATACTTAAAAGAAATGCTGAAAATTTTCAAAATGGAGGACTGCAAACCTGTGACAACTCCCATGATCACGGGATGCAAAGGCCAGGTCTTCCCGATGATGGGTCTGCTGATATAGATCAAAAACTCTACAGATCCATGATTGGAATTCTATTGTACCTGACTGCATCAAGACCGGACATCATGCCAGCAGTAGGACTAGTGGCTAGATATCAAGCAGCACCTAAACAAAATCACCTTCTTGCAGTCAAAATAATATTCAGATATCTACAAGGAACAAGACTGTATGGACTTTGGTATCCTAAAAGCAAAAACCTCACTTTATCGGCATACATAGATGCAGTTGGGCCGTTTGTGTGGGGGACGGGGGAAGAGTACAAGTGGAGGTGCATTCTATCTAGGAGAAGAAAGTACGGTGGCATGGTTAAGCAAGAAACAAAAATCTATCTCCCCATACGGCGAAGTAGAATATGTGCAGCAAAACATGTTGTACACAAGTCATGTGAATGAAGCAAACTCTACAAGACATGAAGGTAAGCATTGATGAACCCATCTCAATTAAATGTGATAATACAAGTGCTATAAGTATATCTAAAAATCATGCTTTCACTCAAAAAAACTAAACATATTCCAATCAAGTATCATTTCCTCTGAGAACAAGTGGCTCAGAAGATAGTAAAGATGGAATATGTACCAACGAAAGAACAGACAGCTAATATATTTACCAAACCTCTTGCTAGAGAACCATTTCAATACTTGAGAGATAAACTAGGGGTAGTATCTGCAGATGCTACTCTCTAATATAAAGAGGAAGCACAAATTCAGGGGGAGAACAAAAACGAAAATATCATTCCAGGGGGAGAACAACCAACAAGGAAAGCATGAATCAGGTCCTCAAAATCAAAGGTTTAAGGCAAAAGAACACCAAGTTATTATCCTAGAGTTATCTGCATTATTCAAGCATAAAAAAGTCAATTACATAGCAAAAGGATCAGTATTGTATTCTAAAACATTATATTAAGAATCTGAAACATAAAAGACGAGTAGTGATTATCATTTGAAGCCTCTCAGCATTTTAGTTGCTGAATCCAATCATACATCTCTGACTACATAAAGTTGATACAATGTATTCTATGAAGGATCAGTATCCTCACATTCAGCCTTATACTAGTGAAAGGAGATTGTGCTTTGGATAGTACCAATTTATAGTGCATATTCAAGTTCAATAATCCTCAAAGTGTTCTCTCAACAAGTCTGGTACATCACTCTGGAGCAGCATGGTACAAAGTCAGCAGAAGAGGGCCTAAACATAATTCAGTAGAAGAAATACAGAAAACAAGTCAGGAAGTGAGCAATCCTTTGCCATTGATGTCAAAGGGGGAGGAAAACGAAAAAAATGGGCTTCTAAAAGAAAACAGAGGTTATTGCCATCAATGCCAAAGGGGGAGACTGTTGGAAATATTGTCATTGATGGCAAAGGAGGCAGCAAAGACAGAGACAAGAAAAGAGAGCAGCATAGCAACAAGATGTAGAGAGGGTCGAGCAGCAGAGACAGGGTTATTTAAAGAAGAGGCAGCAAAAGGAGAATGAAGGTAAACAATAGTCGAAAGGAAGCAGATGAGGGAAATAAAGAGAAGCGTAAAATAAATAGTGGCAAGGAAACGAGAAATTTGTTATCATGGCAATGAAGACAACAAAAAAGCGGTAGCAAATATAGAGCGAGGCATTATTAGAGCGGAAGGTGGAGCGGAAAATTTCGAGAATCGCTATTCCGGCAAAGTATATATCCATAAACAATATTCCGAGAATCTTAACCCCAAGCGGCAAGTATATATATATATACAAACAAATTCTGAGAATCACCTCCCCCGCTGGAAGATACACTAAAGATTGGAGCAGCAAAGTATACATATATATAAATCTCATTCGGGAATCGTTACCCACGGCTGGAGTATATGTACGGCGCATTACATATATTGCGCCTTATGCATAGAGGTCCAAAGCATACATATATGTTATATGGAGCGCTTTGTAAACGAAAAAGAAACATAGGTAACAAAGCCTTATATGGTGGGACACTTTCCTAATCGCATCCATCGCACCATCGCACCATTGTAACATCGCGCCATCGCACCATCGCAACATCGCAACATCGCGCCATCGCACCATCACAACATCGCAACATCGCGCCATCGCACCATCACAACATTGCGAAATCGCAATATCGCACCATCGCAACATCGCACATCGCAAATGTTACATTGCGTGTTTTTTTTGTTTGATCCGCCGATCGCCGTTGTGACATGTTGTCCGCCGTCAGATGTGGGGCCCGACCCTTTCATATATTAGAGGTTTTGATTCGATTTATTGGATTGTAATATAAGACCAAAGGCTTAAGGTGGAGGGCGATTGTTAACATAAAGTTGTTGCGATTGTATTAAAAAGTGCCGTGTGGTCTGTGGGTTATATATATGCCTCGGCTTAATGGGAGGGCGATTATTAATATAAAACCATTGTGATGAACGTATGTTCCGCTTGTGAAACTCGCCACATCAACAAGACACGTACTATGTACAGAGCGTTGGAATTTGTCCAGATTTATAGTCAGCTGGTATAAAAAGCACAGTTACACGTATCCAATAGTTACACCACAGCAGAGGATAGAAGAGAAAACAGAGCTGAAAAGAGATAAAACACAGTCACAGAAAAGACAGACACAGTCAAAGAAAAGACAAATGCACAGCAAGCCAAAAGACTAAATGAGTTGAGCTGGAGTTCTCACTGTGGTTTGAATGTAAAAGTTTTAATTGATTTTTATTGTTTGTGATGCATTGGCAAGTCTTCAAAAGAGAGAAAATATCCAACTATAATATTAAAATAAGCACCTACAGTTATATTTATTGAATGAGTAGATAAAAGGAATGAGAAGATAGAAGCCAAAGAGTCATGACTGTTCACTCCAAATTCTTTGTGAAATACAAACAGTCATGTGAGAATTTCTATATATAATATCAATTTGATAAGCTCAAAGCAGATTAGAGAGAGTAAATATAGAGAATGCAGAGTATAGAAGAGTGAGGCAGAGAATATTAAGAAAATAAGAGCAGAAAGAGATACTACAAAACAGAGCTGATTTGAGGTAAATCGGCAAACATTCTTTTGAAAGAGTAAGGAAGTTGGAGCTTCCCTATCAAGTTGTAGCTTGATAGATGTCAGTTGTAGCTGACTGAGGTAGGAGCCTCCTGTAGGTTGGTGCCTGCAGAAAATTGAAGGGATTTTGTGCTTCCTTGCAAGTTGTAGCTTGCAGAATTGAGGTTGGAGCCTCCTGTAGGTTGGTGCCTGCAGAAAAATAGTGGTGAGAGGGATTTGGAGCTTGCCTTTGCAGCACATCAATAATAAGATGTGGTTTTCTCCCTTTATGGGTTTCCACTTATATCTGGTGTCTCTGTGCATGATGTTTATGTGTTGATCTGATTTATATCTTCTTCTTAATACCTGTTGCTCTCATATTAAAGTCTACTGTTATATTAAATTAATATTTGCTGCTCACATTCTAAGATTACTCACATATTAAGTTGGACATGAAATGAAGGTGTAAGTAAGTTTTAATAAAAAATTTAAAAGTCCATGAATGTGTTAAACTGATTCACGCCCCCCCCCTCTCAGTTTAACTAAGGGTTCAACAAAACCTGGTTATGGTGATGTTCATATTCTCACACTTTTCCTCAAGATGTTTCATCAAATTCTTCTTGGTGAGGAATTTCTTTATTTCAAGGATAGTGTCAGTCCTATCAGTAATCTCAATTTATTCTAGCTATTGCTTGCTTTTGTTGTTAAGAAACTTGATCAATTCTATTTCTTGTTCTAGTTTGTTATCAAGTTCATCTTTAGTCTTCTGAATTTCTTCTAATGCTGCTTTGAGTAAATCTCTTTGTTCAAAAATCACTTGAATTAAGGGCCACACATCATTGATGGCTTCAATGATCTTGTTCCATAAATGATTTTTTACATATGAAATTTTTTCCTTCAAGGTTAATTCCTTATTTAACTTCTTCAATGCTTCATTTAGTCTAATAGCCTTTTGCTCATGTGTTTTGGCATTTATTTGAGCCAAATTGTTTGTATTTTAAAGGTTATCAACCATCTTGTTCAATTTGTTAATTTCAATTGTCTGAAGTGACATTTCTTCCATAGCTTTCACTAGTTTGTTGACCTCATCTGTAGGGTGAGTTACTGTAGTAGATGACTCTGTAGCTGATGTTGTAGATGATGTCACTGGCACTGCAGTAGCCAGTGGCTCTTTTGGGTGCCAACTCTTCTGCTAAAGTTGATGGCACAGTTGTAGTGATCATAGGAACAACTGAAGGAATTTCTGGTGTTTTTGGTGTTTCTTTTTCCTGGACAAGTTTATCCATTTGAATCTCCATTTCTTTAATCTGTGCTGTCAACTGAAAAATCAAATTCATCATGTCATCCTTCTCATTCTGTCCTTTTATTATTTCTTTGGCTTGAGGATGTTCACTTGATGGCAATTTAAGTTGTTTCCTAAATGCTGCAATGTCCTCATTTATCTTCTTTACTAATTGTTCTACTGCTTTGACATTTGCAGGGTCATATCCAATCTGTAAGATCAATTATTCTAAAGATTTAATCCTGATATCTTTAGCATATAAGGATGTTTTTCAAGTTTCATTTGATCTTTCATGTTTGTGATAGTGTTATGAAGTTTCTAAAAAATCATTGCTTTAGTAGTAACAGTAGAGAACAACATCTCTGAACTCTGTCTATGAAATTCTATCTCATCAAGAGCATGAATTTTTTTTTTATTTTTTATTTTTGGACTTCTAAATCAATCTTCTTATAATCTTCCACTGTCTTTGGAGTTTTCACTATAGGCTGCAATACTAACATGATTAGATTTTTATTTGAGTAATCAAAGGCAGACAAAAGTATATTTTGAACACTTGGTGTTTTTTTTCAGATATTGAGAGTAGATATCATTTTGATCTCTTCATTCTTTAACTTGATCTGTTTATACTTTTCCCTGATATCTAGATCTTTCTCCTCAGTTGTTTGTGAGGATGAAGCTTCCATGTTTTGTTGTTTTTCTATCAACTGTGCATTTCCATTATCAACCTGTTCTTCATTTATATTGTTTGTATTTTGCTCATTTATGATGACAGTGGCAACATCTGTGTTGGTATCTGGGAAACCTGTTTCTTAAACATCAATGGTTACCTTCTCTTTACCCACTAGATCTGTTTTGGGCCTTTTATTATATCTTATTTTGAACTTATTTTCAGTAGTGGTTTCGGCAACATAAGTTTCTTCTTCTCTGACCCTCTTGGTGGCTTTTTCTGTTTGATCTACAGTTTGTAAAGTGTGACTAGTATCACTTTTCTTCACATCATCTACTAAAGTATTTTCTGTCCACTCAGTCTGATTGGCATATTTCTCTATCTCTAGTTTTGTCTCATGAATGTAGGGTGTCAGTTTACACTTAACCTTCATTTTACTTAGTATCCCTTGTGGATCATAATTCCAAGGAAAGATTTCTTCAAATATGTACTCTAATAACTGCTTAGCTGCTTCTGCCTCTGCATCTCTATGATTACAAATGAATGGCCCCACTTGATTCTTCAATTTAAACTGTGTTTTCTTCTTTGTTGCTAGGAAATTGATAGAATTAGAGTTTAATATTTTCCTGATATACTCCAAGGCAAAAACCCTCATTGATACAAATTTGGGTAGCTTGTAGGATAACAAATTGGATCCAAACACTCTAATCTCAGTGTGATTTTCATATGAGTACCAATCACCAGTCTTGGTTTGCTATGAAAACTATAAAATCTTCTTCATCTCATCATATTAACATTTTAATAAATGGATGGATGAAAGAATCTGAAAACTCTGCATAGGTGAACTCTGTGGACTCTTTCCTAATCAAAGAGGTCCATAAAATAACTGAAAGAGGATTCCCTTCTATGTCAAGCTTTTGAAGGGCTAATGGAAAATTATCTGCTTGAAAATATAAGAAAATGTGGAAAAGGAAGGATGTGTATCTGAACACTCCTTCAATTGGAAGTTTAAACAATTAGTCATGAATATTGTCAGCAATATACCCAGCATAATCATAGATAATAGATGGAGGTTGTCCTGGTGTGAAAGTAGATAGGAAACCTAAGATGGGTTCATCTGTATGTTCATCAGTAAAGTACCCTAGGATGAAAGATAAAAGGGAAATTACATGCCTAAAACCCTCTGGAAATTTTGAAGTGGAATATGGAGGATTGATTTGAGGAATTTCTACATGTAAGGGCATGAATATTTGGATGATTTGGAATCTTCTAGGAAATTCAAGGCCAATATATAGCTTGGTAAGTGCTTTAATGGACAAAGGAACTGCTTGAGGATTAGGTTTGAGCTGTAACATTTGATTAATGGATTCAACAATAATGGTGAAAAGTACTTCTTTATTGGCATTGACTATTGCTCTTTTCTCAGGCATATAATGATGATGACATAACCTAATGATCTCTAGGAATAAGTGGGTAACTGGAGCCACATAGTTGAGCAAGTGTGATTCCCAAATTTGAACTTCTTCAACATTATCTAAAGATTTTTCATAATTGCATTTGTGAAGTTCCAAAAAATTGAATTCTACAATAAGGTCTGCTATCTTATAATCAACATATGCTAATGGAGTGTGATCAATATCTACAACAAGGAGTTGTAGAGGATTTATAACTATGGCAGTATTAGAAGATGCAACTGGAGTAGATTTAGGCATTTTGAGGCTTTTTGGACTACAAAACTATGCTTTTTGGCTTTTCTGGCTACTTTTGCAAGATTAAATAGTTTTCAGAAGTATTTTTTACTCTGACATGGATTTATTTAATAAAAATATGAAAAATATGGTCTTTCCTTGGGTTTTTCCTTTCAATTTTGGACTCTTAATAAGATTTACATACTTTTACTGGTTTAGAAATAAGAAACATGGGTTTCTTGGGTTTTTTCAATGAGTAATTGGGAAAAAAGTGTTTGGTCAATTTAGTGTGTCCTAAATTGCTAACATAAATTATCAACCAGGGATTCGTAAACTGACGAAGTGTGGCGCACTATATGTGCAAGATAACCTATCTCTTACTTTTTGTCGTTTTTGGATTTTTACGAAATTCTAAAAGACAAGTATGGTTATGGATATTCAAGGCAATGATGTCCTTTATAATGATTTACCAACTTGAAACTGAAAAAGGAATTTGAAACATACAATGACAAAACTTGAAAGGAAATGAAAATGTGCTACTGAAATGAAAAAGGTGCTGCTAATCTAATAAATCAAAACAATGAACTAGTGAGCATGAAACCAAACTATTCTTGTTGTTGTCTAAACACAAAAGAAACTATGCTGAAAGAAATCCAAAAGTTGCAATAAAGTAAATCTAAATCAAATTACATCAACTTGTCTTCTGATCCCTCATCATTAGTCCAGCTATGATTTTCGGAAGTAACCATAAATAACTTGAGTAACTGATATCTAACTTGCAGAAAGTAAACTAATATCAAACCACACATTCATAATTCAATCCCTCACCATCAGTCCAGCTGTGGCTTTCGGAGGTAACTGAAGATGTCATGCACAATTTAATATTTCTAACTTTCAGAAAGGAAACTAATATCAAACTACACATCCATAATTCAATCCCTCACCATCAGTCCAGCTGTGGCTTTCGGAGGCAACTGAAGATGTTATGAGCAATTTAATATATCTAACTTCCAGAAAGAAAACTAATATCAAACTACACATCCATAATTCAATCCCTCACCATCAGTCCAGTTGTGGCTTTCGGAGGCAACTGAAGATGTTATGAGCAATTTAATATATCTAACTTGCAGAAATGAAACTAATATCAAACTACACATTTCATAATACAATCCCTCACCATCAGTCCAGCTGTGGCTTTCGGAGGTAACTGAAAATGACATGAGCAATTTAATATATCTAAATATAACTACTGAAGCAAATGTGCAAGACTGAAATAAACAAAGCAATACCTGAATTAAACAAAAACTAAGAAAAAATAAATTAACAGCAGAACAATATTGATTCCATGTCATTAGTCAAAAGATATGCAAATGCCCGGGCTGCCATGAAAAATTATGCTAAAAACTATGATTTCAGAAAGCAATCTAAGTAAGGAAATATGACATAACAGAATTGAAAGCAACTTATCTAGAAAACATGTAAAAGCCTCCTTGGATAGCAGGGGCCCTCTGCTACCAATTTGGTGAAGTCCTTCAGCTCCTTAAAGATAAGATCACAATAGCATCAAAGAACTAAGCTTCTTTATTCAAAAACTCATAAATCTACATCCCATTCCATCTTGAACTTTGTTACAAAGGACTTCTCTACTACTTTTTCATTACTTCCTCATTACCTATGATAGGAGAAAGCTTCTCCTATTTATACAAAATATGAGGAGTCATCTCATTAATGGGAGTCCATGAATCTCTCCTTCCATCTCTAGAGTTACAATCAAAATAGGAAATGATAAGACACATGTCTTTCTAGAGTTTCAACACAACTTGAGGAATGAGACACATATCCTCTTAGAGTTTCAATACAACAAGGAAGTGAGACACACATCCTCTTGATCCCATAATCTTCTCCAACCAAATTCGAATTTGGTCTTAGAGTGCCACATAAGGGTCTTCTAGAAGTCTCCTTTTGACCTACACATGTCACAAAACTCATAACACATATATAGATATATGAAACTATGTTAATTTTCTAGTTTCTAATCATAAATTCACTTAAAATACATAAAATAAATAACTTTGGAGAACAAGGATCCTAACCCATATATTTATGTAAATGGTTATTTGATGTAGGGTTTTAGGTCAAATGGCTATGAAATAAGAGCTAAATGGTTATGACATAATGGAAATATGTATGAATATGGAGAACATTTTTGAGACTCAACATACTCCCCAACTGAAGTTGTTGCATGTCCTCATGCAACCATTGCAATGATTCATTTGTCCATGAGTTGATCTTTTATGAGTTTTGACTCATATAGATTCATTCCAAACTTTGCTTCTTGATTTTTCCTTTTTGGCAAAGTATAATACATTTGATTGCAACATTTTTTTATTTTATTTTTTATTTTCAATGGTTGGTTCTTGTGTAACAACCATTTTTTTTTTCAATGGTTGGTTCTTGTGTAACAACCATTTTTTTTTTTTGAAGCATTGGTTCTTGTGTAACAATGCTTTATTTTCTTTGTTGCATCAAAGTTCATGAAAACATTTAGAATCAATTACTTCATCAATGAATTGATCATTTGCAAGGCACATAATCTTTTGGATCATGTTGCAACAATAGTTGGTTGGGAAGTATATGTGGGTGGAAATGAAATGAAAATGTGTGATAGTGTATGACATGTGGATATGAAATGATGTCCCTTCCCCCCCCCAACTAAAGATATGACAATGTGGAAAAAGGAGTGAGGAATTTTTCCAAAGTTACAATTTTAGCATTTTAATGAATTACATGACTAGAAATTAGAAAACAACATACCTTCACTTACCTTAAATGTGGATGAGTTGTGTATGTGTGGTAGCTGCAAAATTCTGATCATATTCTTCTTCAAGTGGCTGAACAAGAGGAGTCATGGATAAAGAGATGAGATGACTTTTTATTGCTTCTACTAAAACTTGCTGAAATCTGCTCCAAAATGCTGAAAATAATAGTCTTCATGTCTTCAAACTCATTAGCATAATTCCTACTATGTGAAAAGATGTTCTGATGTCGAACATAGTAGGAAATTGTTGACTTAGTGGCCATTAATGGATGCCACTAGTCAACACGAGAACTCTCACCATCGATGACAATGAGAGTCAAGATGCCCAAACACATCTTGCTAGGTACGAATGATTTTGCTGATGTCGAGTCACCTAGAAGATCTGACGAACAAGAGACATTAATGTATTCCCATTGTTTGTCAGCATGAGAACTTGCCATTAAGACATGCAAACCTCAAGGTGTTTTACAAAGAACTTAGACTCAAAGGACTATAGACTCAATAGTTTGCATTGAAGCAGGGCTTATTTGCGGAATGAAAATGACAAGAAATGGAAGATGGAAATGGAAGATGAAAATGGAAATGGGCAATAAGCATGTGAATGAGCCTCTTTCTTTTATTTGTGGGTTATGAATGGACAAAAAGAAATGGAAAGTGGATGTGAATGTAAATGGAAAACATGAAGTGAAATGAGGTGAATGGTTTATTATGAGGTATGGATATGATGGAGACAATAGTATCTGAAAGTTTTTCAAGTGTTTGGATCTGATTTTGCATCAGCATATTTCCTCCTCTTTGTTGTTGATCATCCTCTTATGAAATAAATTGGTCTCTTAAAGAGACACCATTCTCTTGTAGTCATTTGTCCTTCCTCCTGGAACCTGCAAAAAAAACTAATACTTCTTCTGCAATGGAATGTAAGATTATCAAAGGAGAGAGGTGATCAATCTCTCTAGTTATGATATTTACACACAAAACTAAGAATTTGTATTAATGAAACAAGTTCTCAAAGGGAAAATCAAAAGAATTTATACCTGTTTTGGAGTTAGTGCCTCAAGTTGAATATAGCTTCTTTTCAGCAATTTATTTCATTATTTGCCATTTCAAACTCTAATGTGGATTTCTCATTGTGTAGATCTTGTTGAGACCTTTCTAATGATACTTAAATCATCAAAATCTGATTTTGTATGAAAAAGTTAGGCTGATTTGAACAATGAGGTTTTTCAGCTGCTAAAAATCTTGAATAAAAAGTTAGTCATTCATCTTTCATCATTAGTCCAAAATTAATCAATACCTTCAGAAAAAGTGAGCAAATAACTTATTCATTTCATTGATTCAAATTTTTTTTTTTTAATAATTTTTTTTTTTTTTAATTTTTTTATTATTTTTTTAATTTTTTTAATTTTTAATTTTTATTTTTATTGAAATAAAACATGGATGAAATAATTGTCCTTATAAATATTTTTTTTGAAATAAAATCATGCCAATGCCTCTTTCATGCAAAATCAAAATAAAAAGCTTGAAATTTCTAAAGTCAAATTCCTAACTATGAAGGAGATGAAGGCAGAGTCCTTTTCAATTTATACAACTTGCATTTGATGTACATGTGATAATGTGTTTGCCTCAAATAATCCATTTGTCATTCATCATATGCCACCACACATGACTCCTGCCACATTTTCCCTCAAATAAGGAAATTAGTTCCTTGATTATTTCTCAAAATCGTGACTGTTTTCATAATAAAAAAAAACATTTTTCTCTCACGCACACTGCAAATTAGTGCCCCGAAGAACCCTAAATTTCTCCCAAATGGCTGCGAATTTCAGAAAGTTCTTATAAGATTACCTAATTCACCCCGTTCCCGAAAACACCCATGTTTTAGTTTTTTCTAATTCGTCCTGGTTTGCTCAGAAAATTCGTTTTAAAATCGGGTGTTTTTGACAATTACGCATTTCGTTTTCTGACAATTATTTGTGATTTGATTTGTTTTTATTTTTGCAGGTTTTGAAGTGTAATGGCTTGTATCTTACAGAGAAGTTTAGATTGATCTTCCTCATTCCAATTACTTGCAATGTAATCTACAATCTTCTCTTCATCAACAGTCTGAAATCTTCTCTTCATTAGCAATTTCTTCATATGATACACTTCCATTGTATGTCCCTATAATTGAATTTATAATCTTCTCTTCATCAGCAAATTGCAATCTTCTTCTCATCAACAATTTGCAATCTTTTCCTCATCAACAGTTTCTTCATGTGATATACATTCATTGTGTGCAATTTTTTTTTAAAATGATTTCTAATAACTGTTGTTTGAGGAAAAACGAATATGAAAAAGAGAAAGTTCCTTTTTTTTTATAAAAATTGCAGTGCATGGGTCTTTGTGTGGATTGAAGGTCTGCATATATGCGTAAAGCCAAGCCAAAGAATGGCCTCATGCGTATGCGTGGGTCTTATTTTCATGAGTTTTTTTTTTTTTTTTAATTGATTTGTTAATAAAATTATGTATGTGATATTTTCAAAAATTTAAAAATACACATATATATTCATTAAACAAAACAATTTATTGAAATCAAAGTTTTTCATGAAAACAATTTTTTTTTTTTAAATTGTTGAATCAATTGAAATGATGAAGTTTTATTTTGTCTCCTCTTTTTTTTTTTCACATAACAATTCTTTTTCTGATCCTCCAGATCACACAAAGTGCAGGAGGAGAGCATACTCAAGAATTATTAATTTTTTTTTACATAACAATTCCTTTTCTGATCCTCCAGATCACACAAAGTGCAGGAGGAGAGCATACTGAAGAATTATTAATTTTTTTAGATGTAAGAAATAAGGCTACCTAGTTACACTTCCCCGGCAACGGCGCCAAAATGTTTGGTCAATTTAGTGTCCTAAATTGCTAACATAAACTATCAACCAGGGATTCGTAAGCTGACGAAGTGTGGCGCACTATATGTGCAAGATAACCTATCTCTTACTTTTTGTCGTTTTTGGATTTTTATGAAATTCTAAAAGACAAGTATGGTTATGGATATTCAAGGCAATGATGTCCTTTATAATGATTTACCAACTTTAAACTGAAAAAGGAATTTGAAACATACAATGACAAAACTTGAAAGGAAATGAAAATGTGCTACTGAAATGAAAAAGGTGCTGCTAATCTAATAAATCAAAACAGTGAACTAGTGAGCATGAAACCAAATTATTCTTGCTGCTGTCTAAACACAAAAGAAACTATGCCGAAAGAAATCCAAAAGTTGCAATAAAGTAAATCTAAATCAAATTACATCAACTTGTCTTCTGATCCCTCATCATTAGTCCAGCTATGATTTTCGGAAGTAACCATAAACAACTTGAGTAACTGATATCTAACTTGCAGAAAGTAAATTAATATCAAACCACACATTCATAATTCAATCCCTCACCATCAGTCCAGCTGTGGCTTTCGGAGGTAACTGAAGATGTCATGCACAATTTAATATTTCTAATCTTGCAGAAAGGAAACTAATACCAAACTACACATTTCATAATACAATCCCTCACCATCAGTCCAGCTGTGGCTTTCGGAGGCAACTGAAGATGTTATGAGCAGTTTAATATATCTAAATTTGCAGAAAGGAAACTAATATCAAACCACACATTTCATAATACAATCCCTCACCATCAGTCCAGCTGTGGCTTTCGGAGGCAACTGAAGATGTTATGAGCAGTTTAATATATCTAAATTTGCAGAAATGAAACTAATATCAAACTACACATTTCATAATACAATCCCTCACCATCAGTCCAGCTGTGGCTTTCGGAGGTAACTGAAAATGACATGAGCAATTTAATATATCTAAATATAACTACTGAAGCAAATGTGCAAGATTGAAATAAACAAAGCAATACCGGAATTAAACAAAAACTAAGAAAAAATAAATTAACAGCAGAACAATATTGATTCCATGTCATTAGTCAAAAGATATGCAAATGCCCGGGCTGCCATGAAAAATTATCCTAAAAGCTATGATTTCAGAAAGCAATCTAAGTAAGGAAATATGACAAAACAGAATTGAAAGCAACTTATCTAGAAAACATGTAAAAGCCTCCTTGGATAGCAGGGGCCCTCTGCTACCAATTTGGTGAAGTCCTTTAGCTCCTTAAAGATAAGATCACAATAGCATCAAAGAACTAAGCTTCTTTATTCAAAAACTCATAAATCTACATCCCATTCCATCTTGAACTTTGTTACAAATCTACTTCATCATTACTTCCTCATTACTTTCTCATTACCTATGATAGGAGAAAGCTTCTCCTATTTATACAAAATACGAGGAGACATCTCATTAATGGGAGTCCATGAATCTCTCCCTCCATCTCTAGATTTACAATCAAAATAGGAAATGATAAGACACATGTCTTTCTAGAGTTTTAACACAACTTGAGGAATGAGACACATATCCTCTTAGAGTTTCAATACAACAAGGAAGTGAGACACATATCCTCTTGATCCCATAATCTTCTCCAACCAAATTCGAATTTGGCTTTAGAGTGCCACATAAGGGTCTTCTAGAAGTCTCCTTTTTCTAATCATAAATTCACTTAAAATACATAAAATAAATAACTTTGGAAAACAAGGATCCTAACCCATATATTTATGTAAATGGTTATTTGATGTAGGGTTTTAGGTCAAATGGCTATGAAATAAGAGCTAAATGGTTATGACATAATGGAAATATGTATGAATATGGAGAACATTTTTGAGACTCAACAAAAATTCCTTTGAGATTAGGCATATAAGTTTAGGCTACCTTTAGAGGGTTTCTGGGCTCAATTTAGAGTTTAAAACAATGCGCAACATAAACAGGGTTTTTTTAGAAATTTTGACAGGGTTTGGCCTATCTTTGAGATATTTTAATAGGCTTGTTTGGGTGGATTCTAACTCTGAATGTAATTTGTTCCTTTTTTTAAAGTCATTTCAAATTGAAACAGGCTTAATTGCTGGAGGAATACCTGTTATATGCAGGTACTGGTTTTTGAAGAAGTCTCTAAGGTTTTTGAATAAATTCAATGGTGTCTGTCTGATCTCTGGAGCAATTCAAAGCTCCTCGGCAATCTTCAACAGGTACAGGCTGAAATTTGCAGGTTTTTGGCATGAAAATGGTGGAAAATGCTTGTTTAAAAGTTAGAATAGCTTATACAGTGGTTACGCGTAGAAAGAGATAAAATCAGTGCATTTCCAATGTTTTTTAGGCAAATTAGGGTTAATTAGCGCCTGCAATAAATGGCGGTCAAGTCAACAATGGTGGTTTTCGGGCTCAAAGGGTATAAAAACGAAAGTGGTTATCGCATTCGTTTTAGGTGGTAAGCATTTTTGGATGAAACAAACGCGATCTAGTGAGAAAGAACCACGTGGAGGAGCGAGAAAGTTTGAATACCACCAATTTCGCGTACAAATGAGATAGTGGATATCGTGCAACTTTATTTGCAATATGGATTTTCTACCGCTGGATCGTGAAGGACTCATGTGAACGGTCAAGATCTACTTTGAGAGCTGCATCAAGATTTGGGAGTGGGGTCTAGTGTTAGGACCCTATATTACTAGTATAGTCCCTTATTATTGTTAGTGTAACTCCCTTATTGTTATTATTGTACCCCTGTAACCCCCATATTGTTATTATTGTGGCCTTAAATTATTATTGTTAGGTCGACTAGGATTACATTGAGGCCCACTAGGATTACATTGTGGCCCCATGGACTCCTATATATAGAAAGGAGGTTTTTTAATTTGTATCGTCCAATTCTTGTTCATTCATGTAATGTATTGGAGGTTTCCCCCTCGAAGTGGCTTATTTCTAAGGAATTGATATCTTTATTCTTCTATTTTTGGAGTTGGTTTCACAACATTTGGTATCAGAGCTTTGAGATTCTAAGGTTTCGCTGCTCCAAATAGGCCAGCATGGCATTTTCGCTATAAATTTTTTCTACGAAGGTTCAAAATCTGAAATTTTTAGATTGCAAAGCCAAACTCCTGAGAACATCGTCACAAAATTTCAGACCTTGGTTCGCAATATTTACAGAGATATGATCTGTGAAAGTTAGGTCATTTTGCAGGCTCCTAAATTTAACCTAAACAGGTCATCGCGATATTTTCGTAATAACGTTTTTTCTACAAAGGTTCAAAAGATAAACTTTTTAAAGTGTGAAGCTGAAATCTTGAGGAACATCGTCACAAAATTTCAGACATTGGTTCGCAATATTTGTGGAGATATGATCTGTGGAAGTTAGGTCATTTTGCAGGCTCCTGAATTTAACCTAAACAGGTCATCGTGGAGTTTTCGCTATAACTTTGTTTCTACAAAGGTTCAGAAGTTGAAATGGTTAGGGTGCGAAGAAAAAATCCTGAGGAACATCGTCGCAAAATTTCAGATCTTGGTTCGCAATATTGGCAGAGATATGATCTGTGGACATTAGGGATTTTTCAGGCTTCTGAATTTCATCTCAAATAGGTGATCATGGAAAAATCTTCATAACTCTCTCTCTGAGCATCAGATTGGAATGCTGTAAAAAGTGACCACAAGTAAACGGAATGCAGTTTTCTTTCTATCAATTTCAGAGCCAAAGGAGTAAACAGTGACACATGGCAAGTCATAAAAGTTCGCTCTAATGAACTAGTCCATAATTGGGTCATTGTGGGAGATTCAACATAAATTTGTCGTGAAGAATCCAAATCAGATCAGACCTATGGCACTGGAAAGAAGCTTCATAGGGCTACTACAGTGCCAAATTTTAGATATTGAGGATCTACAATTATAGAGATAATTCAATTTCAATATCGAGCTCCTCCAAAGCAAGTAAAAGCTGTGTATTTTTTTTTTTCTGAATTGCATAAGTCTTGTTTTAAGAATCAAGTTGAATTGATTCCAAGGGCATATTGTAGAATAGATATCAGTATTTGATTCTATAATGGCCCCTAAAAATAATTCAACACCCATTAAGCCTTTAGAAGACTCTACTATGACTCATGAAGACGGAGAATGGAAACATGACATATCAAAATTACAAGAGCAAGTGCAAAAAATTTCTCTCTCGCAAAGAGAAACAAAAAGTGACATGGAAGTTTTGAAGAAAGGTGTGGAAGCTAAGATGGATGGTTTGAAGAAAGGCGTGGAATCTAACATGGATGGTTTGAAGAATGGAATGGATGGCATGGAAGTTGGCATGGAATCTAAGATGGATGACATGGAAGCTAAGATCGATGAAAAAATGGAAAACATGAAGAATGATCTAAAAGCAGACATGGAAGGTTTGACAAAGTTGATACAAGAAATGTTTCCTAATGGTGAAAAGATAGTAGAGGAAACTCATGATGAGAACAAAATAAATGTTAATCGTGATTTCATAAAATCTAATGTTGGGGGGAAGAACCACCATATTCCAAAAATGGATATAAGGAAGTTTGATGGAAAGGATCCTGTAACATGGATACTACAGATGGAGCAATATTTTGATCTCCATAATGTGCAAAATACACAAAAGGTACGCATTGCAACTTTACATTTAGAACAAAATACATTTGTATGGTATCGATGGCTTTGCTCCCGTAAAAAAATTGTCACTTGGTCAATTTTTATGAAGGAAATGATAGCACATTATGAGGATACAAAGAGCAACACCTTCTTTAGCCAATTGATAAATCTCAAACAAAAGTGTTCAGTGGGGGAGCACATTGAGGACTTCCAAAAATTGAATATAAGGGTAACTAATATTTCAGAGGAACATAGGATTGATCTCTTCATAGGTACTTTAAAGGATAACATCCAACATGAAGTTCGCGTTTTGGAACCTGATTCATTGGAGAAGGCATTCAGGTTGGCAAGAAAAATTGAATGTAAAATTATGGCGACAAGGAAGCCTACCACTCACTTCTATAAAGAGGTAAGTGTTGCTACTCCTAGATTTCCACAACCTACAAGGTTGACACCACAACAATTGGAAGAAAAAAGAGCAAAAGGGCTTTGCTACAGTTGTGATAGCAAATACACTAAAGGTCATAAGTGTGCTGAGAAGAAATTATTTTACATAGATTGTGAAGAGGAAGAAGAAAATGAACAAGAATTTTCAAAAGAAGAGGGTATACACTAGGAACCAACCCTAGAAGAGGAATAAATGAGTCCGACCATATCATGTAATGCATTGGTAGGAATTACCACTCCTCAAACTCTTAAGATAGAAGGACATATCAAGAAGAAAAAGGTAATAGTGTTGATTGATTCAGGTAGTACCCATAATTTAATTCATTGTAAGGTAGCCAAGGAATTGAATTGTTTCCTATACCCAACACCAGAATGTCAAGTGATGGTTGCAAATGGAGGAACTATAAATTTCTCTGGAAAATGCCATAATATCAATCTAACCATGGGGGAATATGTATTGAATAGTCCAATGCTTTTGATTCCTATGGGAGGTGTTGATGTCGTACTAGGAGTACAATGGTTACAATCTTTGGGGATGATAGCTTTTAATTTTCAAGAACTTTTCTTGAATTTTTTTTCAGAAGGTAAGGAAGTTGAATTACGAGGTATTGCAGGGAAGCTGGGAAAGATAATAAGCTCTAATGTCATGACAAAGCTTCTAAAGAAAGAACAACGAGGCGTAATTGCAAAATTATGCTCACTAGAAGTTCCAACATCAAAATCATCTATTTTTGCAGATCTCCAAAAAGTCTTGGACAATCATTCCAAGGTGTTGGAAACTCCCAAAGGACTCCCACCTATTCGTGATCATGATCATGCTATTCATTTGGTTCCTGAAAGTGTTCCTCCAAACATCAGGCCTTATAGATATCCTTATGTCCAAAAGAGCGAAATTGAACGTATGATTACATAAATGTTAGAGGCTGGTATAATTCAACTTAGTCAAAGTTCTTTCTTTGCTATTGTAGTATTGGTACACAAGAAGGATGGATCACGGCACATGTGTCCATATTATATGGAGCTTAATAAGCTCACCATTAAAGATAAATTTCCCATTCCTGTGATTGATGAATTATTGGATGAATTACATGGAGCAATTTATTTTACCAAGTTGGATCTTTGCTCAGGATATCATCAAATTAGAATGAAGACTGAAGATATTCCGAAGACAACATTTCAAACTCATGAGGGTCATTATGAATTTTTTGTCATGCCTTTTGGCCTTACCAATGCACCTTCTACATTTCAAGGATTGATGAATTCCATTTTCAAACCCTTCCTTAGAAATTTTGTGCCAGTATTTTTTGATAATATACTAATCTATAGCAGGTCTTGGAAGGATCATGTTCAACATGTTGACAATGTGCTCAAACTATTGCAGGAGAAACAATTGTATGCAAAAACATCCAAATGTTTCTTTGGAGTATAAGAGGTGGAATATTTGGGTCATATTGTATCTCACGAGGGTGTTAAGGTAGACCCTAACAAAATTAAAGCCATTAAGTAATGGAAAGTCTCCACAACCATTAAGCAGTTGCGAGGATTTCTCGGGTTAACAGGGTATTATCACAAGTTTGTTAAAAATTATGGGAGAATAGAAACACCTCTAACAACATTATTAAAGAAAGATGCATTTTCATGGACTCCTAAAGCAAATAAGGCATTTGAACATCTTAAAGAGGCATTGTGCCTAACACTAGTCTTAGCTACGCTAGACTTCACAAAAACCTTTATTGTGGAATGTGATGCCTCAGGAAATGGAATTGGTGCTGTTTTAATGCAAGAAGGAAGACCCATTGCTTTTGAAAGTCATCCAATCAAAGGAAAGTATTTACAGAATGCTATTTATGAGAAGGAAATGTTAGCAGTACTGCATGCACTAAAGAAATGGCGACCTTACCTAATGGGAAGACACTTCAAGGTAAAAATTGATCATGATAGTCTTAAACACTTTTTGGAACAGAGACTATCTTCAGAAGAGTAGCAAAAATGGGTGACAAAGATGTTGGGTTATGACTTTGAAATAATATACAAAAAAGGGAAGCTAAATGTTGTTGCAGATGCACTCTCAAGAAAGAATGAAGAGGTGGAAGCATTGCTTTATGCCATTTCTATTATCCAACCAGATTGGATAACCGAAGCAAGGGATGAATGGAAGAAGGACGAAGAAGTGTGGACACTCATTCAAAAGTTGCAGCAAGATCCTAGTACATCCGATACATTTAGTTGGAAAAATGATTCCTTATGGTACAAAGATCGCTTATATCTTTGTAAGAATTCCCAACTAAAACAAAAGATTCTTCTGGAATTGCACACTTCTCCTTTAGGAGGACACTAAGGATTTTTAAAAACTTACCACAGGGTGAAGAAAGAATTTTTTTGGGATGGCCTTAAATCTGATATTCAAAAGTTTGTGGCGGAATGTTTGGTTTTCCAGCAGAATAAAGTTGAGACAATTAAGACCCCAGGTCTTCTACAACCTTTATCCATTGCAAGCCAATGTTGGGAGGAGATTTCAATAGATTTTATCACAAGTTTACCTAAGTCCGAAGGAAAGAGTGTCATCATGGTGGTAGTTGATAGAATTACCAAGTATGCACACTTTTGTGCATTATCTCATCCATTCAAAGCTAGTACAGTTGCTACTACATTTATGGAAACAATTCAAAAGCTACATGGAAACCCAAAGGTTCTTATGAGCGACATAGATCCCATTTTTACTGGAAATTTTTGGACAGAGCTATTTTCTTGTTTGGGTACTCAATTAGCTCATAGCTCATCTTATCATCCTCAATCCGATGGTAAAACTGATATAGTAAATAAATGTTTGGAAGGATATCTTCGTTTTTTTGTATTTGATAAACAAACACAATGGGTCAAGTGGTTACCTCTCGCTGAATGGTGGTTTAACACTTCCTTCCATACTGCAACAAAAATGACCCCATTTATGGCACTTTATGGATATCATCCACCGTCCATCACATCATCTTTAAGAGAAAATTCGAAGGTTCAAGTAGTGGAAGATCACATCGAGCATCAACAAGAAGTTCTCCAACTCTTAAAGGATAACCTGAATTTGGCACAAAATTGAATGAGACAATAGGAAGATCAACATCGCATCGAGAGAAGTTTTGATGTAGGAGACTGGGTATTTTTACAGCTACAACCATACAAACAAATGTCTCTCACGCAAGTTAAGAAGGATAATAAATTATCGCCAAAGTACTATGGTCCTTACATGGTGTTGCAAAAGATTGGTACTATGGCATACAAATTGGAGCTTCCTGCTTCTTCACGAGTGCATCCAATTTTCCATGTTTCATGCTTAAAGAAGGTTATAAGTGAAAATCTTCCAGTTCAAACAATATTGCCCGAACTTGATGAGGAAGGAAAAATCATATTGGAACCTGAAGCGGTCATGAAAAAAAGAACTCGACAACTACGAAATCGATCAATTTCAGAGTATCTCATCAAGTGGAAGAACTTACACACTGAAGATTCTACATGGGAGGATGAGAATTTTATACAGAAGCACCCAAAGCTACTCAAGCGTCGAGGACAACACTTTTTGAAGGGGAGGGGCATGTTAGGTCCCTATATTATTAGTATAGTCCCTTATTATTGTTAGTGTAACCCCCTTATTGTTATTATTGTACCCCTGTAACACCCATATTGTTATTATTGTGCCCTTAAATTATTATTGTTAGGTCGACTAGGATTACATTATGGCCTCATGGACTCCTATATATAGAAAGGAGGTTTTGTAATTTGTATCATCCAATTCTTGTTCATTCATGTAATGTATTGGAGGTTGCCCCCTCGAAGTGGCTTATTTCTAAGGCGTTGATATCTCTATTCTTCTATTTTTGGAGCTGGTTTCACAACATCCAGGGTCTAGTATATGCAGCGGGGTTGGTTATAAATTTTATGAATATGTGTTTATTGAAGTTTAAACTTTAGGCTTAAGTCATATATGTTTTTTAATTAAAACATTAACCAATGTTCTAATTACGGGCGCGTGTTTTATTATATAGTATTTAAACATTTTGATAAATGTTTAAAATTATAGGGGGCGAGGCATTTTGTTTTATTTGATAAGTTTAAACAAATGGGATAAGGGTGGGTTTTAATTCATCACATGGGTTATTTATAACATTGGCTTAAACATTAAGTAGAGGGTTTTGTGGGTTATTTAAAAATAAAAATGATTTAATACTATATGGGAGGGTGTAGTTTTAGGGAGTTAATAAATAAGTTAGAAGTTAATATGAAATAAAGGGATAATATAATGAATAAAAATACATGTTTTAACTCTAAGTAAAGTGTAAATAAAGCATAGCTTGTCTTTGTTGTATTTTTTCACACTTTAACTTAGGATAAATGCATTTTATGGGTTTTTGCATGATTTTTGAAAGGAAATGAAATTAGTTATTTAGGGTTTCACTTTTACTAAGTAAAAAATAGGTTTTTACTTAGGAAAAGGGATTATGATTATGGATGAAGGGTAAGTGTTGATGAATATAGGTTTTGTGTAGGAATTCAATATTTTTAACCAATCAGTTATCGAGCCTTGGGTCCGGTCCTAACAAAAGTAAGAGAAATGCTCCGAGCCTTTTTAACTGATAGTTTAGAATACTGAATAATTGTAGGGGAGGGGAAATTAGTGATTTTTTCTGGATGATGCTTTATTACATGTTTGCACAACTGCTTGCTACCTACCCATGTTTATTTCTAACATTTTTTACTTCATTTTCATGGGTGCATTTAGGCTTGCAACCCTAAATAAATTTTCTTTCAAAGCATAAAAACTATCTAAGTCTAACCTTATTTCATTCGAGGGCTCAGATTAAACTGTTGAGCTCCTCATTTATTCTCTATCTTATCTACTGATTTGTCAAGTTTATATTGTTTGACATATCTTTATTCTCTATCTAAAAAATAAAATTCAAAGCATGAAAAGTTAAGATTAAATTGTTTAACTGATCATGTATTATGGCATTTATTGACAATATGCACATAATCATTTATTTTTGTAGTAAAGTAAATAGTAGTGGCATTTTGACTTGCTCACTTTCAGGTCTTATTTTAATCTCTTTTTTCTTTTGGGGTCTATTTTTTCTAAGTCCTTTGATCATTCTTTTAGGAATTTTACCCTATTTTAATTTTTTATTATTTTTCATTTTTCAAATATGAGAAAACAACTTGCAGAAAGAAAGGTATGTACATATTTACAATACTATCAAAGTCAATTTAAAAATTTTGAATCCTATTATTATAGCACCCTAATAGTGGCTCCACTTGGGGATGACATTTCTTGGTGAAATGTTAAGAACTTTAAGACTAGTGGCCTTTGAAATTTGACTATGATAACCCTGTAAGTATCTTCTGATTTATGCAATTATTCATATTTATGATATTTTACCTCTCAAAGCTTAGGGCCTTCTCTCCGGGCTTCAACTTTTTTTGGAAAACATCCAATCCAATAAAAAATCTTCAATGTATATGTATAATGATCAAAGTAAATGAAACTAACTATTTGTTAACTCAGGAGAGTAGTAGTGCTTCAGCATTCTGACATTTACTGGTCCATTTGGCATAGTTGATCCATCCTTTTCTTTTAGGTAGAAATCATTATTACCCATATATCCATAAATCACAAAAGGTCCTCTCTATAGAAAATCAAATTTTCCATGTTTACCTTTGTCTTCTCTTCTTGAATCCCATTTTAACACTTTATCTCCAATGTAAAAATCTTCTTTAGTCTTTTTATCAAAAAATTTCTTTATCTTATCCTGGATAATTTGAGAATTGATATAAACTTCTTCCCTTGTTTATTGCAAGTGAATAGTTTGATTGATCCTTCTTTGAATGTCATTTGTTTCAACTTGTAAATATTTGATAATCTTCATTACTGGTACTCCTAGGGAGGATGCAAAAAAAACATCCATTCCATAGACAAGTTGGTAAGGGGATGTACCAATAGATTTTTTAGTTGTAAGTCTAACTGCCCATAAGGCATTGACTAAATTCTTATTCCAAGTATTTTTTTTATCTTCCAGTAACTTTTTGATGATTTTTACAAGGCTCTTATTTGAAGATTCAGCTAGGCCATTACCTTGAGGGTAATATACAGTAGAATAACCTAGGGTAATATGGTATTTATGGAAAAAGTCAATCATTTGCTTAGATTTGAATGCTGCTGTATTATCAATTATTATCTTTTGTGGACATCCAAATCTTGAAAGAATGTTACTTTCTAGGAAGGAGATAATGATAGTATCTGTGGCTTGCCTAGAGGGTATAACTTCAATCCACTTGGTAAAATAGTCAGTGGCTGTTAGAATCCACTTATCTTGGGCTGATAATGGGGGGTGAATTTATCCAATAAATTTAAGACCTCATTTTTGAAATGGAATTTCTGTAGAGATGGGCTTTAAGGGCAGGGGTAACAACTTTTTCTTACCCTCAAAGATTTGGCACTTATGACAGGAGGTCACATATTTTTTTGACATCTGCAAACAAAGTAGGCCAGTAAAAACTAGCTCTCAGGATCTTGTCTGCAGTAGTTTTCCAGTATAGATGTCCTCCACAGTCACCTACATGAAATTCTTGTAATATTTTGTCAGCTTATTTTTTTAACAAACAATTTAATAAAATCCCACTTTGATCTTTCCAAAAAAGTACATTGTCTAAAATACAAAATCTTACTGCCTTAAGCTTTAGGAATCTAGCTTTTGTTATTGATAAACAAGAAGGAGCTTGTAATTTTAGTAATACAAATATAATATTTGCATACCATGGTGAGTTTGAAAAGGCTTCACTGATCTCTGGAGTCACCATCTCTTCCAGATCATCTATTTGGGCAATAAAATTTATGTCTAGGGCATGACAACTTGATTCAGCCATCAGTCTGGCTAAACCTTGACATTTAATCAACTTTGTGGGTTTTATCTCTATGTCATATTATAAGATTGTGGCAATCCACTTACCTCTTCTTCCATCAGGACCATCCTGAGTAAGAATGTCTTTTACTACAGCATTTGGGAAATAGGCAATGATGTGAGAATAGAGAATGTAAACTCTGAAGTATTTAATGGCCTTTACCAAAACTAAGGCTTGTTTTTCCATAATATTGTACTTCAAAGATGCATCTATAAGTGTTCTGATAAAGAAAGCTACGGGCTGTCCATAACCTTGGTCTTTTTCCTCCAGTAAAACTACAACAATGGTGTGTTCTAAAGAGATTGAAAAAGTGATGAAATCTTTTTTGAAATCAGGACTTATAAGGACTGGGGTTTTGGTTAAGGCCTGTTTGATGGATTCAAAATATTGTTTGGCCTCCACAGTCCATTTAAGGACTGAATCCTTTTTAAGCATGCTATTTATTTCATTAATTATCTCAGCTAAATTAGATATGAATCTTCTTAAAACATTAATCTTACCTAGAAAGGCTTGTAATTATTTTATGTTTCTTGGTGGATTGATGTTAATAATTTCTTCTATTCTTGCAGGATCTATTCTAATTCCTTCCTTACAAATTATGTGTCCTAGTAACTTGCCTTATTTTAATCCAAATAAGGTTTTCTTAGGATTTAATGAGATGCCAAAATTTCTGAATTTTATAAAGACTTGTCTAAGATGATCTAAAAGTTCATAATCAGTCTTAGAAAATACAGTTATGTCATCTAAGTAAATTACCAAGAATTCATGAATTTCATTTGCAAAGTCTATATCCATAGCTCTTTGAAAGGTTGCCCTTGCGTTCATTAAACCAAAAATCATTTTTACATACATAAAAGTGCCCCAAGAAGTAGTAAAAGTTGTTTTGGCTTGATACTCTAGTTGGACTAAAATCTGTTTGTATTCTGAAAATCCATCTAAAAGAGAAATCCTAGAAGATCCAACTACCCTTTGTAAAATATTATCCATTTTTGGTAAAGGATAATTATCTTTTAAGGATACTTTGTTTAGATTCCTAAATTCAACACATAATCTAATCTCTCATGTTTTCTTTCTGGTTGGAACTAGGTTAGAAACCCAATCAGAATATCTAATTGGTGCAATTATTTGTGCACCATACATTCTTTTTACTTATTTTTCTATTAAGGGCATCAAAATAGGGTTGATTCCCCTTAAATTTTGTCTAAAGGGCTTTTGATCTTCTTTTACAGGAATTTTATGTTGAATTATGTTGGTGTCATAGGATTTAAGGTCCTCATAACTCCAAGCAAAAACATTTTGGAATTCCTTGAAAAGAGCAATATATTTTTCCTTTTCCTGTTTAGGTAAGGCTTTGGAAAGTTTGATCATTTTGGGTTTCAGTTCTATGCCTGTGTTGCATTCTTCAATGTCAGACCTAAGTGGCTCCATTTTGGGTTTTCTAGAAACATCATTTGAGTCAAATAAATCTTCTAATGGAGTTAAACCTTTTGGTAAGAAATTATCTTTGAGATTTAATATATCAGATTCTTCATCAATTATCTCATCAATTTCTACTCTCTAATTTATCTATATCTGATTGATTGGATTTAGTTGGTCTAGAAAACTTTAATTTATTTACATCTACATTATTCAAATCAATGTTATTGTCTAAATCTTGATCCATGGTACAATCGGTGTCTATTTTACAGTTCTGAAATTCACCTCCAGTATTCATAAAATTATAAATTTGCTGATCTTGTGAAAAAATCTGCCAATATTTGAGGTTGTCTGGGATTATTGGTCTGTGTTTTACTTCTGCAATATACATATGATTAGGCTGAAAAGGTAAATTACAAGTGCTAGCAAATGTTGCTAAATAATGTGCTTGTAGATTTTTCTTTCTTGGTATTGCAGAGAAATTACATTCCAATAAATCATTAATCAAATCTAGTACAATCTCTCTATATTGACATAATCTAGGATTGTAAACAGAATATTCACCTTTAATTTGTTTTACAATTAACTCTGAGTCTCCCATTATTTCTATTTTTTTACCTCCTAAATTTCTGATTATTTGGAGTCCTAAAATGCGGGCTTCATACTCAGCCATATTGTTTGTGCATTTGAAATTCAGTCTAAAAGCATGGCCTTCTGCATGATTTTTCTCTATATTGGTTATCCATACTCCTGCTCCTGCTCCTACCTTGTTGACTGAGCCATCAAAATCTAAATGCCATAAAGATTCATGAAAGATGTTATCATTGTTTTGTGTTTTCTTTTATTTCCTTAGTTCAGTCTTGATTTCATTATCAGTTTCAGCATTACATAGGATGAATGAATCTAGGTCAGTAGGTGTAGCATAAATTGGGTAATTTATTGATCTTGCTGCATTACTTTCCATATATTTCATTAATTTTTCCCTATATAACTTCTTAGGTTGACCAAAAACTGGTATAGTAGCATAAGACACGTCCAATTGTAGAGATCCCTGTAACTTTGCTCCCCATGAGCGAGATAATAACACTCCATACTTGGGTGGGATATCAGCTACTACAATTTCCATAAGTATACTCTTACCAGGATATTGAAATAGTGTTACACATAAATCTTTGATTAATCCTAGGCATTTTACTTTGCTTGAGTCAAATGAAAATAAATTTTTGTAAGGCCTTGTAATGTCTAAGTTCAGGGTTTCCATTATAGCTTTGGGCATTAAATTATGTGAAGCTCCTGAATCTAACATTGCGTTGTGTAAAAATTGATCATGAATGGTTAAAATGATGTAAAATGGAGGAATTGATCCATCTTGATGCTTTCCATTTACATATGGGCCAAATATCAACTCTGGTTGATCATCATTCAAGTTTATGGAGTCTTCTCCATCATTTATATTTAATGTTTCAGTGATGGTTGATTTATACAAATCATGTTTTACCAATTCTATTAAAGGAATTGGTATTTTCAACTTTGCAATTTCAGTTTGTATGTTGAATGAAGGTTGAGATTTACTTATTTGAATTAACTCTTCTTTGGTAACTATAGTTTGCATTGGTTTATCTTGTTTTTCTACAATTATATTTTCATTTTCAGTTTGAGTTTCTTGTGTCTTACTGATTTTTGTTTTCTTTTCAGGAATTGTTTGTGAAGCAGTAGATGTTTTTTCAGATTTAGAATTGTCAGAAGCTGTTTTTGCAGTGGAAACTTTTGGATCTGCTGATTTTCGATCAACAATGGATGTTTTAGGATCTAAGTTTGTTGTTTTAGCAGAATCAGATGCTTTTGCAGTAGAAAATTTTTGTGAATCTTTTCTAGCTTGAGAAACTTCATCTGTTATGTCAACAATCTTAGGGCCTTGTGAAATTTTAGGATCAGAAACTTTTTGGGAAGAACTAGAGTTTTGCCTATTTTCCCTAGGGAAAATTTGCAGAATTTTTTTTGTTGGGGCTTCTAAATATTTCTTATTTTCAATTTGTGTTGTTTTCTTAGTAGAAGGTTCAGTATTTTTCTTACTCCTAAGGTTATATTGCTTGGGAACTTCATTTATGGCAAAATCATAACCTTGTTTATAATCGAAGGATTCCCTTGAATCTAATTGGAGTTGTTGGAGTTCAAATAACTCTTGATCTTCCTGTGTGAGAAAGATAGTGTTATTATCATCTATTCCCATTAAATTTATGGTATCCTCATCCTCAACATTGTTTTGACAACTCTCAACATAGTTCTCCTGAAATGGAGGTCTTATTGTTTGGTTTGGGACTGATTCTTCTGATTTTCCTGAATTTATGTTTTTCCTAAAATTGAGATTTCTGATTTGCTGTTGATTATCCCACTGAGGTCTTATTTTTATGTTATATAATCTATCCATCATTCTCTCTAAAGTCTTAGCTAAACTATCTATTTTTATGTCTGAACTAGAGGCTTCTTATTTCATGGTTACTCTCCTCTCATTTCTCAATCTAGCTTTCTTTGCTAAAATGTTCACTTCTACACCTACAACATCCGTTTGCATTCTTTCTAATGTTTTTGAATTTTTTTTCTCTTAACTGATATGCCATGTTAGTGTCAAATCCATTTGGGAATTTGAGCAAGACAGAGTGAGGAGTAGGTTTTATATTTGTAGGAATTGAATTGTAAACATTGTTATACCTAGTGCAGTAGTCTTGTACTAACTCATTGGGAGCTCTCTTCATTGCATCAAATTCAGACAATATTTGTAGGGGGGTTTTCTTCTTTTCCCATTGATTTAAAAATAATCTATGGAAAACAGCTAAATCAGCTATACTACATGTAGTAAGACCTTTGAACCATTTTTTTAATTCTCATGTTAATGTTTGTGCAAACAACCTCATTTGTACATCTAATTCATCTATCTCATGGAGTTCAAAGTAATCTGTCATTTTTTTTATGTGCAGTATATTGTGTAGTAGCATCAAATTGTGGTATTTTACTTTGGTAATCTTGGGGCATGTCATGAAGTTTTCCTGGAAGAACTAGGGGAGCATACCTAGCAGCCATAGCTTAAATTCTAGCTTGGAAAGGAGGTAAAGTGGAAGTGCTTGGGGTTGAAATGGAGGAAGAGGCTGATGAAACTGTATTATAAAATGATGAACTAGAAGAAATAGTGGAAGAACTAAAGAATGAGGTGGAGGTACTAGGAAGTGAAACTAGAATATATGAGGAACTAGTAGGAAATGAGAATGATGTGTTTGAAAAAGTAGAAGGTAAAATAGTGGATGAAATGGATGTAGGGGATAAAAGAAATAATATTCTAGGTTGTAAGGGTAATCTAGGACTAAATGGATATGTAGATTAGATGGTATTAGAAATTATAGATGATGTAGTGGTATCTAAATGAGGAATGGAAGGTTTAGATGTATATGGTAACAGTTGGGCTAATTCTATGGCTTCATCAATTTCTTTAAGAATAGTGGCATTAATCTCTTCAATTTTGTCTTGATTTCTATCTTTCTTTAATTCAGATTCTACTGTAATATTTTTCTGTTTTGATTCCAAAAATGAAATAATAACAGGGTCTAAAATGGCAGTGCTTAAATTACTTTCATATTTGCTTCTGAACAAAGAATTTTCAAATTTCAAATCAAACTCTATATCCTGTAAACTCACTAATTCTTGTGGTAATGAATTGACTCTATTTAATGAAATTTTAACATATAAATCTTCTATTTGTTTTTTCTTTTTGCCAATTCTATCCGGGTTGTCTACTATAACAACAGGTTTAGGATCCGGGTTAGACCTAGTATAATAAACTTTCCTAGAATTCAGAATTACAATTTTTTTGATAAAATGATACTCACAACTTATAAAATAGTCTTAAAGGAAAAAAGATGATGGAAAAAGTTTCTTTAAAACTTATTTTATGACTAAGGATTGGTTAGTTCCCCAGTATGGTCACCAATATGTTATCACTCTAGTAATTCTAAAGTTGTGAGATTTTGGTTTAAAGTCTAAGAACATTAGAGGTAACCACAGACCAACTTTTAAACTCTAATATCTAGCCGTATTAGGGTTCAGAGAGAGCTCTCTCTATAAGATTTAACTTTGTTTGTTTTATAAAATATTAGGCTAGTTATGATTGTGCAATTTGGTTTTGGTTTGGTTGGTTTGGTGGGAAAAATAACCTAATGAGATGGATAGTGGGAAATATGTTTGTCCATTGGGCTGAGGAGTCAAAAATCAAGCAGACAGAGCTAGGATCAAGATCAAGAAATCAAATGTTTTCAGGGCAAGATAGATAACCCATGATGATCTTGGAAGGCTGTTTGGTGAGGTGATATGATCGGGATAAAGAGAAATAAAGGGTTATTTGATCCGGAAAAGGGAAGTAGTAGGCAGAGGTCAAACGGAAGAGGGATCAATTAAGGGTTCTCTACTCTAGAAATCAACAGAAAAAATAGAAATGATAAATAGTAAAGACAGGGTGCTTTTAACAAATCCTGAAGTAATACTCATGTTTATTCATTCAAATTTAGAACACATAATGGATGCACGTAACAAAGAAAGATAAACAATGACAAGTAGAAAATACTTCACTTCAATAGCCCATCACATGAATCCTGAAATATGATGCCAATTGATTCGATTCAGTTTTCTACTTGAATTTTGAGACACAAAAGCCTTCAAGTCCAACAAAAATGACTATAGAAATCTTCAGCAATTTATTCCACAACAATACTTCTAACGATGAATTATTTATACATAAATTTTTTAAAAATATCCTAGAATGCTTCTAGGAATTATCTAAGGAAAATAGAAATATATTTACAACAAAATAGAGAAAACTTCTTAAAAAATCAACAATCTATCCTATGTATCCAAATAAAATAGAAACTGATTATGGATGAGGCGTAGTTGGCTGCCTCGGTGTCCTTCTTGCTAGCTTTATATATTTCAAGTTGGTTTTGAAATCCGATCCACTTTATCTTATACTCTTTCACTGATTCTCTTTAATCTTTGATACTCTTTTCAATTCAGATACTCTTTAATCACTATAGAATATCTTTACTGCTGTAATAAAAATATGTTTTGACCGCAATTCAACAAACTGTTTTCTCTTTTCTCTTTTTTCCTTTTATCTTTCATAGTAAATTTGTTAATGAATGTCAATATTCATCATTTGGAATTTGTATCTTATTTAGCTTCTTGAAGTTTTCATCCACTTCTGTATACTTGGAAAAATTTGGTTTAATGACAAATAAGTGTCTTATTTCATGCTGCAAATAAAACAAGTCATCAAAACTTCTAAGTAAGACTTTTCTTGTTGGAGTGCCTTGTCCACCTGACTTTTCAACTTGCTCCTTTGCAAATTCTTTGATATTTTTATTGTAATCCTCCTGAGGCATTACTTTGTCATTGATGACCAAAATATTAGGCAAACTTCTTTGTCTCAAATTCTCAAATTTGACCATAAACTTGGTTATGGTGATGTTCATATTCTCACACTTTTCCTCAAGCTGTTTCATCAAATTCTTCTTGGTGAGGACTTTCCTTATTTCAAGGATAGTTTCAGTCCTGTCAATAATCTCAAGTTCTTATAGCTCTTGCTTGCTTTTGTTGTTAAGAAACTTGATCAATTATATTGCTTGTTCTGGTTTGTTATAAAGTTCATATTTAGTCTTCTGAATTTCTTCTAATGTTGCTTTGAGTAAATCTCTCTGTTCAAAATTCACTTGAATTGAGGGCCACACATCATTGATGGCTTCAATGATCTTGTTACGTAAATGTTTTTTTACATATGAAATCTGTTCATTCAAGGTTAATTCATTCTGTAACTTCTTCAATTCTTCATTTAGTCTAATAGCCTTTTGCTCATGTGTTTTGGCATTTATTTGAGCCAACTTGTTTTTATTTTCAAGGTTATCAACCATATTTTTCAATCTGCTAATTTCACTTGTCTCAAGTGACATTTCTTCCATAGATTTCACTAGTTTGCTGGCCTCATCTATAGGGTGAGCTGCTGTAGTAGATGACTCTATGGCTGATGTTGTAGATGATGTCACTGGCACTGCAGTAGCCAGTGGCTCTTTTGGGTGCCAACTCTTCTGTTAGAGTTGATGGCACAATTTTAGTGACTATAGGAATAACTGAAGGAATTTCTAGTGTTTTTGGTGTTTCTTTTTCCTGGACAAGTTTATCCATTTGAATCTCCATTTCTTTGATCTTTGCTGTCAACTAAAAAATCAAATTCATTATGTCATCCTTCTCATTTCGTCCTTCTATTATTTCCTTGGCTTGAGGATGTTCACTTGATGGCAATTAAGTTGTTTCCTCAATGCTGCAATGTCCTCATTTTTCTTCTTTAGTAATTGTTTTGCTGCTTTGACATTTGCAGGGTCATATCCAACCCATAAGACCAATTCTTCTAAAGATTTAATCCTGATATCTTTAGCTTATAAGGATGCTTTGTCAAGATTCATTTGATCTTTCATGTTTGTGATAGTGTTCTGAAGTTTCTGAACACTCATTGCTTTGGTATTAACAGTAGAGTACAACATCTCTAAACTATGTCTGTGAAATTCTATCTGATCAAGAGCATGCTTTTTTTCTGTTTGGACTTCTAAATCAATCTTCTTATAACCTGCCACTATCTTTGTAGTTTTCACTGTAGGCTGCAATACTGACATGATTAGATTTTTATTTGAGTAATCAAAGGCAAACAAAAGTCTATTTTGAATACTTGGTGTTTTTTTCAGATAGTGAGAGTAGATATCATTTTTGATCTCTTCATTCTTTAACTTGATCTGTTTGTACTTTTCCCTGATATCTAGATCTTTCTCCTCAGCTGTTTGTGAGGATGAAGCTTCCATGTTTGGTTTTTTTTCTATCAACTGTGCATTTCCATTATCAACCTGTTTTTCATTTCTATTGTCTGTATTTTTCTCATTTCTGATGATAGTGGCAACATCTATGTTGGTATCTGGGAGATCTGTTTCTTCAACATCAATGGTTACCTTCTCTTTAACCACTGGATCTATTTTGGGCCTTTTATTATATCTTATTTTGAAGTTATTTTCAGTAGTGGTTTCAAAAACATAAGTTTATTCTTGTCTGACCCTCTTGGTGGCTTTTTCTATTTGATCTACAGTTTGTAAAGTGTGACTAGTATCACTTTTCTTCACTGCATCTACTAAAGTATTTTCTGTCCACTCAGTCTGATTCACATATTTCTCTATCTGTAGTTTTGTCTCATGAATGTAGGGTGTCAGTTTACACTTAACCCTCATTTTACTTAGTATCCCTTGTGGATCATAATTCCAAGGAAAGCTTTCTTCAAATCTGTACTTTAATAATTGCTTAGCTGCTTTTGCCTCTGCATCTCTATGACTGCAAATGAATGGTCCCACTTGATTCTTCAATTTAAATTGTGTTTTCTTATTTTCTGTTAGGAAATTGATAGAGTCAAAGTTTAATATTTGCCTGATATACTCCAAGGCAAAAACCCTCATTGATACAATTTGGGTAGCTTGTAGGGTAACAAATTGGATCCAAACACTCTAATCTCAGTGTGCTTTTCATACAAGTACCAATCACCAATCTTGGTTTGCTCTAAAAATTGTAAAATCTTCTTCATCTCATCATTTATCCTTGGCTATTCAGTATTTGTTAACATTTTAATCAATGGATGGATGAAGGAATCTAAAAACTATGCATAGGTGAACTCCATGGACTCTTTCTTAATCAAAAAGGTCCAGAAAATAACTGAAAGAGGATTCCCTTCTATGTCAAGCTTTTGAAGGGTTAATGGAAAATTATCTGCTTGAAAATATAAGAACATGTGGAAGAGGAAGGATGTGTATCTGAAGACTCCTTTAATTGGCAGTTTAACCAATTGGTCATGAATATTGTCAGCAATAAACCCAACATAATCATAGAAAATAGATCGAGGTTTTCCTTGTGTGAAAGTGGATAGGAAACCTAAGATGGATTCATCTGTATGTTCATCAGTAAAGTACCTTAGGATGAAAGATAACATGGAAATTACATGCCTAGAACCCTCTGGAAATTTTGAAGTGGAATATGGAGGATTGATTTGAGGAATTTCTACATGTAAGGGCATGAATATTTGGAAGATTTGGAATATTTTAGGAAATTCAAGGCCAATATATAGCTTGGTAAGTGCTTCAATGGACAGAGGAATTGCTTCAGGATCAGGTTTGAGCTGTAACATTTGATTAATGGATTCAACAATAATGGTGAAAAGTACTTCTTTATTGGCATTGACTATTGCTCTTTGCTCAAGGATATAATGATGATGACATAACCTAATGATCTTTGGGCATGAGTGGGTAATTGGAACTACATATTTGGGCAAGTGTGATTCCCAAATTTGAGCTTCTTCAACATTATCTAAATATTTTTCATAATTCCATTTGTGAAGTTCCAACAAATTGAATTCTACAATAGGGTCTACTATCTTATAATCAAAATTTGTTAATGGAGTGTGCTCAATATCTACAACAGGGGGTTGTAGAGGATTTATAAATATGACAGTCTTAGAAGATGCAACTAGAGTAGATTTATGCATTTTGAGGCTTTTTGGACTACAAAACTCTGCTTTTTGGCTTTTCTGGCTATTCTGCAAGATTAAACAGTTTGTAGAAGTATTTTTTACTTTGACAGGGATTTCTTTGATAAAAATAGGCAAAATATGGTCTTTCCTTGGGTTTTTCATTTTAATTTTGGACTCTTAATAATATTTACAGACTTTTACTGGTTTAGAAACAAGAAACAGGGGTTTCTTGGGTTTTTTCAATGAGTAATTGGGCTAAAATTCCTTTGAGATTAGGCACAGAAGTTTAGGCTACCTTTAGAGGGTTTCTGGGCTCAATTTAGAGTTTAAAACAATGCACAACATAAACAGGTGTTTTTTAGAAATTTGATAGGGTTTGGCCTGTTTTTTAGATATTTTAATAGGTTTGTTTGGGTGGATTCGAACTCTGAATGTAATTTGTTCCTTTTTTTAAAGTCCTTTCAAATTGAAAAAGGCTTAATTGCTGGAGGAATACCTTTTATACATAGGTACTGGTTTTTGAAGAAGTCTCTAAGGTTTTTGAATAGATTCAATGGTGTCTTTCTGATCCCTAGAGAAATTCAAAGCTCCTCGGCAATCTTCAATAGGTATAGATTGAAATTTGCATGTTTTTGGCATGAAAATGGTGGAAAATGCTTGTTTCAATGTTGGAATAGATTATACAGTGGTTACACGTAGAAAGAGATAAAATCAGTGCATTTCCACTATTTTAAAGGAAAATTAGGGTTAATTGGCGCTTGCAATAAATGGCGGTCAAGTCATCAATGGCGGTTTTCGGGCTCAAAGGGTATAAAACCGCGAGTGTTTATCGCGTTCATTTTAGGTGGTAAGCAGTTTTGGATGAAATGAACATGATCCAATGAGAAAGAACCACGTGGAGGAGGGAGAAAGTTTGAATACCACCCATTTTGTGTACAAATGAGATGGTGGATATCGCGCAACTTTATTTGCGATATGGATTTTTTGCAGTTGGATCGTGAAGGACTCATGTGAACGGTCAAGATCTACTTTGAGAGCTGTATCAGGATTTGGGAGTGGGGTCCAGGGTCTAATATATGCGGCGGGGTTGGTTATAAACTTTATGAATGTGTTTATTAAATTTTAAACCTTAGGCTTATAGGATAGGCGCGGGGTAATAGTCATATATGTTTTTTAATTAAAACATTAACCAATGTTCTAATTACAGGTGCGGGTTTTATTATATAGTATTTAAACGTTTTTATAAATGTTTAGAACTATAGGGGGTGGGGTATTTTGTTTTATTTGATAAGTTTAAACCAATGGGATAAGGGCGGGTTTTAATTCATCACATGGGTTATTTATAACATTGGCTTAAACATTAAGTAGAGGGTTTTGTGGGTTATTTAAAAATAAAAAGGATTTAATACTATACGGGAGGGTGTAGTTTTAGGGAGTTAATAAATAAGTTAGAAGTTAATATGAAATAAAGGGATAATATAATGAATAAAAATACATGTTTTAACTCTAAGTAAAGTGTAAATAAAGCATAGATTGTCTTTGTTTTATTTTTTTCACACTTTAACTTAGGATAAATGCATTTTATGGGTTTTTGAATGATTTTTGAAAGGAAATGAAATTAGTTATTTAGGGTTTCACTTTTCTAAGTAAAAAATGGGTTTTTACTTAGGAAAATGGATCATGATTATGGATGAAGGGTAAATGTTGATGAATATGATTTTTGTATAGGAATTCAATATTTTTAACCAATCAGTTATCGAGCCTTGGGTCTGGTCCCAACAAAAGTCAGAGAAATGCTCTGAGCCTTTTTAACTGATAGTTTAGAATATTGAATAATTGTAGGGGAGGGGAAATTAGTGATTTTTTCCCGATGATGCTTTATTACATGTTTGCACAACTACTTTCTACCTACCCATATTTATTTCTAACATTTTTTACTTCATTTTCATGGGTGCATTTAGGCTTGCAACCCTAAATAAATTTTCTTTCAAAGCATAAAAACTATCTAAGTCTAACCTTATTTCATCCGAGGGCTTAGATTAAACTGTTGAGCTCCTCATTTATTCTCTATCTTATCTACTGATTTTTCAAGTTTATAATGTTTGACATATCTTTATTCTCTATCTAAAACATAAAATTCAAAGCATGAAAAGTTAAGATTAAATTTTTTAACTGATCATGGATTATGGCGTTTATTGACAATCTACACATAATCATTTATTTTTGCAGTAAAGTAAATAGTAGTGGCATTTTGACTTGCTCACTTTCAGGTCTTATTTTTATCTCCTTTTTTCGTTTGGGGTCTATTTTTTCTAAGTCTTTTTATCATTATTTTAGGACTTTTACCCTTTTTTTATTTTTTATTATTTTTCATTTTTCAAATATGGGAAAACAACTTGCAGAAAGAAAGGTATGTACATATTTACAAGACTATCAAATTCAATTCAAAAATTGAATCCTATTATTATAGGACCCTAACAGGCTCCAATCAAATCAGTTGTAGAAGCCATTCCAAGTATTGGTCCTCAATTTTGATTATTCCTAAAGGAATTCCAGAGAAAATGCATAGTATGTGTGTTCATTACCTATGGTCTAGTGGGAGGCAAAAGTTTGGCTTTCACTTAGTCAAATGGAATGATGTCTCAAAGCCAAAAATATTGGGTGGTTGGGGCATAAAACAATTTCTTTTATTCTTCCAATATTTAATAGTTATGAGCTTATGGAGGTGTCTAGATAATAACAAGTTGTGGGGGAGGGTCACCCGAGATAAGTATTTTAGGGGGGAGGGGGGGCGGGGAGTCCATAATCTAATGGATTCGAGTCTCGTCAAAGACTATCCCAAATGCTTTAGTAGTATGGAGATTTTTGGTGAGGGATTTCCCTTTGATTGGGAGTTGGGTTGCTTCAAATTCAGAAATGGTAAGGATTTCTACATTATAAAGGATCCCTAGATTGGAACTGGGGAAATTTTTTTTATCTTTGAAGCTCTGCACATTCACTTTTACAATTACAATATTTTGTTTATGTGGAATGCAAAATCTAACCAACCTCATGAAATTGGGTCTCGGGTGTGGTGATCAACTGCCAAATTGGGGCTTCAGGGGAATCTTGCTATTGAATGGAGTAGTCATATCGATTTTCTCGTATCCTCTCTTATTCTTCTAGATCTAGAAAGTGATGACATTCTAGCATCGTTGAAGAAAGTTGTGCCTAGTGTTTACAAAACTAACCTAGGCTATTCTTCAAAGATGTAATTAGATTTCATAGGTGAGAGGTAGTGGTGGTGATTTTTTCTATGAAAATAGATCAAATGACTAAAACCCAAAATCACTCTTTGGGTCACCCTTAATAAAAATATTTTAACTTGGGAAAATTGTTAAAAGCAGGGATGGTTAGGCCCAAATAAATTCACACTGTGTAAAGTCTAGGCTGAAACAAACTCACACATATTTATTTCATGCAGTTATATAGTTTTGGTTTAGGGGCCGATAAAAATTATTTGTAAACATATTTCTTCAAATTTGAATAACGAAACTCTTTAAGATTGTGTCAAAGATTGGTTGAATGATGTCATAGTCATAGAGTAACTTGTTATTCTTGTTGCTTCTATGAACTCAATCTGGTGGGCTAATAATTAATCTATCTTCTAGGATTCTTATATTCCTAATTAGGTTATGATGGGAATCATTGAATGCATTTACAAAAAATTTCAAGAACGCTCTTAAAAAAAGAAAGAAAGAGTCCCAATCATGCCTCATATTCTCTTGGACATTCCTTGGGCCTTATTTGATAGGGCTAGTCAGGTTTATCCTCGCAAATGTGATGTGGGTGTTATCATACATATTCATCAAAACCATTTGTTATCACTGGAAAATCGGACAAGCAAAGATGACATTATTAAATGTCAGGCAAAAAGATTTACAGGGATGACGCACATTAGAGAATCAGAAGACTTTAAAAATCTCTAAGGTCTAGGAGAAAAATAAAATTTTTCACTAAATAAACCAGCAAAATGTGCCTTTGCACACACTTTTCTTCGATAAGCATGCCTTTGCATGACTTTTCCTCAAAAATTCATGCAGACCTGAGAGTGGCAAAAGTCACTTTCCAGGACCAGAAGGCACACTCCAAGAAATTGATCCCACACTTGAGGCTGCCTAAGGACAGCTGCCCAAGCCTCCATAGGACCTCAAGGGAGCACACAATGGAATAATGTGGCACACAATGGAATCATCCTCCTCTCTTGGGTCACTGTCCATCAAGGTACCAAGAGAGGGAATGAGAGTTTTAATTCTCCTATAAAAGGCCACCAAGAGATGAACAAAGGGAGAACACATTTTTATGCTGGCTAGAATTGCCCCAAGAGATCCATCAGTGTGTGATTCGGAGCAGAGATAGAGGGGATTTAGCTGTTGGCCACCCAAGAAATCCAATCCCTCAGAGTAGAGAGAGAGGGAATTTGTGCCAAGGTAGCTTAGAAGTAATGACATCCTTGCATTGGGTCTTAGAACTCCCTAGTTCTAAAGTCCCCTTGGCAAGTGGGTAAATGTTTCATCCTTTATTCCAACCAACACTCAATAAGAGGTTGGGACGTAAGCACCACCGTTTGGATTATTGAAGTTGTTTGAATCTATTTAGAACTTTTGTATTATGTGTTTAGTTAAATTTTGTTTTGTTTCCAAATATGCATGCTATTTCACTATTTAGTATGTTTTATTTCTTATCACGTTCACTAAATTTATTGAATCCCTTGATTTTATTCCCATGACCCTGAAATTAAAAGGAAAAAACCACTCCTCTTAAGTAGGTGCGATTTGGTACACTCATGCACCAAATCCACCTACACAGGATTGGCAACTCCACTAATTTTATTTCCAAGTTTATGTGGTTGTGCCTTTTTTTAGAGACCTCTTTCTTTTCTTTGGAGTTGGTTGGAACTGCCCCTTTTCTGTCCTTCACTACCTATTCACCCTTAGTGAGAGGTTGAAACTCTGAAGCTCCAAAAATTTCCTTTTCAGGAAAATCGAGTGGATTTTTCACAAACAGACGTGCCCGACAGCATTCGTTCAACAGTGACCTGCGCACTGACTTCGCGCCTGTCCGAGATTTTTTTGCACGGAAACCAGAAGCAGAAATTTGCTACTATTTCCCTTCATTTCATGTTTGTAAAGTGACTTTCAGCCCATAAGAAATCTTCCAGCATTGGTTGAAGTGTCTCGTGACTTGATAAAGCTCACTCGTGGCTGCATTTTAGTAGTTTATGTGTTAGTTTTAAAAATTTCAAGTTTATTTTCGCAAAGTGTACACATAGTTTAAGTAGGGGGCAATTAAATTGAATTCTAAAATAATTTATGTTTTGTGAATTTAGGCGCCAAAAAACACTTAGGTAATTAGCCAAAGTAAGTGGCCCCAGTCCACGCATGCTTAGCTAAATATTTTTCATTTTCCTAGTTTAAAAGTCATTAATTTTAGTTCAATTTTTGGTACTAGGATTCGGGACCAAGATCGAATTATCCTTAGATAGCAAGTAATCTCTGCTACCTTTGCACACTTGGGTGATCCTAGGCAAGCATATGAACACTCTTTGCTGATAATTCACCATCTCCCTATAGTTGATAATTTAGATTAACTAGGAAGCATTGCGAGCGACCCATATCCACACATGTTTTGCTTTTGAGCAAGGAACAACCAAACGTAGTTTAAATAAGGGATTTTGAAAAGGATCACCGCATATCCACATGTTAAAAATATGTGATTTTTCACCTCTTTCTCACACACATTCACACTCTACGTAAATCAAAACCACCTAAAACTAACTTAACTAAACTCATTAAACTCTCCCCATAGGGGCCACAAGAGAATTTGTAGTTTAAGTTAGGAGCAAGGGGGTACGCATCCAATAAGCCACCTTGGTCAGTTTACATATTGAAACATAGAATTTGAATTTTTAGGGAACTTTTAAATCCATCTATCCACCCATGAAAAAGAAAACCTGAGCACAACAAAGACTCGATTCAAAGGGGGTTAAGCTTAGGCCCAGTGCGTCGGGTATTATTCGGGGCTACTTGACTCGTCTAATACTCGGTATTAATAGCTGAATTACCAAGAAGCTCAAGACTCAAATTCTCACATCGGATGATGCTACTTAGTGGCCAAAACTAGGGCATCCTTCCTTATAGGTTATGGTGTAGGTAGCACTAGATCCTCTACCCTTATTTTGGTCGATTTTCTTCGGTTGACTGGGGGCGTCGCCAGTTCTGTCAAGATGTTGTGCCACAATTCACAAGATATCTTCTCAAGGCCTAGATACATTTTAGCATGTGAGGATGATTAGGTCTTCTAGGATTTGGTTATCATACACAAAAACAAAAAAAAACCATATTTTTTGATTGACTGGTCACATAGGATTAATCTAAAGGGAAAATTTATCTTTTATTTTCGCTTTGTTTAATGTATGCGGTCGGATTTTTTCTTTGATTGTAATATATATCCTCTCAAATATTTCCATAGCCATACCTATTTGACGCCAGAACAGACCCAATGGGACCTCATCGATCTAGACCTATTTTGGACCTCCCCCCCTTACCGGGAGGGGTTCCAGGTCTTTCGCCATTTAGGCATCAAAGATGGAACACTACCACCCTTATTGGTTCATCCTTTATAGGGGAATCATTAGTTGGGAACCCTCCTCGGTCACCCAATGCCACACTGAAGAACACCCCCATAGGATCACCGTATCCCACTCCTCCCACAACCCCTAGAGGATAGAGGAGTGCTACCCATTCGGGAAGCCAGGTGAACTCACAGCAGGGTACGTCGCAGAAAAACCCTATACCTAACCAGAAAATTGTTCTTTCATAAGGTGTAATGGCTACAAACTTGCATTCACCTTTCTTAGCTTCGCTAAATTTACCAGATTTAATCAAGTTAAAAAACGAACCCATTGTAGAAAATCCTACATGACCTCCCATGCCCATGAAGCTCCCTTTAGACATTCCAAAGTATGAAGGAAGCAAGTAGAAGACCCTGAAAATCATGTTATGAATTTCCACCTGTATTGGTGTTTGTCGAACAACATCATTGACGATACTATTCGACTGATACTATTTCAACACACCCTAACCGTAATAGCCATGAAATGGTATGTGGAGCAACCATCTTCTACACATGGAACATTTATCGCCCTCACTACTGCATTCCTAACCTATTTTTAGTTACCCATCCACCAAGATTCTGAAATGGAATTACTGACCCACATTAGGTAGCCACCCGCCATCCATATCTCAGACCATCTCCACGAATGGCAATGGCATCGTAGTTTGTGAAAAGCCAAACTCGACGATCGAGTTTTGTTAGACCAGTTCCTGAAAACTCTCACCGCAGAGATTTCAAAGGATGTGGCACAACAAAAGGCCATATCCGAAGAGGACACCATCAGTAAGGCCCAACATCTCGAGATGATCTATACGCAGTCATGATATATTTACAATATCCTGCCTAATGCCCCGTGCCTATAAACTTACACATAATTTCTAGGCACATTAAAATCCACAAACAATTTGATTGGTTCATTGACCCAAAAGCACCTAAGAAACAACGTTCAATACCTCGGTTACACATATGATTCTACCCAGAACATACCACAAACTAGGTACCAGAGTCATCATGCACCTCTGCAAAATTTGACCAATAGGGCATCATCGTACCACCATCAGCAGGGAGGACCATATCCTCTGGCTCAGGGGAACAAAGTACGTAGCTAGACATGCTGATAGAAGATCTCACCCCCAACAACCATTGATAAACTAGGGACAAGGACCATAATATGCCTAGTCCCCAGTACAAAACCCACCCATGTAGAATAATGCATAGGTGAACTTTGTGCAACCTTCCCAAGCCCAACCGCGCCAACCATACAATTAGGAGAATCGAAATTATCCTCCTAACTTGATGAAGAAAAAAGGAAAAAAGAAGCCTAAAGGAAATCCTGGACAGGGGGGAAAACAATCAACAACGCCCTTCGCGATCTCAAGCTAGAGGAAACTCCAACCAAAATCAAAACTAGGAGCCAAGCAACCCCCAAAGGCAGAACAAGAGGGCGAATCTTCAGATGAACCACTCTTGTTCAATCTGTGGTGAGTACGACCATTACACTAACTATTTTCCTGACCTCCTTGAGCTGAAGAAGTTGTAGGGTAACCATGGGCAAGGGGGATCATCATCACAACAGACAATAACCATGTAGGAGCCTTCCCCCCATCAAGGGATATTTAGCACTCAGCAATAGCAAATAACTCCCAATGATTTCGGAAAGAACAACCATGAAAAATATATGACTATCAAAGAAATGTTTTTCTAGAAATGGAACCGAAATTACGATACCCCACCAGACACCAATTTGTCAGGTGCTAGTACAAGTGCACCAACAACACCTTTGACCATATCAAAGATGCCTATTGAACCATTGCCAAAAATGGCTAAGGGACCAACTAGGCGGGTAGGAAACCATTCCAAAGTGGCCCATAACTATAGCATTGTGGATTATCTAGCTCACAACACCTTTGACCATATCAAAGATGCCTATTGAACCATTGCTAAAAATGGCTAAGGGACTAACTAGGCGGGTAGGAAACCATTCCAAAGTGGTCCATAACTATAGCATTATGGATGATCTAGCTCAATCTTCCATCGCTATGTCATATTTGGAGGTATTACAATCATGCCCAAAGCAAAGGAAAGCCTTACTTTCCGCATTAGGTGCCATCGACCCTACCAATTCGTGCCTGATGGCTTTTGATATAGATAAAGCCACCCCTACGCTTCGCTCGATGGTCACCTTTCAAATACCAGTTTCAGTTTAAAACATCAACATTCATGATGTATCATTGACGAGGGTGTATCCACATGCATCATGTCAGATAACATCTGGTAGAAGTTAGGGTCTCCCAAACTAAAACCATCAGACATCATGCTTAGAGCATACGATGGACACACTTTAGCTCCCGTCAGCCTCTTCCAAAATGTTCCGATCTACGTAGTCGGAAAGACGGTCCTGATAGACATTGAAGTCTTGGATTCTCAACTGGATTACAATATACTCCTTGGCCAAAGTTATATGTATGACATTTCAGCCGTAGCCTCCTCTATCTTCTTAATTATGATGTTCCTCCATGAGGACTACATCATTACTATCGCCCAATTGACACATAGCAAAAAGAGAACCCTAAAAATACCGATGTCATTCTATGCTATGTAGACACATCTGCCGAGATGCTTACACGGTACCAAGAATATGGCCCCAACTAGCTCAAATCGCCGTCCATCCTAGGATCATTCCTAGGAGATCCCCCTATTATACCTGAGTCATCACCTGATGTCACAGAGGCTCCAGTGTGCATGATGTACTCATCAAGTACCAAAGCCAGTCAAGACACAGAGATGAGCAGTAATGACACAGAGTCCTTGGCCACAATAGCCTCTCTAGCCCACGTCGCCACCCAAACTCCTTTCCTCTTCTCCACTGCTGGTTTTTTGTCGCAGCAGGTCATGGCCATGGTGGTCCTACCAAACTTATCATTTTCAATCCTATTTTGGTACCTAGTCCCACCTACCATAATGGGAGTCGCACACATCACCTCTATAGGGTTAATCCCCCTCAATCCTGAGCAACTCCCAGCTGTTCAGGAGACTGTCGCAAACATCCCTTCAAAGGAAATTCCGATCGCAAAGCTAATGGTTACGACTAAGAAACCAATAGAAGAGTAAATATGGTGGAGAATCCCACCACACCTCAAGAATCACCACTTTGCACCATATGTGACGTAGTAGGCCACCCTACCCACATCTTCCCAGAGCTAGATGAGTTAAAGCTGCTCCTTAGCTCTATGGTAGACATCACGACACCAACTTCCCGTAAAAAGGAACCTACCACCAAAATCATGTATGCGCTATCTACAAAAATTATGGACACTATAACCATCATTACCCAAAGATCTTATGATATAGGGATGATTTACACACCATTGAGAAATCCTATCAAGAGGATCCCTCCATCCAGTCATCTGGAGATGAACATCGTGTCATGCTATACCTGCAAGAGGAACGCCAGTCACCTGAGAGACTCCCAGCCATTCCCCCTCCCCCTATCAAATATCATGTACTTTGTGATGAATGCGATCACTCATCATCGATTGCCCAACTCTAGAAATGTTTCAGCAATGGTATCTAGTCCATGTAGTATATTGTACCGACCCAGATACCTAGTATTCATGTCAAATATGCGGTGGTAATAATCCTTTACGCCATTATCACTATATCACTAGATTCCGTGCAGCGCTAGCTTGTATGCGATCGACCATAGTCTACCTCTCCCAAGAATATGGCTCTGACTCTGAATCCATGTACAACTCGACAACTCAAGAAGATGTGACGAGTAGATCCATCCTGTTTCTATCAGCTGAAAAATGACCAATTGAGGAACCCTTAGTCACCCCCAACCGCCCTTTGCAAGGAATACCAACGTGTGCATTGTGTAAAACACCCAATCGCGCCACTTTCCCTGACCTAGAAGTGCCATACTGCTGGTATCTAGTTATGCCACCCAGCGAACAGGATGAGAATCCCATATCTAAGATGTTTTTCCTAGTATGTCGGGAAATCGCGATGAGTAGTGCTATACCTATATCCTATAATTACGTCCTCTAATGGACATGATACATATATTAGAGAAGAAACACAAGGATATTCTCAACCAATATGCAAGGTAGAATGCCCCCAGGTAGTCTACTCCATACTGAGGTCACCATGACGGTCGAGTTAGGAATACGCACCAACCAAGCATGACCCAGGTTAAACCTAGGATAACGTGCGGAATATGCGACCTGATCGGCCACCGGGTCAATCATTGCAAATAACTGAAACACCTTGAAAATATTTTTCGCACAATCTCTTCTCTCTCGCAAAGGCATCTCTCTAACCAAGAGAAAATTATGCACAACTATTGCCGGATTTGTTCACACTTTCATCATACAATAAAATGCGATCATCCCCTGAAGCTTAGAGCAACAAGAGTAGTGTTATTTCTACACTCCCAAAAATAGCGAGACATACCCAAGCTAAAGACTCAGAAATGGAAGCAAAGAGCCTCCTCCTTTATGTCTGATCCCTTCCGAGCATCCACTTATGGGACAAAGAGTAGTGTTGATTCCCACACAATATACTCAGTTGGCACCATGGTACCATGCTCTATTTTCACCGACCATAACCATGAAGAAAAGATGTGCTCGCTAATGGAAACATTCACGTGCCTCGGCACCATACACAATTTCCACCCATGGGAAATTGACCATCCTAACGATGGATCTAGCCTTGTGCCCATGCAAGCTCCCATCATGAAAATTATCCCCCCACCAAACACCAACGACATGATACACCATATACGATTCATATCATCATGTATTGGAACTATGACTTGGGTTGTCTGCTCATCTTCCATAGGTGTCAAGTCAGTTGCAACTACGAGATTAGCTGTACTTATGACAGTGCAAACCCAATTTGTTTGCACTCTGTCGATCATGTCTGGTTCCACCACATCGACGATGGAATCCTTTTCATGTCTATAAACCAGCTTCGTGCGAGTTGAACCTCTTCTTCACAACCTTGCACAGAATAAATCCCCTCTATGATCCCTATTCCATTCAAATGAGGACATCCTTGAGGCCAAGACAGAGCTGAATTATCCATGGGATGCAATGCATCATCGCTCACTTTTTCTTCCCAAAAAAGTGTTCAGTCCAGACAAGACGAAAGAACAAGAGATTTATGTGATCGAATCAAAATATTTCCTCCCATGAGGGAAATTTTATTGGTTCAAAAACCCTATCCTGGTGCCCGATGCGTTCAAGGAAGGAAACACGTCAAACATCTCACCTACCGTCAAGGTGAATATATCACAAAATCCTAAAAAAGTTGAAGAAATATCACTAGGGGAAGCATGTTATCTAGAAGAAATAACCTCTTATACCAAATTGCTACAAGAGTATAGAGATATCTTTGCATGGGATTACTAAAAAATTCCTAGGCTTAGTCCCATTATCATAGAGCACCATATTGACACCTAGCCTGACGTACCTCCAATACGCCATAAACAACTTCAACTTCACCCATCAAAGGTCGAAGAAATAAAATGAGAAATTGACAAGATTCACAAATATGGGTTTATCTACCCCATGCCTTACACTTATTGGGTTTCCAACCTTGTTCCCGTCATGAAAAAATAGGGCACCATACATGTTTGATTTTATTTTTGAGATTTGAATAAAGCATGTCCCAAGGAAAATTACCCTACCCCATTCATTGACCAGGTCATCGATGCTTGTACGAGTCATGAGGCCCTCTCCTTCATGGATGGATTGTCCAGGTACAATCAAATTCAAATCCGTCACAACGACAAGTACAAAATCACATTCACTAACCCTGGGGCACATTTGAATACAAGGTAATGCCATTTGAATTGAAAAACATAGGAGCCACCTTTCATAAGGCCATGAATTACATATTCCATGACTTGGAACACCTTATCCTCGCCTACTTGGATGACCTCACCGTCTTATCCAAGAAGCGCTCAGACAATCTAGAGGATCTGCGACTGGTATTCCAATGATGCTAGCAATACAACCTATGCTTGAACCCCCTCAAGTGTGTCTTTTGCATCACAACAGGAAGAATTTCAGGTTTTATCGTGTCCCAACAAGGAATTCGAGTGGACCCCTTAAAGTTCCAAGCCATTAAAGAGGTACCTCCACCTCGAACCCTCGGGAAACTACAAAGCCTATAGGGGAAGGCCAATTTTCTAAGATGTTTCATCCCAGATTATGCCACTTGTGCTCAAGGGTTCTTGCACCTCCTTTTCTAGGACATCCCATTCAAATGGGACGACCACACCCAACAAGCATTTGAAGCACTGAAAGACACATTGTCTTCAACGTCGCTCATCAGTCCCCTAGACTATGAAAAATATTACATCATGTATCTATCAGCATCCGAGATCGTTTTGGCCAAAGTATTGAACCAAGAGGGCCTAGATTGGAAGGAGCACATAATCTACTACATCAACAAAAATTTATTAGGCCCAACATTAAGATATGAACCCGAAGAAAAGACCACCTTAGAATTGATTCATGAAGTCCAGAATCTTCGCCACTACATCATCTTAAAGACCACTATGGTCATCGCGGATATTAACCCCATAAAATATCTGCTCACACGCTGTCTAATGAACCAAAAATGCACCCACTAGATAGTCATTCTCTAAGAATACGACTTACAGTTTCGCTCCCCCAAGAGAAAAAAAGGCACTAATCTTAGTAGAGTTCATTACGGACCTCCCAAATCATACCAAAGGATCACCACTAAACAATTCACTACTAGACGAACATCTCTTCTTTGTAGAAACTGATGACCCTTGGTATGGAGATATTCTCCTCTTCTTAAAAACTCAAAAGTTCAGACCTCATCTCACTCGAGACGACCATCGCCTCATTCGCCATTCGGCCCCCCGATACATCCTGACAGGAGATGGCTTATACCAATGGGGCATCGATACCATTTTACGTTGATGCCTCACTCATGACCAAGAGAAACAAGCCCTAAATGATTGCCATGATGGAGCTTGTAGCGGCCACCTCTCCAGGATGGACACCACCCAAAAACTCCTACGAGAAAGATATTTCCAGCCCAATATGTTTAGTGAGTGTATCTCAACAGTCAAGAGGTGTGAGCGATGTCAGCGCTTCGCTCATAAGGCAGTCTTTTCTTTGGGTTCATATCTCTTTTCTTCTATTTTTGGAGTAAATACTTTCCTTTAATTGGACGACTTTCAAAAGTAATGGGTCTTCCTTCTTGCATTAAAACAACACCAATTCAATTTCTTGAGGCATCACATTCCACAATAAAGGTTTTTGTGAGTCTGGCATAGCTAAGACCAATGCTAGACACATTGCCTCTTTAAGATGTTCAAAGGCCTTATTTGCTTCAGGAGTCCATGAAAATGCATCTTTATTCTTTTGGTAAGTGTACAAAGACCAAAAAAAATGCACTATGTCCTCCCATTCATCCATCTATTTTTTCTCCAATGGCCGCAGTCCCTGGTCACCCTTGGTCGGAGTATCACACCCTCATGCATAATCCACCATGATACTCATATATCCACCCCAAATGTCCTACCGACTCCAAGGATTTCCCCATCAGAAATAGTTATGACTGTCGCCAAGATTCTTTTTATACTCCGACCTTGGGCCACTGAATCCCCATCATCAGTTTTCAGTCACACCTCGCCATCGTGCCTATGTTAAACATATCACATCCAGGATCCTAATCCCTTGTATCAATGACTCTCTCGTTCACTTGAAGCTTCCTTTTTGTCGACAACAACACCTATTTTCCAAAAAGGAAGTGGTACATTGGATCACCCCTCTCCACAAAAGGGACATCCTTGGGTGGCACTGCAGGAGACATCATTGCCCACAGATGTCATCGATCCTCTTGACATTTGACTACAACACAAGCTTTCATTTCAAGATGGTATTGTACCTTACAACCATTGCACTTTGATCAAATTCGTTGAAGACCCATGCCTTTATAAGCATCTCTTTTAGAAATTATTACACGGGAAGGTCCCAGTAATACACCTATTCATACAATGCACATTTATATGCCATACCAATTTTTTTCATATGGGTACCAAATTCCAAATATTGTCAAAGAAAAAATGCCTCTGACGACCTCAAAAATTGTCATCATCAACCAATAGATCACTACCATACTAGTGACACAGACATAATTTATATATGTAAAATAGATTTGTTTAGCTATCCAAAGCATTACAAGTATGGGACATGCCCGCCTCGTAAAAAAAATGTATTTATTTTATTATAACATTGCTTGCAGGGTTCCCATAGAACATGGTCGCTCTTCGACCTAGTGCAAGGTCTCTCCAACTCCATGCTAGGTCTCTCTGTCTCTCTGCATAGTACGCAAAAAAGAAACTATAATGTATTTTGACTATACAGTTCTTTCTAGACCTCACACATTAGGGGGAAACTATTATCATTGGAAAATTGGACAAGAAAATATGACATTATTAAATTTCAGGCAAAAGGATTTACAGGGCTGAGGCACATTAGAGAATCTGAAGAATTTAAAAATCTGTAAGGTCTAGGAGAAAAATAAAATTGCACACTAAAAAAACCAGCAAAATGTGCCTATGCGCACACTTTTCTTCGATAAGCGCGCCTTTGTGCGATTTTTCCTCAAAAATCCATGCGAACCTAAGAGTGGTAGAAGTCACTTTCCGGGACCACAAGGCACACTCTAGGAAATTGATCCCACACTTGACGCCACCTAAGGTCAGTCGCTGAAGCCTGCTTAGGACCTCAAGGGAGCACAGAATGGAATAATGTGGCACAAAATTGTTGGGGCCTTTGTTTTGGAAAAAAAACAGGCTTGATTTGCGGAGGGATAAAGGATAGGTGGAAGAATGGAATCGAGCTAGACATGGAGCTGTCATGGTTCCGGAAAGCCAAAAGATAGGTGGCGCTACAGTAGCAGAGAATAGTACAAATAGCAGATATGGGAGACAAGAACAATCAGTAGAACTCCCAGTAATAAAGAATAAGTGAAAAGTAGTGGAGTAGGAAGGAAGGACTGATAGTCACACTAGAGAAGGAACAAATAGGCAGTCAGACGGCGGAGGAAGATTTAGTTAGTCAGTGCGGTGAGAGGTTGAGAGGAAGAGCAGAGCCTTAGGAGAGCTATGTGAGAACTCTATTGTACTGAATCAAACTGTAATAGACTCTGCGGAGTAGATGTATGTTGTCTTGTTATTGATAATGAAATCTAGTTGTTGATGTGTGTAATGTGGTGAGTTGATTTATAGTTATTTTCTTACGATGAATGTATACTTAACTTTCCGTAGAGCTGAGATATGCTTGTTGCTTCTAAGCTTCCATAGCTTTTCTCTATGTTTGCATTTGTCTTCTACCTGAATCTAGCTTCTAATATTACTAAGGTCACGACATGCCTTAGGTGAGATGCCCTACTCTCTGAAGCAAGGTGAGAATGTCAGCATTGTGCTAGACTACTGCGGAAACCTTGTTGGCCTCAAACTTGAACCTGGGTATTGCCCAGAGACCTCCTTTTTCACCAACAAATGGTTCCATTATCGAGACCTGAAAATTAATTTAGGAGTTAGATCATGGTATCATGGATCTCCGAGAGGGAACTATGAAGCTGATGGTATAATCACTTAGACGAGTTCATATCGCAATAAGCGGAGCTTCGACAATTGAGGGAAAATACTTTCAAATATTGGGTCTTGTTTTCTGAATCTGCGAGTGACCTGTACAAAATTTTCTGGGGAAAGTTTCCTGAAGAGCTTTATAATTAGTTTCAGAGATTGCAAATCAAGTCACTCCCAGGAGGATCGTGTAGAGTCTGTCATAAGTGGATGCACACGGATCTAGTAGCACTCCATCGGTTAGATACCGATCTAACCCAAGCAGTGGATTTTTGGGTACAATCTACCTTGGAAGTATACGTTGTGGAATTTGCAGCCGAGTGTTACCAATATTTTACAAAAGCCGAAGACATATTCAAATCCGAATTGCGGGGAGAACTGTTGAAAGAAATCCTGTTGTGGATCAATTATTTAATGGTGGACGAGGGTTTGATGACATTTCAAAGTTCTGAGATGGAAACTTAAGCCTCTAGTACTGGGGGATGGAATTGAGAGAAATATGCTACGATTAAGTAAATAGGGGTAATAAGGATATGGATTTCAGAAACTCCAGTACGTTGAGAGAGCGACGAGCACATCAGAGGGCACAGATTGCTGAGAAGTGGTGGGAAAGGGTGATGAAAGAGTTTGAAAAGTAGGAGAGTAGTCGATAGGACAAGGAAAAGGCGTCGTAGATGAAAAAGGAAAGGGAAGGTCAGATGGGATCCCAAGGAATGGGAGGGACCATTAAGGAAGTTAGGAAAGTGTATAGGAGCCCATCCCAAAGATAAAAGGGAGAAAAGTCCAATGAGGAGGACGCACGCCCCAAGGAGATGTCCGATGTGGAGCTGCATGTTGCGATGGAACAACTATTTCGAGAGAGGCCGACACATGTAACGCAAGGTAATCCTATTCCCCAAGGTTCAAGTAGCTCTAGTCCCAAGCTTCCCCTGGTACTCTGTCATCCATTTCATAAATGTTTTGTTAAGTGATGGGAGTTTAGCAAGTTGAATAGTGTTAAGTATTAAGTACATGTATATACTAGCCACAGTGTTGGTAGTACAATCTCTCAGCTGGGAAGCAGAGGTTTTATTTTACTACCACCTACATAAGGAAATATGGCAAGATCATTCACCTGATACCCTAAATTCTCTGGGAAAGCTGACGATGATGTGGAGCAACATTGGTATGTCTGCGAAGAAATTTGGAGATCTCAACAAACACTAGATGCAGTCAAGTTGTTAGAGTTCCAAACCACTCTAAGAGAAAGAGCTTTGCGCTGGTTCATTAAATGGTCAGAAGCTCATCCAAACCTAGCAATAGATTATGTCAAGAAAGAATTTTTCCAAGAATTTAAATTAACTTAGACAAATCAGCAAGGATTTTCTAAGTTGTGGGAAATCAAACAGCGGGAGGGAGAAATGGCTTGGAATCTGATGAGTAGATTCAAGGATGCAATTCAGAAGCTAAGTTACCCAATTGATCCAAATCACCAATGATATTGGTTTATTAAAGCACTCCTCCTGTTGACAAGAACCCCACTGATGCAACAGAAGATTGATACACTTCAAGATGCCCTTGATCAAGCCATGAAAATAGAAGCTATGGCAGGGTGCCCATAGGGGTTCATAGGAGGAGAAGCAGTACAGTATCCTTATATAATAGGGCTACAACATAAGATAACCAATTTAACGGATAATTTGAAATACATCCAGCCAATACGACCCACAAGGCCCAATGTGTGGTGCACTCATTGCCTGATTGAAGGAAACATGGCCACAGAGTGTCCAAGCTTGCAAGGAAAAAATGCAGGAACTTCAACAACAGGAGTATAGGGGGCTCCACCAGTCGGGGGAGTTGCACAGATAAATACCCAGGGACTATACCAACAACAACCCCACTTCCCAGGGTTCCCCACTTAGCAGAATCAGACAACAACCGACTACTATGAAATATGAAAAGGTATTTTTCATCCTCCACGACTATGTCCAATTTTGAAAAAATATTCTAATGTTCAAAAAAATATATCCTGTGAATTTTGTGCTTCTACAACGCATAATATAGAGCAATGTAGAGCCCTCTATGCACTAGAAAAATGACTGGACAAACCGTCTTATAGAGTGAATGAAACTCCAAGGGGCCGAGGAGGAGCAATGAGAGGTGGAAGAACTGGAGGAAGAGGACCAGTCAGGTGCTATAACTGTGATCAAGAAGGGCACGCAGCAAGGGAATGTATACTACCCAGGAGACCATGGTGCTCTTAATGCAGAGTTAACGCACACACAACTGAAGACTGCCTAAATTTGATTAAGAGGTGGGAGGAAAGAGCCTGACAAAGAGCAGTTAATCTAGCTGATGCAAAACCAAGAATAGTAGAAGCTCAGCCCATGCAAAGCATGGCTATAGTAACCTACAGAGGGAAGAAAAAAAGGGAGGATGCACAAAATATGGACTCGGTAAAGCTGATCAAGCTCGCATCTCCAAAGAATGTTTTCAGACTGGATAAATAGAAGAAATATTTTAAGGAGGCGGTGGAAACATTTTCCCAGATAGGGGGGAATAGAAGTATTGAAATTCCACAACAGACCTTGGAAAAAGATAAGGAGAAACATACAAGTACATTGATTGAGGAATGGTTCTGACTGTTTCTGAAAATTGTAACCAAAGCACCGATGCTGGAACAACTAAAGAAAAATCTAGAGTTGGTGGTGCAATAAAATGAAGAACCTAGAGACTCAAGAAATTGAACAGAAATGTACATAAGAAGGATAAAAATAAACAAGATAAGAACTGGAAAATAATTCTGTGTGAATACTTAGTTCATGGGTTTTCAAATCAAAGATAAAATGCTCGATATTGGATTAGATGTCAACATTCTACCTCGAAAGATGTGGGAAGCACTGGGGAGAAAAAAGTTATCATACTCACCAATACATCTCCGAATGGCCAATCATTACTGTATTGTACCCATAGGAAGGCTAGAAGAAGTCGAAGTTGATGTCGCAGAAGTAAAAACATATACATATTTTGAAGTGATAGAAATCATGGGGGACAAGGATCCCTATCCTGCTTTACTGGGGATAGATTGGGCCTTCGAGAATTATGCAGTGATTGATTTGAAAAAGGAATTAATGATATTTGAAGACGAGAAAGTCAGGGTAATTTAGCCACTTGACTCCTATCAAGGACCCCGATACACAGAGACCATTGACAACAGAGAGGACGCCCAACTTCTAGATCAACTCTACTTGATGGTGGCAGGAAATAGAGAATATTATATCAATCAAACAACGAGAGGAACGAGGAGCTGGAGAAGAGTTCAAAGCTCTGATTTGGGCTCAGAAATAGTATGGGATGATTGGGAATAGGGAGGATATGAAACCAACACTAGAAGATGCGCTAACATTCGGGGAGTCAACTAGATTGGTACTGAGGTAAGAGGATATCCGACTCTATCAAATATTCATGCTATAAATACATTCATTACAAAAGTAGAAGAAAATGTACCGATAGAGCATAGAGTCCCTCTTATGGATGTAGCATTACAATCCATGTCAACAAGATGGTGGGTCAACCTTCACAACTCTCTTCTGCAATGGGAAGATGTTGCACTAGCACTAGGAACTATATTCCAAGAAGCCTTAGGACCACAATTCATCGAGAAGTACCAAGGGGATTCTGACCCCACAGAGCATTTAAATATTTTTTAATATAACTGGAAGAAAGCAGGGGATCCAGAATCTCTTTAGATGCACAACTTCATACACTCACTGGACACCATTCCATAAGCCTGGTATTTGATAGAGGAGAAGAAGAGAGGAACTGATACCTGGGGAGTAGTTGCGGAAAGGTTCACACAATGTTTTTCTTTCAAGGGAGATATAGAACCGGTTACAAATTCTCTCCAAGCCATCAAAAGAGTATTATTCTTTCCAGAGCTTCAGGAAGATGAAGAACTACAATTATCAGAGCAGAAGATCAAAGAATCAATAGCATATAAATGGATAGATCACGATATGGACGATGATGACTTAGAGAATCTCTGACATCTATACTTTGAAGAGAAAGAACGGGAGTGGGAAGTACAGGAGGAACCAAATATAAAAGGACTACACCTGCTACCCTTGAAGACAAAGAAGCTGAATATTGGAAGCACGGAGAAACCTAAAATTGTGTCTATAGGAGATTATTGGCATATAGAAACAACAAAGGAAATCTTTGACCTATTACAGGAATATGAATATATATTCCCATCTTCAGAAGCATAGCTCAAAGGGATTAAAGGGGACATGGGAGAAATTCACATAGTATTAAAACCAGAAGTAAGACTGGTAGAACATAGGCCTTACTACCTAAATACAAGAGTAAAGGAAAAAGTTAAAGTAGAGATAGACAAAATGCCGAAGGTAGGCCTGATTTTTCCAGTTTAGGAAGCAGAATGGGGTAGTCCCATTGTAATACAAAGTAAAAAGGAGAAATTAGAGATTAGGTTGTGTGTATATTACAAAAGTCTCAACAATGCATGAATTCATGATCCATTTCCTACCCCATTTAGCGATGTGGTTCTCGACAATGTAGCAGGAAACAAAGCCTATTCAGTCATAGATGGATTCTCCGGATATCGTCAGGTGAGAATAGCAGAAGAAGACAAAAGGAAGAACACTTTCAAAACCGAATGGGGATCATTTGCATACCATGTCATGCCTTTTGGACTAATGAATGCGCCAGCAGTATTTTCTCAGATAGTGATAGCATCATTGAGAGATTATATCCATAAGTTCCTAGAGGTATATATGGATGATTGGATAGTTTACAGTTTACTGAAGAATCATGCAACTCTACTCACAATAATGTTTGACAGATGCAGACAATTCCAAATCTCCCTCAACCTTAAGAAACACATCTTTGCAGTACCTTTTGGGACAGTTCTCGGACGTGTCGTTTGTAAGCAGGGTGTTTGTGTGGACCCAAAAAAGGTAGTGGTCATTGTTAATATAGAAGCAGAAGAAACTGTAAAAAAATTGAGGTCACTACTTGGGCATATGGGGTACTATAGAAGATTCATCTGCAACTATGCAAAGATTACAATACCATTGGAAATTTTTTTGTATAAGTTAGAGCAATTTATGTGGAGCGATGAATGAACTAACGCCCTAAACACATTGAAAGAAAAAATAGCAAGTGCACCCATCTTGGTTCATCCTAACTGGGACAAATAGTTCCATGTCCATATTAATGCCTCCAGTATTGCATTAGGAGCGGTGTTAGCTCATCTAGGAGAGACTTCTATTGATCATCCATTGTACTTTGCAATCAAAAAGTTGTCCATAGTGGAAAGAAATTACACAAAAACAAAACGAGAAGCTCTTGCGATGGTACACTCTCTTCAGAAGTTTCATCATTACCTATTGGGAGGTACATTCAAGTTCTTCATGGATCACTTAGTATTGAAATACCTAGTAAACAACATGTGCTTGAAGGAAAAATTTGTAGATGGCTCCTACTATTCAAGAGTTCACTCTTGAAGTAATAGTAAAACCAGGGAGGTTAAACGTGGGTCCTGACCACTTATCAAGGTTGGAGAATGGGGAGAACGAGGGATACCTTGATGAACAACTACCAGATGCTGATCTCTTCAGAGTAGAAATCATCCCAGATTATCTAGAGCAGATAGCAGTGTATCTGGCCATGGGGAAATTCCTAATAGAATACATGGCAACTCAAAGAAGACATATAGTAGTGAAAGCGGCTAAATATCAACTAATAGCAGGACAATTATATAAAATGGGATTGGATCACGTCTTACGAAGATGTGTCCTAGACCATGAAGGAGAAGATATCTTGTGGGAGTGTCACAATGGAGTTGCGGGAGGCCACGTCATCACAAAGCCCACCACAGGGAAAATACTACATGCAGGGTTATGGTGGCCCACAGTTCACAAAGATGGTAAGGCATATGTGAAAAAATGTGATGTCTACCAAAGAACGAGACGTCCGTCGCACCATGATGAATTACCACTACAACTTGTAAGAGAACTGCATCCATTTGAAAAATGGGTCGTTGACTTCGTAGGGCCAATTGCACCAATGACACGACATTCACAGGCAAGTTATATAATAAGCGCAATGAATTATCTCACAAGATGGGTAGAGGCAACGCAAGTAAGAGATTGCACATTGGATAAAACAACTAGATTTATTTTTGGAGAACATTATTAGTAGGTTTGGCTATCCTAGGAGCTTAACAAGTGATCAAGGTACACACTTCATTAATACAACAATTAAATCTCTCCTAGATAACTTTATGGTACAAAATCACAAAAGCAGCCCATACCACCCTCAAGCAAATGGAACTGTTGAGGCTAACAGTAAGATCTTCGAAAAGGGACTAACCAAGATATGCAATGCCAATCAAGATGACTGGGATGAAAGGATACCAGCCACATTGTGGGCATACAGGACAACCATAAAGAGGTTGCACAATCAAACTCCATTCCAGCTGGTATACAGAAGAGAGGCAGTAGTACTAGCCGAATTATAATACCAAGTCTCTTAATTTCTTCAACAGTGCACATGATAGACGAATACTCAATCACTATGCATATAAATGAACTACAGGAGCTTAAAGAATATAGATTCCTAGCAAATTTCCATCAGACAACACAAAAAGAAAGACACAAAGCCTGGCATGACTGTCACATCAAGCACAAGATGTTCATTATGGGAGGAAAAGTCTTGTTGTATGACAAAAAATTTCAGAAGTTCATAGGCAAACTCAAAATGCATTAGATGGGACCATATCATGTCATAGAAATTAAAGGCTCAGGTGCGGTTTGACTGGTGCAACTAGATGGAAAAATATTACAAGGATGGGTGAATGGCACATGCCTGAAACCCCATCATGAGTAAGTTTCACTAATTATTTTTTTCAAAATAACTCTCGCAACAGAGAGTAGTCAGTAGGGTAGAATAGAAATAGATAGATTCAATAACTCTCTCACACCCGAGATGAGACATAGAATTACCATACTTTAACTTTCATTGGCAGATTATAATAGGAATCCCAATAAAAAGACCGCACAATGGTGAAGAAGAGAAATTGCACCTGTTGTGATGCGAAGACCACATCACAACCAATTGTGGTTGGGGGGTGGGGTGGCGGGGGCTAGAGTCTACCGTGTCAGAAAGCCAAGCGTGTCAAATATCATTCATTCATAATGATCCATCATACCGTTGTTAACTTTTAGGGTCACCCGAATTTGAAAAATAACTACTGTTATTAGTAAACCCCATACCATAATAAATTTTCCATATTAAGCCATAATTACTACCCATCACGTCTACCCAAATCCCGAAGCCACGGTCAGAAATGTCAGAATACACCTCACCATGCTAACTAATCACACGATTATAGCCGCGGAAAATACAAAACAAAATTATCTAGTTATGGGGTAATATCAACTTCATTCATGCCGGTAGCATCACTTAACTCGCATGAAATAAGAAAAGCACCAGAATGGCGGAAAATTCCGAGTTAGCAGAAACATAAACATATACAACAACAAGAAATATTTCAACAAAGGAAGTTCAAAGAAGCAGACTAGCAACAAGAATTGACAATAATAGACCAGCAACAACAATTAAGGTATACATCAGAAAAACGAAGATGACTAAGATAGCAACATCAATCATCAAGCCTGAGCTTGTTGCAATAATTCAGAAGATAAAATCGTTGATCGACAAGTATGACAATGCTTGACTAATAGATTCAAATTTTACGGACTCCTATCAATTCCAAGCCATGAAGAGACAAGTGTATATGGAGAATTATGCAAGAGAGGGAGGAGGGGAAGCAACAAGGATGAATCCAGAATTCCAAGGTATTCAAAGGTCGACTATGTTGAACCTCGGGAACCTCCTGGTATTTGGAACAACAAGAGTGGAAATGAAGTGTACAAAATTCTTGATGAGCAAAGTTCAGAATGGATCATTATGGTTGTGGAGAGAGATACCTATCAATGCAGAGGAAATCAATAGACTTATAGGATTATTAGCAGATGGGAACGACGTCTCAACAACATTCCAGAATGTGTCCAAAAGAGCCAAAATGTCAGGGGACTGTGACTATTACAAGAAGTATGAGGCCATAAGAGGAGGGAAGGGAGAAAATATTGACCTCATCAACAATCCAATGGTGAAATTTTCCTGCTATCTGATAGATGGTAAAAAAATGAGGCATTACACCAGAGGAGAATGCACCCTTGACACCATCTCAGTTGCGGAACACTACATCCAGGGAACATGGCTAAACTGGTGCACCTTCCTGTTGAACAAAATGTTTGATGCCTGTGAGGATAATTATAGGCAGGCCATGGGATTCATCTATGGCTATCTCATCATGGCCTTTGAAATGTGGAAATGGACTCACCTAGGGATTAGGCAGCTCGCAGAAATCACTCACGACTAACCAATGGCATTAAGATGTACGCCCTAGAAAGTATCAGGATATCCCAGCACTAAGGAGGTCAATGAGGAGGCTTTCTCATTCTGGTACATGTAGATGGTTGATGTGGTGGGGAGCTAGAAAAGGGTTTCGAGGAATATATTGGACATATACTCTTCAAAGATATGGTTTGGGGTAACCCACAAACAAACCTGTATCCAAGCTAGTTGAGTGGACAAAACCACGTTCTGAATGTGGCCACTAAAGTTTCAAGTAGAAGAAGAAGCCTTCCACACCAAAGGCTGCTCGTGGCCAGGAGCTGCGATGGTAGTCAGAAGCGGAATACCCCATTATTCATTCGAAGCGATGCTACCAAAAGCACTCCCAGGGGAGTCACCAGAAGAAGCAACGAGGAGGATTTCCTAACTATAGCTATGACCCATACTGGACCAGCTCGACACGAGGGTAAAGGACTTCAATCTGGTAATAAAAAATCTCACAAGTGCCTCTATAGTATTTCCTACCTTTTCTCACTTCTAGCCTTTGAATTCTGCATTCCCATCCACAAAAACCCCCTTCGTTACTGCACTACCATCCACCATGTTCAATTCCCGTCCAGTAACCACAGTCACTCCAGTCCACAAGATCAAGGCACCCAAGCCTCCCGTAGCTGCACCCAAACCAAAGGAAGCACGGATTATGGTACCCAAGCAAGTAGTTGATCTCACAGGGGAAGATCAGCCCCACCCTATGGACACAGGTGTACCATTTGAAGAAAAGCCATAGGCTATGTTGTAGCTCCTAGGGACAACCTTGAGTTGTATAAAGACCAGTGCCTAGGACATCTTAAATTCAAGGAGCATATGACTCAACTAATTACAGTTGACAATGTTAGGCTCTCATGCTATTATCACTCAGATGAATGGTTGTAATCAAGGTGGAGCCAAGACCCCAAATTTAAACACAAAAACTAGGAAAACTGCAGAAACTGAGTATAAAATGAAATAAGTAAATGCATTAGACAGCTTTAAAACAAAATTTTGTAAAAGGGGGTCGACTTCTAAAATGAACACACAGCTATCAAGTTATATGTGAGCGATGACTATGGCAGAATATGGAGTGAGATATTAACAATAACCGGGCTTATTCAAGGATAAGAATCCATATATACTGGGCTTATTCAAAGATAAGAATCCATATATCTGGGCTCATTCAAAGATAAGAATCCATTGTAGTTAATATCAGAAGAAAGGTGGAAGATATAGAAAATGAAACAAAGTATCATGCCTGAGCTATATTTAAAGCACTATAGATAAGTAAATATGAGTATCTGCTATGATAAATTCACATTTAAACATGGGAGCACTCGCATTCTTGAGCATGTAGATATGAGAATTATGGAGAAATACAAAATGAACACTTATATTAAAAGACAGAGAGAGAGAGAGAGTTACAAACTATGAACCATCCTAAGCGAAATCCCCAATTCCAACAAAACTTCTTATTAGTGAATCCCAATGGGATCTTCAAACATCAACTATCAAAGTTCATACCAAGTACTTACAGAACACTCGAACTAGTGAGTCCTTTGGAAAATCTGGAACCTTTTGTTAGTGTTTTCTTCTTGTTTTTATAACCACTAATTCCTATGCGCGAGAAGATATTTTGGGAAAATATCTTCCGTGCATGCTTGTATGCTGTTTTAGGTATAAATCAAAAACAGAAATGATGATGAGGTAAAACTGCCTCTCATCATCTTAAAACGTAGGCCTAAAGCCGTTTCTAACTGAAATGTAACAATTGAATAAACTGAAAATAAAAAATGCAAGAGTGAACTAAATATTTCAACCGAAATGACAAAGTGAAGAGAACATAAGGTAAAAAGGCCAAACAGGCCCAGTCATGAATGATCATTACTATTTGATGAGGCGGAGCCCCTGCTACTGTTGGCGAAGGCAATATTGTTAGTCATGGGAAGGACTGGCCTTCTGCGCTGGAGAATGTGGTACTGCTAGTAGTGGAAAAGCTGGCCTTCTGTGCACGAGGGTCTTATAGAAGGGCTAATGGTCATGATCCATTGAATAAGACTTGAAACTGACCCTTATTATCACTTTTCTTTTCTTCCTTGGGTGTGGAGGATTGTCATCCTCGACCTCAAGCCACTGTGATTAGCTATGAGATGGCCTGCGTACTTAAAAGGCCATGAAAACCTGCATAGACAGCAGACCAATTAAATAAATCCTGCGATGAGGGGTAGATTGCTTCAAATGGCTCAGCGAGGGGTTATGGAGCGATGCAGAGGAAGTGCGAATGCAGGGATGGAAGGTAAAACCATGGCAGGTGCGAAAACCATGGGTTTAAATCAAAATATGGCGCGAAAATATGATGGGCGGTTTCGTGGAAAACCACGAGTGGTTTTCGCAAGGTCAGAAGGTGGTAAGCAGTAATAAGAAAGATGAACACGTTACGGTTAGTGGGCGACGCGTGTCCCTATGAAAACTAACCATTTCGCGTCGGAGTTGCGCATTGGGGAGCTGTTGTGAAATGGATGCGAAAATGAATAGGAGTTGTCTGATTTGGGCAATCCATATCAACTGCTACAAATGAACGCGATGGACTTACTTACGCGGTCAGGTGGGACCGGCAATGATGTCAGCAATTTTGTCACATAGCGGGGATATCAATCATGGGGTTATAAAAGCGGGAGTGATGTGGGCTGTTGGATGAGGGAGATTGACGGTCTATATCAGAGAAGGGGAGTGAAATATTGGATGAGTGATCGGGAAATTTGCAAAGGCGCAATGGAGCGAGGACCGTTGGATCGTAACGACCATCAACTATGGAGATCAACTACGAGGGCACTTGGGGGTACGGATCAAATTCTTGGCCTATGCCTCCGCAGTAAACCTCAGCGATTGATTTGAGATCTTCTGTAGTCAAACAAGTCAACTGCGGAGGCACTCAAAGTGTTAACCCATGCGCTGAAAGTGCTTCTAGGTAAAGAGGAAGACTAGCGGTGACCGTTGGATCGGGCTCAACCAATGGTGGAGATAACTTGGGGAAAAGTGAGCGGGGTGAAAGGAAAAGGTGCACTGGCCGTTGGATCAGAATGATCAACGGTCCAGAATGCATCGCAAAATCGCACAAGGGCATGAATGGTGTGAGGGGAGGGGTGAACCGCAATGTGATGATGAAGCAATGACCGTCCAATCAGGAGGATTGACGATCCAGATCATATTGCGGCTTCGCATAAATGAATCGATGAGGCGGAGGATAGCGAAGCACCAAGATAGCACTGACCGTTGGATCGATTGCAATCAACGACTCAAATTATATCGGCGGGGAAAGAACACTGATAATGAAAAATAAAGTGACAATGGAGTGCAGCGATGTGCAATGTGAAATGGATGGGCGTAGTGCAATGGAGTGATGACCGTTGGATCTGGGGAGATCAACGGTCAGGATTACATCGGCGTTTTTCACATCGACGGAAGAATGTAAAAGGAACATGGAGTAATACGATGTGCGATGGATGGGTGCAGCATGATGGAGTGATGATCATTGGATCCGGGAGGAGATCAATGGTTAGGATCGCGTCAGGATTTCGGACATCAACGGAAAAGGAATTCAGGAACAAGAAATTTGGATGAAGCAAAGTGCGATGTGCGATGGATAGGTGACGCACGATGGCCGTTGGATCTGCGGAGATCAACGGTCAAGATATCTTTGGCAAAGATGAACCTCAACGGTGAAACAAAAGAGAAAATGAGTGGATTTGGGAACCAATGAAGTCCGATGGCTGAAGAAGTTTATTTGTTGGACATAGAGCGGGGTCATATGAGAAATGGGGGCTAAGGGATTAAGCTGAAAAGTGCTTAGAGGCCTGATATATTAGAATGAGTGCTTTAAAAGCTAAAAGGTGGATTTTAAGCCCTTTAAAAGGTTCTGATAGGTGAAAAAGGGGCTTTGACAGTCCATGCGGTCCCTGTTGTATTTTCTTTACAATTTAAGGCTCCTTATCATTAGGCATCCCATCTCAGTGAGGGATGCCATAACAATAGGTTACCACCCAAGAAACCTCTATGCTACCTGTGTTTGATCCATCCTTAGTTCTAAAAATTCAGACATCATATCCACCCCATACACACAACTCGTCACCACACAATTCATTCACTTCCAAAGACCATTCCACTCATACTTTGTCCACCTCAGTGACTATCTCAGATCCAATAAAACTAGGGAAAAAGACAAATGGTGACATAGAGGCAGAAGCTGAATCGAGTACAGATGGAGTACCTGAGGTTGACCAACCCTCGGTGGGACAGGGCACCTTCCTAGAGCTATTAGTTCAAGAGCGTATTTCACTTCTCACACAACGCCCTCTTCACCAGAGCTTAACCGTTTCTAGCAGCCAACCTAATATTATAGCAGATTCTATCATCCATTAGTATGAACATACCTAAACCTCAGCTACCGCAAAAGAACAAGCCAACATCACCACAAGAACACTCAGAGAGATCAATTGCAAGTGGGCAACCACTCAGAGAAAGACAGCTGACCCAGGAGATGTCAGGCGTTGAGAACATGCAAATTTAGGGGGCTAGCCAACTATACAATTTTACCTAGCTAATAGCACAGCAGGCAGAAGGACTGCACAATGACCTCCAACAAAGGTTCGAGTAGCAACAACAACAGGTCATCGCGCTTACTAAGGAGCGGAATCAACTTAAAAGTGAAAAGGATACTCTATAGGAGCATTTGGAAAAGGTAACACATATCTTCAAGGACCTATGGCCGGCTATCATTGCCCAGGATAAAAAAATGCTAGAGGACATATCGGCCTGCTCAATGGTCAAAAGGTCCATCCGAGTGAAAATTTCATGCACAAATCTAAGCAGAGAAAACCAGGAGCTCAAGGAAGTGCTAGCAGCCAGACCAACATTACCAGACCCAGCCACGGTATATGCTAAGAAGGTCACAGAAAGTCAGAGGCAGGTAAATGGCCTGAGGGAAACCCTCGGGACAATAGTGAAAGAGGCTTATAGCCTGCTAAAGAATTTACATGAATGCTCCAACTCGCTTACAATGGAATACCACCCAATCTCAGCACAACTTTAGCAAATTTCCCAAGAAATCCAAGAAGCCACTGATCCAGTCGACATAACCCAGCTGTACAACCAGGTAGAGTTGCTGGAAATCAAAATCCAGAAAATCAAAGAACACTCAATGGCCACAAAATAGGTCCTCATGGAGTTGACAACCTGTAAAAAAAAAAATAGAGGCAATACAATAGATGGCGGTCGAAGCCGAGCTCAAGATACAAGAGGTATTTAGCAAGCTATCGCCTCTGTAAAATGAAATAGAGGACGAAAGAATCACCACCTAGACAGAGAATTTGATTAAAGAATGGCAATAGGTAATCTATGAGTTCACAAAACTCAAGTCCTCAACACTGAGCAAGGATCCAGAGTTGGGGCCTTTGTTTGGACAGGGCGAAGAAACATAAATAACAAGGTCAGCCTCGGAAGCCGACAGACCACCAGAAGTCACAAAAGTAGAAAAATATTGACTCTAGATGAGTCAATAACATGTGGCCAGGTCCTGTTGGAGCCTTTGTTTTGGAAAAAGAACAGTCTTGAGTTGCATAGGGTTGGAGGACGGGTGAAAGAATGAAATCAAAGTAGACAGGGAGCTGTCGTGGTTGCAGAAATCCGAAAGATAGGTGGCGTGGCATTAGTAGATAACAGTGCAGATGGAAGATATGGGAGACAAGAAAAATCAGTAGAACTCCTAGTAATAAATAAGAAATGGAAAGCAACAGAGTAGGAAAGAAGGAAGGACTGACAGTCACACTGGCAGAGGAACAAATAGGCAGTCAGCTAGTGGAGGAGTTAATTAGTCAGTGCGGCGAGAGGCAGAGAGGAAGAGAAGAGCCTTAAGAGAACTTTGTGAGAACTCTGTTGTAGTGAATCAAATTGTAATAGACTCTGCAGAGTAGATGTATGCTATTCTATTTTTGATAATGAAATCTAGTTTTTGCTGTGTGTAACGATGTGAGTTGATTGATAGTTATTTTCTTCCGATGAATGTATGCTTAACTTAAATTTTAATTCAGTCTTCTGAACATGATTTGATGAGTGATAATTTCTCCGTAGAGTTGAGATATTCTTGTTTCTTCTAAGTTTCCATAGCTATTCTTTATGGTTGCATTTGTCTTTTACCTAAATCTAGCTTCTGATCTTACTAAGGTTACGACACACCTCGGGTGAGACATCCTACTCTATGGAGCAGGGTGAAAATGTTGGCATTGTGATAGACTACTGCAAAAACCTTGTTGGCCTCAAATTTGAACCTGGGTCTTACCCAAAGACCTCCTTTTTCAACAACAACAATGGAATCATCCTCATCTCTTGGGTCACTATCCATCAATGTACCAAGAGAGGGAAGGAGAGTTTGAATTCTCATATAAAAGGCCACCAAGAGATGAAAAAAGGGAGAAAACATTGTTATGTTGGTGAGAATCGCCCCAAGAAATCTAGCAGTGTGTGATCCGGGGTAGAGATATAGAGGATTCAGTTGTTGGCCACCCAACGACTCCAATCCTTCAGAGTAGAGAGAGAGGGACTTTGCGCCAAGGTAGCTTGGAAGTAAATACATCCTTGCATTGGGTCTTATAAATCCCTAGTTCTAAGGGCCCCTTGGCAAGTGGGTAAATGTTTCATCCTTTATTCCTACCAGCACTCAATATAAAGAGGGGACGTAAGCACCACCGTTTGGATTATTGAAGTTGTTTGACTCTATTAAGAGCTTTTGTATTATGTGTTTAGTTTAATTTTGTTTTGTGTCCAAATATGCATGCTATTTCACTATTTAGTATGTTTTATTTCTTATCATGTTCACTAACTTGTTTGACTCCCTTGATTTTCTTCCTGTGACCCCAAACTTAAGAGGAAAAAACCACTCTTCTTAAGCAGGTGTGATTTGGTACACTCATGCGCAAAATCAATCTACACAAGCGCCCATACAGATTGAATCCAAAGTATAAGAAGAAAGTGAAGGAAGAGTTGGATAAAATGGTGGCTTCAGGCATTATAGAACAAGTGGAAGAGTCTAATTCGGTGAGTCCCATGGTAGTGCAAGATAAGAAGACAAAAGGAGAAATTAGGATTTTTGTAGACCTGCACAAATTGAATGATGACTGTGTGCATGATCCATTCCCAACTCCGTTCTCTGATGAGATCCTGGACAATGTCAGGACAAGAATATTATTCATTCACAGATGGTTTCTAAGAGTATCATAAGATCAGTATTGCACTAGAGAATCGCAGTAAGACCACCTTGGCAATTGTAATGGGGATCCTTCCAGTATACAATCATGCCCTTTGGCTTGAAGAATGTGCCTGCTATCTTCTCGTGTGTAGTAGTATCTGCATTCAAGGAGTATATCCATAAGGTCTTGGAAGTATACTTTGATGACTGGAATGTTTTTGGGTTGTTGAAAAAACATGCATCAAGTTTGCCCTTAATGCTAGATACCTATAGGAAGTATCATATCTCACTGAACATGAAGAAATGTATATTTTGTGTGCCATTCAGGATATTCCTGGGTCACATTGTCTGCCAACAAGGGTTTATGGTAGATCCCGTGAAGACCGTAGTAATTTTTAATCTGGAGGTACCTGTGAATGTCAAAAAACTGCGCTAAATATTGGGGCACACTGGATATTATCAAAATTTCATTCATGGTTATGCGCTAATAACTGTGCCCATGGAGAAATTGCTCAAGAAGGACACACCATTTTTTTGGGACGAGGAATGTTAGAAGAGTTTTGAATTGTTGAAGGAAAATATGGTCACGATGCCCATATTGATCTTTCCAAATTAGTCAAAGGTGTTTCATATGCATGATGATGCCTCCTGCATTGTGCTCGAAGCTATTTTACGTATCTAGGAGACGGAGAGATCGATCACCCTATTTCCTATGCCAGTCGGAAGCTCTCAAGCACAGAACAAAATTACTCAACCACAGAAAGAGAACGATTAGGGATGGTGTATGTGCTGGATAAATTCTGCCACTATTTGTTAGGCGGACATTTTAAGATGTTTACTGATCACTCTACTTTTAAGCACCTGGTCAATAAGCCTATGTTGGGGGGGAAGATCTGCAGGTGCTTGTTATTGTTCCAGGAGTATGATTTTGAGATAATTTTCAAACCAGGAGGACTAAATGCTGGGCCAGACTATCTTTCGCGCATTGATATTGGCAAAGAACCTACTAGCTTGGAAGATGGATTACTATATGCATAGTTGTTTGTGATCAAAGTAGTTGACGATAAATTCCCTAATATATTCAGTTCCTGACTACTAGATGTGCACCTGAGGAATATACAGTGCAATAGAAGAAAGAGTTGATGGTGTGCGCCAAAAAATTTACTATTGTTGCTGGCCAATTTTACAATATGGGTGTAGAGGAGGTTCTTTGAAGATATGTTTTGGAGTTTGAAAGGCGTGACATCTCAAATGAAGCTCATGGAGGGGTTGTCGATAGTCATTATGAAGGGAAGGAAACCGTGAATTTTTTTTTGCGAGCTAGTTTATGGTGGTCCACATTGCACAATGATGCTTATGTGCATTTTTGTGTATGCAATGTATGCCAGAGGACCGAAAATCCATCGCGTAGAGATGAGATACCCCTACATCCAAAGGATACACTACAAGCATTTGAGAAATGGGTCGTTGACTTTGTTGGCATTAGAGAAATTTTGATGTCTAAAATGGGCCTCCTAAGAAAAATGTAAAACCAACATAAAATTTATAAGAACCAATAGGATTCAAGATGATGATGTCAACCATGGGGGATGATTCACCATTTTTGGGGTAAAAAAGCATAAAGATGAATAAATAATAAAATAATAAAACCTTTTTTTCAACTCGTATTTTCAACTTATCTCCCTAATTTTTTACTCAAATTTTGAGTAAGAGTACTCATTTGATGCAAAATTTAATTCCTCGTCCAAGGAGTACCGATAATGCATACTTTCAATGGACCCTACTACACAAAAGCGAGAAATACATGAAAAACATCATTGCAATCACGTTTTTCATGTATTTCTCATTTTTCGTGTAGTAGGGTCCATTGAAAGTATGCAACAAGGGAAATCCTTGGATGAGGAATCCAATTCTGAATCCAAATGAGTGTTCTCTCTTGAAATTTGAGTAAACCCATAGGGAGATAAGTTGAAAATGGGAGTTGAAAAAATAATTTTTTCTTTTTTCCCTCTAAACTTTGTTGATGTAATCTAATATTATTTTATTATTTCAACTATTAATCTATAATCTCCTTAGGAGGCCTATTTTAGACCTCAAAATTCCCCTAATGACCTATTAACCCTCCAGGAAAGAAGAGTGACAAACGTTACATAATCATTAAGACTGACTATGTAACTAGATGGGACGAAGCTAAGCCATTAAAGGATTGAGATGAGGACAACACTTCATTTTTGAGAATATTGTGACTCAATTTGGGTGCCCTATGATTATGATAAGTGATCAAGGCACGCACTTTGTGAATGAAACCATTGAAGCGTTGAAGGAAGAATTCCAGATTCATCATCAGAAGAGCACTCCAGATCACCTAGAGGCGAATGGTGTGGTGAAAGCTTTCAATAAGATACTAGAGGCTGCGCTTACTAATATTTTTAATGCTGACCAGAATGATTGGGATGAGCGCGTACCCATATTTACCTGGGCATATTTAACCACATGTAAAAATTTGACTGGCAGGACACCGTTCATGATGTTGTATGGGCAAGAAGTTGTGTTGCCAATGGAGTACATTGTTCCTAGTTTGCGCATATCAGCCTTCATAAATATGGTAGAAGAAAATAATATTGAGTAGCGATTATTGTAGTTGGTCATGCTCAAAGAAGATTTATTTATTGCAAATTTCCAGCAACAATTACAAAAGGTGCACGAAAAGGCATGGCATGATAGGCACATCATACAAAAGGTCTTTAAGGAAGATGATTTGGTCTTGTTGTATGACAACAAGTTTGTGCGCCACCCAAGGAAGTTCAATATACATTGGCTAGGGACATATATTATTAAGGATATCATTGACAGAGGTGTAGTGTGCCTGGCCATGTTGAGTGACGAATATCTTCCCCAGTATGTCAATGGAAGCATAGTGAAGCCATATAGGGATGACCCTCTCCCTGTGTGCACCAAATGACTATATGGCAAGAGTATTGGATCTATGCAAAAGAAATTTCGGATGCGCATACAGGTGTGACGCATGTGTAGTAGCTGTGCGAAGAGGTGACTGTGTCGCAGAAGTGCCAAAATATAGCCATTGGAATAGTAATCCGGAAAAGACAATTTTATTACCGTTTAAGGGATCATCTAGGTTGCATTTAATGAGGGGATTTTACCAGATTTGGAACCATTTTTTCATTTATGGAGACACATTAATGCATAAGGGACCATTGAAGACTCGTCAAAGCTATAAATATGACCTACGAGTTCGCATTAGTTCCCTTTGGTTTCCGTGTGAATTTTTTGCCTTGAGTTCTATGATTCCTATTGGTCTGGATCCAGGGCTCGAGGAGGAGTTGCGCCGTCAGAGTCTCACTCACGTTATCCCTCCAAGTATGAAAACTACATGCCCTGAAGAGAATCTCGCTGCACCAGTTTCTGAGGCACTTGTGCTAGTGAAAACCAAGAAGAGTCAGACATTAGGGATCCGTAAATCCCCTAGAGAGAAGACCTCAAAGCCACGCTCCACTGTCACTAAGCGCCAAAAGAAACCCATTTCTGAGCTCCCTGATAAAATCACTCAGGAGGAAGATGTGGTCGAAGCAGCCCATTCTTGTGTTTGCCAAACTATGTGACACCGTGCAAGGTGTCAGTCAAGGTACCGAAGGATCTAGAAAAAGTGTGGGCATATAATAATTTTCCTTTGATCCCATAAAATGTCTCGCTCGAAGGCAATATGTTTGCCAAAGTGCCGCAATTAAATATGGAGGATTTGGACCTCGCCGATGTTGATAAATTTCCTAAGATTACACCTGAATGATATTTGGACTGCATACCTTAAGAGGGGGGGACTTGTGTGTGTGGAGCAAAAACGCTCAGTGTTGGGCCTACACAAGGCATGTAATATCTCGTTTCGGGGATATCTCTAAAACACGGCAAACTCCAACCAAAGATAGAATGGGAGGGCATTTACCGGATGTACCGCCTCTGGAAAGAGGAAAAGATCTGGAGGCTACCTGGCCCTTTCCAGACTCTATCTAAGAGTGAAAGATAAACACACCAAGTGGTATAGAACTAGAATGCTCAAGAATATATAAAAATAATAGTGCAGCATACATATAATAACATAGACAGAATATACAGCAACTCATCCAGAAATATAGAGAGGAAATGCTAAGCCATTTTATTAAACTGAGAAATACAATGAAGTACAATAGGTGATCAGAGTGATGGCACCTAAACTTGCTCAAGGCAAGTGAAGAAATACTCTTAGAATATACAGGAAATGGCTGCTCTCTGATCTGCGTCCCCGCTGCTGGAAAACTACTGTGTAGCTGCTACTGCTGGAATGGAATGAAGTATAGGGGCTTATCCCCTTGCCGGAATGAGCTGAAAATCTGCAATCCTCCTCTACTCACCAATCCCGAAAAAACCCAGAAACCATATCAGAAATGGCTGACCCCTTAAAACCTCCAGAAAACACCCCCTTGGGGAATTACGCTGGCCTCCAAGGCTCTGTGTAGAGGCTAAATGGAAATGACTGAAACACCACCTCAAACTACACCAAAATCATCCCACAGCAAAGGATGATCCTCTACTCAATCTCTTGCAGAAACCCCAATCTGGAGCACCTCCAAAATGGACTGCGTCCTCTCTCCCAGTGGCTGCGCAGTCTCTATGGAATCCTAGCTCCGCAACAAACCCAAACACCAAAAACTTTCAAAAAATAATGAAGAAATAACCTTGCTGGAGTAGGCACTCGAAGTCCCCTCGGGTTAAGGGCGATATCTCCGACCGGAGACACTCAATGCACTAAAAAGTGCTACAAATAGGCTAAACAACCAGTGTGCTCAAAAAGACAAAACTTCTAGCTCAATATCATCCAAAAAAGAATGAATGAAATGAGAAGGCTCCTCCATCTTTTATAATGTTGGTTTCCCTCCAAAACTCCAACGTAGCCTCTCTCTCCTCCACATGCTCATCCTCATCTGCGCAGTAGCTTCTAGAGTGTACGTGGGCCCCTTTCTCTACGTGGTGTTTGGCCCCCTTGGCTCCCCCTTAAGTCACAACATTGTGCTACTAGGACGGTGTTTTATTCCACTTAAGTGAGTTAGACCCTCTCCACTCACTTTTTTATTTATTTATAAACTATAGACGGAAAAACTGAACAAAATCGAATATTCCAATTAGCTTTCACTAATTAGGAATATTACAGTCTCCCCCGACAAAATGTTGCTTTTCCTCAAGCAACTGAAGTGATGGATGCTGCAAAATCTTCTCACTCTCCCAAGTGGCATCCTCATCCGGAAAATTCTTCCACCTCACCAAGAATTCCTGGACTATCCTACTCCGTAGCTGCCTCTCCCTCATATCAATAATAGCCTCTGGCTGCAACACAAAATTCCCCTCATCATCTGTGGGTGGTAGCTCCTCTGTCACTATCACCTACTACCCCAACGCCTTCTTCAGGCATGATACATAAAAAACATTGTGGATCTTGCTGCCTTGGGGCAGCTCCAACTCATACGCAACCTGCCCAATCCTGCATATCACTCTGTATGGCCCGTAAAAGCGAGGCTTGAGCTTCTCATCTCCCTTTTGCTTCAACGACGACTGTCGGTACGACTGCAATCGTAGGTAGACCAAATCTCCTACCTCAAACTGTCTCTCCACCCGACCTCTGTCAGCATACAACTTCTGTTGGTTTTGTGCTGTAGCCATATTGTCCTTGAGAGCTCGGAGAATGTCCTAACTCTCTTGGATCCAAATCTTGGCTCCAGGAGCCTTGTTGACATCGAACATCACATCAGCAAAAGATAAGGAATGATACCCATACAAAGCATAAAATGGCGACATACCAATGGACATGTGATGTGTCATTTTGTAGCAGTACTCCCCCAAATGCAACCACTTCAACCATGCTCTCTACTGCCCACTAACATAGTTACTCAAGTAGCCCTCCAACCACTTGTTAACTATCTCCGTTTTTCCATCCATCTGTGGGTGATAACTGGTACTCGATGTCAACTCCGTCCCCACTAGCCAGAAAATCTCCTGCCAAAATCAGCCCATGAAGCGGTTGTCCCTGTCACTGATGATGGTCTTAGGAAGACCATGCAGCCTGAAAATCTCTCTGAAGAACATCTGAGCCACCTGTGCTGCTGTGTAATGTGCGGATATGGCGAAAAAGTGTGAATACTTTGTCAGCCGATCAACGACGATAAAGATACAATCCTTGCCCTACATCATGGGCAACCATGTGATGAAGTCCATCGATATGCTCTCCCATTTCCCCTTCGGAATGGGAAGAGGCTGCAAAAATCCTGCGGGATGGCTCATCTCTCCCTTGTTCCTTTAACAAACATCGCACTCCCCAATGTGCTGGAGCACGTTCTCCTTGAGGCCCTTTGATGAGAACCTCTCTCTGATGGCCCTATAGGTTTTAGTAAACCCTTGATGGCCTGCCAATGGAGAATCATGTGATGCCTAGAGTATCTTCTTCTTAAGCTGAGATCCCTCAGTCAAGAAGATCTTGTCCCTGTAATAGATGATCTCATCGACCACCCTGTACCTGTCATTTGCCACCTGTCCATCCAGAATCTCACATGCAAATCTGTCCTTGGAGTACTCCACTAAAAGTTGAGCCCTCCAATCTGTGTCCAAGCTCATAAGAGATAACGTGGCTGGTCTACGTGAAAGGCCATCTGCTACCATGTTATTCTTACCCTTGACATACTCAATGTCAAATTCATATGCTTGGATCTTACTGATCCACTTCTGCTGCCTCTCCTGTAGCTGCTTCTGCTCCAAAAAGAACCTGAGGCTGTTGTGATCAGTCCTCACCCTGAACATGTTCCCTACCAAATATTGCGGGAATTTGGCCAATGCATGCATAATGGCCAACATCTCCTTGTCATATATAGAATACGACCTATCATGCGGAAGGAGCTTCCGGCTCTCAAAGTCTATAGGGTGTCCTCCCTGCATCAACTCTGCACCAATCCCCTCTCCCAACGCATCACACTCCAAAACAAATGGCTGCGTAAAATCCGATAATGCAAGCACTGGGAAGATACTCATCACCTCCTTGAGCCTGTCAAAGGCTCGCTACGCTGTATCTAACCAACTGAATGCCCCTTTCTTCGTCAGATCTGTAAGGGGTGCAGCAAGTTGTGAGAAACTCTTGAAGAACTTCCTGTAATAGGTACATATGCCAATGAATCCTCGAAGTTCCGTCACGTTCCTCGGCTCCGGCCAATCCCTGATGGCCCTAATATTCTCCTCATGGAATCTCACTCCGTCCACTCCAATAATGTGACCCAAATACAACATCTCCGTCATCCCAAACTCACACTTGGAGAGCTTAGCATATAAATGTTTCTCTTCCAAGATATGTAGCACTGCCTCTATATACTGGAGATGCTCCTCCCAAGTCCTGCTATATATGAGTATGTCATCAAAGAAGAACAATACAAACTTCCTCAGATGGCTGCAGAAGATATGGTTCATGCAATACTGAAAAGTAGCTGGTGCATTAGTTAGCCCAAAAGGCGTAACCAAAAACTCAAATTTCCCATAATGACACATGAATGCGGTCTTGGGAATGTCTTGTTCCCTCACGCGAATCTTATGGTACCCTGATCTCAAATCAATCTTCGAGAAGTACTTGGCTCCTCTCAGCTCATCCATCAACTCATCGATCGTCGGTATAGGATACCTATTCTTCAGGGTCTTCTTGTTCAACGCCCTACAGTCAATACACATCCTCAAGGTGTCGTCCTTCTTCTTCACCAACACCATGGAAGAAGCAAATGGACTCGTGCTCGGTCTGATGTGCCCAAGAGCCAACAACTCTTGGATGGCCCGCTCAATCTCATCCCGATAGGCTTTGGGATGCCTATAGGGGGTAGTGATCACCGCCTAAATGCCCTGCTCAAGCTCTATGGTGTGCTCGAATCCTCGGTCTGGTGGCCGACTTGGTGGTATATCCCCAAACACTGCCTCATATCTGTCAAGGATGGCCTGTATATCAGGATGAACTGCTTGACCGGTAGTCCCTGCCTCTAATTCCCACAACTCAACCACCCACTCTATGTCTCCCTTCCGGAAACCTGCCTCCATCTGGTGTGCCGAAACAGTCTGAGGTGGGTAAGTGTGCATCCCGCGGATATTCTCGTGCTTCCCGATTTTCTTATCATCCCACTCCATCTCTAAGGCCTCCCAATCTTTGGTGACCTTCCCCAGAGTAATCAACCATTGAACACCTAGTACCACATTGGTATCTGGTATGTTGACCATGAAAAAGTGGTCAGTCATGGTGTAGGTACCCATCATCACTGCCAACTCTGGAACATACCATGAACACTCCATTGTCTGGGCTCCCAGAACCAGAACTGAAAATCAGTCAAACCTCTCAGTCGGTATACCTCTCCGCTCAACCATCTGTGCATCAATGAATTTGTGGGTCGCCCCACTGTCAAACAAAATTTATACTCGTTGGCCACGCACTGTCTCTCGTACTCGCAGTGTCAAATACTTGGGAACTCCTCGCAATGCTGCAAGGGTCCCTCCTATGGGTACAAAAGCTGCACCTCCTGTACCTGGAGGTGGAGGTGGAAACTGATCCTGGGCTGTCTGACTATCTCCTACCTCCTCTTCATCCTCCCCATCTTCTTTCCCGATATCATCAGAGAAGACCTCAATGAAGTGTGCTTTGCCCACAACACACCTATGCCCTGGTGCCCACAGCTCCTGACAAGTGAAGCAAAGATGTTTCTTCCTCAGCTCCCTCCTGGCATCATCATCTATCTGAGCCCGTCTAGGATTCCCCTTTGGAGGAGGAACCCTCACATCCTTCCCCATGGGCTGGAAACCCTGTCTCTGGGGGTAAGGTGTTCGCGTCCTGGGCAATGCATCTAGTAAGTCCCTGGTCCTGTTGATAGCATCCTGAAGTGTAGCTGGTCTAGTAGATATGACTAGACCTCAAAGTGGCTCTGACAATCCGTCCACAAACATATAGATAATCCGTGCCGTGGATAGATCTAGCACCATCACCGAAACCCTCAAGAAATATGCAATGTATGTCTATGGGTTCCCTGTCTTCTTGAGCCTCGTCAGCTCAACAAAATGCTGTTCCGGATCCCTCTGGTCAAAACGCTCCATCAACCTCCTGGTAAACTCGGCATATGTCATCACGGTAGAGTGTCCGAGTGTAACCATCCCATGGAACCACCAGTCCTGGGCCTCACCATCCAAATGTAATGTCGCCACCTTGATGGCCTCTGTCTCCGACATCTGGTTAAGCTGGAAATAGATGTCCAACTTCTCCACCCAAGACTTTGCCAAACTATTTGATGAGCCATCAAACGTAGGAAAATGGAATCTGCTAGATGTGCGGTGGGAATCTCCATCATGGTAATGTCGGTGCCCTCTATGATGGTTGCGGGTCTACTGTCCCGCTGGAGCTGAAAAAAATCTCGGAATGAGACAGCATCCCTGAACTCTTGCCCATAGGCCTGATACTCTACAAAATACTCACCCATGTGTCCAAGCTCTACCTCCTGCTGGGCTCCTGCCCCTGTGTCTCCTCCCAAGAAAGTGGGCATGGTAGAGCAGGTAGGTGCACGTGAAGCCATCGGTAGAGGAGTATCACGATGAGCAGCACCATGCTCCGGCAAATGGTGGGATGTACCTGATCCCTCTCCTATCTGGAAAAATCGTGGAGTCTCACGCTATCTAGCCTCTACAGCGGTGAATCTTTGACCCATCACCTCAATCTGTCTAGCTAGATCCTGCACCAATTTGAGGAGTGCCTCCCCAAACTGTTTGGCCTCTGTGTCATCTGCCATTGGCCCTCTCTACTCTGAATCTAATATAGGCTCCCCCTACTCTGCATCTGTCACAGGCTCTCTCTCCTGCCAAAACTATGCTCTGATATCACTGTAATATCCCGTTTCGAGGATATCTCTAAAACACGGCAAAGTCCAACCAGAGATAGACTGGGAGGGCATTTACCAGATGTACTACCTCTGGAAAGAGGACAAGATCCTGAGGCTACCTGGCCCTTTCTAGACTCTATCTAAGAGTGAAAGATAAACACAACAAGTGGTATAGAACTAGAATTCTCAAGAATATATAAAAATAACAGTGCAACAGACATATAATAACATAGACAGAATATACGGCAACTCATCCAGAAATATAGAGAGGAAATGCTAATCCATTTTATTAAAATGAGAAATAAAATGAAGTACAATAGGTGATCAGAGTGATGGCACCTAAACTTGTTCAAGGCAAGTGAAGAAATACTCTTAGAATATACAGGAAATGGCTGCTCTTTGATCTACATCCTAGCCGCTGGAAAACTGTCGTGTAGCTGCTACTGCTGGAATGGACTAAAGTATAGGGGCTGATCCCCTTATCGGAATGAGCTAAAAATCTGAAATCCTCCTCTACTCACCAATCCCGACAAAACCCAAAAACCATATCAGAAATGGCCGACCCCCGAAAACCTCCATAAAACACCCCCTTGGGGAATTATGCTGGCCTCCAAGGCTCTGCGCAGAGGCTAAATGGAAATTACTGAAACACCACCTCAAACTACACCAAAATCCTCCCACAGGCAAAGGTTGATCCTCTGCTCAAAATCTCAGCTCAATCTCCAGCAGAAATCCTGATCCGGAGCACCTCCAAAATGGACTGCGTCCTCTCTCCTAGCGACTGCGCAATCTCTATGGAAGCCCAGCTCTGCAACAAACCCAAACACCAAAACCTCTTATAGAATACTGAAGAAATAAAATTTCCTGAGCAGGCACTCGAAGTCCCCCAGGGATAAGGGAAAGATCTCCGACTGGAGACACTCAATGCACTAAACAGTGCTGTAGACAGGCTAAACAACCAGCGTGCTCAAAAAGACAAAACGTATAGCTCAATATCATCCACAATAGAACGAATGAAATGAGAAGGCTCCTCCATCTTTTATAACATTAGTTTCCCTCCAAAACTCCAATGTAGCCTCTCTCTCCTCCACGTGCTCATCCTCATCTATGCAATAGCTTCTATAGTGTACGTGGGCCCCCTTCTCTATGTGGTGCTTGGCCCCCTTAGCTCCCCCTTAAGTCACAACGTTGTGCTACTAGGAGGGTGTTTTATTCCACTTAAGTGAGTTAGATGCTCTCCACTCACTTTTTATTTATTTATAAACTATAGATGGAAAAAATGAACCAAATCAAATATTCCAATTAGCTGTCGCTAATTAGGAATGTTACAAGGAAGGGCTTTTAAATTTATTACAGGTTCCACATTTCGGATGCACCCGGATCAATGATATATGTGTGTGAAAGTTGCTCTCACTAGTCCATGATGAATCATTGTGGCTGGGAGAGTGCATACCTATTGATGTTGTGTTGATCCATCAGATCACTAGCCTACCTAATCAAGGCATGGATCCCATGGCCGATTTTGGAGGTAAAGCCTAGGAGAAGAAGGTGGCAGACAAAATCAAGGCTACCTACCATTTATCACGCCATAATCAAGTATTTGAAGTAATTGAAATTAATGACCCAACCATCCAATTTGGGATGCTCATATTGGCATGCAAGATGATGAGGAAATGTAGGCCTAAATAAGTCCTTGCGCAAGTAATTTCACTTGCAGGACAATGTGAGAAGGGCCTCATCTACAATTGAGTGCAATATTTGTGTAAATAATTTTTGGAGAATGTGCGCAAGGTGCAAGAGGAGGGAAAGAATTTATACTATGCTTGGCTCCTTCCGTTGATAGGACTGATTGGATGAAAGACCCTAGAGGAGATGCAATTTCCTGAAATAGAACCGTAGATGTGTGAAGTTGCGTGGTACGCCACACTGAGGAACTAATTTGTCCCCGCGTGCATCATGGAGAACAATTTTTTTTGCGTCCGGTTCAATGCCTTCATTTTTCAATTAATTCAATCAAATTCAAGGTTGTCCCCAACTTTGTATGAACAACACAAGTTGATTTCTGATTTCAAAGCAATGTTCCACAACATTCACATCTGCATGAAGGGCGCAGTTGAAGGTATCTGGTACGAGTTGCCTTATCTCGTCAGTGAGGATGATTTTTTGTGTGTGACTACAGAGTGGCTGCCAGCTTGGTTGGAGCCATGCACCATGGGGGGTGCATCCACTTCTATTCCTAAGACGCCTACCAAGCCCCGTACTAGTACACAAACAGTTAAGAAGAGCACTGGAGAAGATCCCATGCCAACTACAACCATCGAGACAATTAACCTTGAGAAAAACACTACACCTGAGAAGAATGGTGTCAAGCCTAAGGAGACTAAGGAGAAAGTGGAAGTCTAGACTTCTAAAGGGAAAAAGCATGGCTCACAGGCCACAAGAGGTCCAAGGAAGAAGGGGTAAGGCTCCAAAGCCACTGGCGAAGAAGAGTTGACGTTGATCGATGATGACTTCAATGAGATCACAAGCATGGTCACAATGGTGACAGAGGACATGTGGAAGGATCTGGAAAATCAGTTAAAGGTTGCACTCAACGGGTTGCAGAGAGGCATACAAGAGTTTCAAGTTCAAGTGAGCCTCATTCAGGTGAGTTTACCACAATTGAGCTAGCTGCAAGCGAGCGTGTGAGATGCCATCACGCAAACCGTTCACAACAATCTTTTCCTTTAACAGTGGAGACCTGCTTGGTTCAGATCCCTGAACAAGCCATTCACGTCGAATCACTAATTCTATGTGCATAGATCAGAGCCTGCCAAGAAATAAACGTTGATTTGGTTGTCTTACCCATAGGTAAACTTCATATGGTCCACAACATGATCATGGAAAAGTTGCAATTTTGAGAAGCCCATGCCTACCGCGATATCATTGAGGCATAATAACATGCAGTCGATCTCCAGCAAAAACATTAGAGTGAAAATGAAACATGCTTAGTAGCAGAGGCTTCGCACACTATTCTAAAAGAAAAAATCAACCAAGTATGCAACGATGTACCCGTGGTCCCTGCTACAGCCGCCCCAGCTGAGAAATTAGAAGGGTTGGCTGCTGCACTAAAAGCTTCGCGGGAAGGGATTTAGACAGTCCATGTAGAATTCAAACATCTGATTGTTGATCTTCAGTTTAAGCTGTAGCTAGAGACTTTGTCGGAAGTCAGAGCTCAGAGGGTTGTAGTGGCTAAAACAACTACAGAGAGCATAACTTCCGTAGTTACACAATGCGGTCACTTATTGGACAAGGCCATGGGTGTCTCGACTTCGGTTTAGAATGAATCAATAGTCTAGTAGTTTCACAATGCATTGCACATCAAAGAAAAAAAATTCACTGATATCCGAATGGTGGCATGCACCCTTGTAATTGCACAACACCTCTCTCACCTGTAGGAGGGTCGAGTTATTCAGAAAGAAATCGAGGATCCACGTCAAAAAAAAAAATCTAGAAGCATGGATGCAGCCATGGGCCAAGGAGGCTCTATAGTTTTTGTAGACACCCAACGGTGCACTAAAGACCCTTCAACGGACTCAAAGAAGTATCTAACTTGCAACTAAAGGTATGGTAATAGAAAAGCTGGTCAATGAAGCACAGTGAGCTGCTTCGCAAAGCCTTGAGATGGTATTTCTATTGAAAACTTGTTGGGAAACCAGCTCCAAAAATAGAAGAAAAGAGATATCAACACCTTATAAATAAGCCACTTTGAGGGGGCAACCTCCAATACATTACATGAATGAACAATTCTTGGATGATACAAATGAAAAAACCTCCTTTCTATATATAGGAGTCCATGGGGCCACAATCCAATCCTAGTGGGGCCATAATGTAATCCTAGCCGACCTAACAATAATAATTTAAGGGCACAATAATAACAATATGGTGTTTACAGGGGTAACAATAAGCGGGGCTACACTAACATAATAAGGGGCTACACTATTAATATAGGGACTTAACATGCCCCTCTCCTTCAAACAAGAGTTGTCCTCAACGCTTGACTATTTCTTGATGCTTATGTATAAAATTCTCATCCTCCCATGTGGAACCTTCTACAGGAAAGTTTTTCCACCCGCTGAGATACTCTGAAATTGATCGTACTTGTCTAGTTCTTGTTTCTGTGACTGATTCAGAACTTCTTTTGATGTGATTTTGATCTTCCTGTTGTTTCATTAAATTCTGCACCAAAGTTAAGTCATCCTTTGAGAGTTGGAGAACTTGTTGTTGATGCTCAATGTGATCTTCCACTAATTTATCATCCATATTAGCCATTATTTGATCCTTCAAACCATCCAACTTAGCCTCCATTTCTGCTTTTAAACCATCTATGTCACCTTCGGTTGCTCTTCGTAAGATCGAAATTTGTTGCACTTGGTACTGTAATTTTGATATCTCATACTGCAATTCTTCCTCTTCATGCATCATAGTATAGATTTTTGAGGGCTTAATGGGTATGGAATTATTTTTTGGAGGCATTATAGAACCCAATACTAATAAAAATTCTAAAATATGCCCTTGGAATCACTTCAAACTGCTTTTTCAAACAAACAGTATGCAATTTTAAAAACCAAGTACACACCTTTTACTTTCTTTTGTAGAGCTCTATATTGAAATTGAATTATCTCTATAACTGAAGATGATCAATCTCTGAAATTTGGCCTTGTATTAGTCCTCTGAAGCTTCTTTCAAATTCCACAGGTCTGACTTGATTTGTATTCTTCAAGGCAAAGTTATGTCCAATGTGCCACAATGACCTAATTATGGACTGGTTTAGTAGAGCGAACTTGTACGAATTGCCACGTGTCATTGTTTGCTCCTTTGGTTCTAAAATTTATAGACAGGAAACTACATTCCGTGTAATTCTATCCACCTTTTACAGAATTCCAATCCGATGCTTAGAGAGAGAGAGTTATGAAGATTTTCCCACGATCACCTCTTTGAGATGAAAATAGGGAGCCTTAAAAAGACCTAACTTCCATAGATCATATCTCCAAAAATATTGCGAACCAAGCTCTATAATTTTGCGATGATGGTCCTCAGGATCTTGGATTTGTGCTCTAAACATTTCAGTTTTTGAACCTTAGTAGAAAAATATTTATAGACAAAATGCTGCGATGACCTATTTAAGTGAAATTCAGGAGCCTGCAAAAAGCCCTACCTTCCACAGATCATATCTTCGAAAATATTGCGAACGAAGCTCTGAAATTTTGCGATGATGTTCCTCAGGATTTCGGATTCGAACCCTAAAAATTTCTACTTCTAAACCTTCGTAGAAAAAAAGTTATAGCAAAAATTCCACGATGACCTCTTTGGAGTAGCGAAACCATAGAATCCAAAGCTCTGATACCAAATGTTGTGAAACCAGCTCCAATTATAGAAGAAAAGAGATATCAACACCTTAGAAATAAGCCACTTCGAGGGGGAAACCTCCAATACACTACATGAATGAACAATTCTTGGATGATAGAAATGACAAAACCTCCTCTCTATATATAGGAGTCCATGGGGCCACAATGTAATCCTAACCGACCTAACAATAATAATGTAAGTGCACCATAATAGCAATATGGGGGTTATAAGGGTACAAAAATGACAATAAGGGGGGCTACACTAACATAATAAGGGACTACACTATTAATATAGGGACTTAACATGCCCCTCTCTTTCAAACAAGTGTTGTCCTCAACGCTTGATTATTTCTTGATGCTTCTGTAAAAAATTCTCATCCTCCCATGTGGAATCTTCTACAAGAAACTTCTATCACTTGCTGAGATACTCTGAAATTTATCGTACTTGTCGAGTTCTTATTTCTGTGACTGTTTCATAACTTTTTTCGATGTGATGTTGATATTCTTGTTGTTTCATTAGATTCTGCACCAAAGTTAGGTTATGCTTTGAGAGTTGGAGAACTTGTTGTTGATGCTCGATTTGATCTTCCACTAATTTATCATCCATATTAGATATTATTTGATCCTTCAAACCATCCAACTTAGCCTCCATTTATGCTTTTAAACCATCTATGTCATCTTCGGTTGCTCTTCGTAAGATCGAAATTTGTTGCACTTGGTACCGTAATTTTGATATCTCATACTGCAATTCTTCCTCTTCATGCGTCATAGTATAGCTTTTTGAGGGCTTAATCGATATGAAATTATTTTTAGGAGGTATTTCAGAACCCTATACTAAAATATATGCTCAATAGGCCCTTGGAATCACTTCAAATTTACACAAGACTTATGCAATTCGGAAAAAAATACACACATTTTTCTTGCTTTTGAGAAGCTCGATATTGAAACTGAATTATCTCCGTGATTTTGGATATTCAATATATGAAATTTGGCACTGAGGTATCCCTATAAATTCTCTTTCGAATGCCATAGGTATGACCTGATTTGGATTCTTCAAGACAAATTTATGTCCAATCTCTCACAATGACCCAATTATGGACTAGTTTAGTAGTGCGAACTGGTATGACTTGGCACATGTCACTACTTCCTCCTTCGGCTCTACAATTTATATATAGGAAACTAACGTTTTTGTGCTTGTGTCCACATTTTACAGAATTCCAATACGATGCTCAGAGAGAGAGTTATGAAGATTTTCCCACGATCACCTCTTTGAGATGAAATTCGGGATCCTGAAAAAGTCCTAACTTCCACATACCATATCTCCGAAAATATTGCAAACCAAGATCTAAAATTTTGCGATGATGTTCTTCAAAAGTTCAGATTCACACTCTACAAAGTTCAGATTCTGAGCCTTGGTAGAAAAAAATTATAGCGAAAATTCTGTGATGACCTGTTTAGGTTAAATTGAGGAGCCTGCAAAAAGACCTAACTTCCACAGATCATATCTCTAAAATTGTTGTGAACCAAGCTCTGAAATTTTGCGACGATGCTCCTCAGGATTTTGGCTTCGTACTCTAAAAATTTCAGCTTCTTAACCTTCATAGAAACAAATTTATAGGGAAAATGCCACGATGACCTATTTGGAGTAGAGAAACCCTAGAATCCAAAGATCTAATACCAAATGTTGGGAAACCGGCTCCAAAAATAGAAGAAAAGAGATATCAACGCCTTAGAAATAAGCCACTTCGAGGGGGAAACCTCTAATACATTACATGAATGAAAAATTCTTGGATGATATAAATGAAAAAACCTCCTTTCTATATATAGGAGTCCATGGGGCCACAATGTAATCCTAGCCGACCTAACAATAATAATTTAAGGGCACAATAATAACAATATGGGGGTTATAGGGGTACAACAATAAAAATAAGGGGGGCTACACTAGCATAATAAGGGACTACAATAGTAATATAGGGAATTAACAAAACTTCTGTCGTTGTGCTCCAAGAAAAGATGAAGAAGCTGACCCCATAGTGACTCGGGACGAGTTAAGGGTTTTTGTTGCGGCCCTGTTGGAGTGGGGTCCCCTAGGGTGAATTTTGAGTAAATTTTTTATATGTATTTTTGGTTATGCGTGCTGCGCAGAAAGGTCAAGGGGCTTTGGGGTGGGTCAAAGTCCCTCTTTTATGTAAATGGGTTGTTAAGGGAAAATTGTGGGCATCAAACCATGGTTTTAAACCAGAGTATTTGCATGTTGAATGGATAGAAATATAGATAGAGTCTAGTCGAAATTCATGATATGTTGATCTAAGTCATGCTTATGTGATACATTTTTTAAGGGTTTTTAGTCGAGGTTGGGTAGAAAGGCTCCTGCTGGCTGTTGTTGGGTCTCAATCTAGTCTCCTAAACTGAGCTCATTTAATTGTCAACCAGGATTTGTAAACTGTTGAAGTGAAGTGTACTGTATGTACCTAGGTGCTTGTTTCCTAAATGCATCGTGTGTAGTGTTTATGATGTTTTTTGGTCTTTTGTGATGATTTATGATGTTTTTGGTCTTTTGGTGGTTTTATGTTTGCAGGAAAATGCCTAGAAAGCTAATGGAAAGAAGGCTGGTGATTAAAAACGAGTTAAGCCTAATTGATGGAATGACAAATGGCAAATGCAATTGGAAACACCGAAGCAAAATTAAATCTAAACTATGACTAAATAAAAGCAAATCTTGATAATGAATTTTAAACAAATGATTCAAAACACAAACTAAACTTGAGAAATGATCACTAAACATGCAAATCCTCTAAATAAACAATGAAACAACTAACTTACAATGGTGCAATATTTTGTCCTTGATTAGAGATTTGAAACATATTTAGAGGAAAAACATTGTTATCATCATAAGATCTTCTATTCTAGAACTGGCTCCTATCTCTATTCTCGCAATTTAATTGAATGTCACAAAACCTTTACTCAAGAGTTATTGATTCCTTTCCAAAGTAGTCTTTTGAGGAAGAGCTCGTTTATAAAATGATGAGGAAATTGCGGAGGTACTTCAGTGCCTTAGAATGATGTTGTCTTCGTTCCTGTATGGTTATAGATCAATTAGGGATTTTAGAACAAGAAGAGGTTTCAGAATAATGAAGGTCATCTTGTTAATCCTAACAATCGAAGTAATTTATTGTGCAATGGATGACAATTTGAATATGAAGTGCAAGTGCAATGAGTTAATCTAAGAATGAACCTAAGATGCCACTAATATAGAATAATGCTGAACTATAAGTCATCATCAAACTTGAAACAAAGTAATTGAACATGAGTTAAATGCAATGAAACTCCTGACATTCTAACTATGCTAACATGCATTATTCTATGAAGTTACACAACTGCTTGTTCATCATTAGTGATATTTTGGAAGAGTTCCTTCTTTTTGGAAGAGGTAGAACAATTTGATTTCGTGTAATTGAGTGCAATTGTAAGCAAATAGACCTGAAAGCAAATGAAAAACTAAGATATCATATCCATATCCTACTTGTCATTATGATGTCTTGGGCAAGCGTTTAGGAGCAAGAACGAGAGATGATACTTAGTATAAACACACAAATAAATCATTCACTTATCACGGTCATGTCTTGAACTTCTTAAGAATTTCTTGGAAGAGTTTCTTCTTGTGGAAGAGTGATTAGAACAAGTGTAATCGTGATAGTGAACAACAAAAACTACAACTAAATCCTACAAAGTACTATAGCTATTCATCATTCATCATTATAATCTTTTGGAAGAGTGTCTTCTTGTGGAAGAGTTAGAATGAATATAACTACAGAGTAGCTAGTTAAAACAACTATAAATTCAACTCCTAATCCTACAATACTATAGTCATTCAACATTCATCATTATAGTCTTTTGGAAGAGTGTCTTCTTGTGGAAGAGTTAGAATGAGTACGACTACGGTAGCTAATTAAAACAACTATTAATTCAAATGCAAAAACGTAAAGGCAAAGCTAGGAAACTTATCTAATTTACGCAAAATAAATCCGTCAAGAGGCGAGGCCCTCTACCACCCCGATCGGAGTTCAACTCCAAATTAAATCACGCTTCGTAACAACACTATGCCGCTCCATTAAAGATGAAATAGTTTGAACATAACACTCCGTGTCTTCAGAAATGTAGCACGGAGTTTAAACAAAATCTAGCATCAAATCTAACATAAAATCTCTAACATAGCTCTTTGGTCTCCCAAGCGTTTATAAAGCAAATGCACATAACAATAATTGCAATAATTCAGAACACCTGCTCTTTCCTTATCGGAATCACGTTAGGACTCTTTGAAGTGGTCGCGTGAAGAGAAAAGACATCCGGGACCGAGACAAACCCTAATAGAAGTCTTCCTTCCTAAATGTGTTTCCCACGCTCAAAACCATACCTGTAATTCGTTTCTTCCTCCATGATGAGCAACGAACCATGTAGTCATGACGTGGATCATGCCCATATGCGGTTTTTTCTCAAGAGGCCACCCTGGAACATACTCAAACATGAAGGCAGTCGCGTAATCGCCGCTAGCTACTGAATGTCCGTGATTCATGACTAGTTCGGTCAAAATGCTTTATAATGGCAAAAAATCACAAAATTTAACAAGTCGACCATGTAAATCATTCTAGAAGTAATTTTAACTATATTCATTGATCAATTGGGTCTAAGATAGCAATGGAAAAGGGAAAATGAGGTAAAATGAAGTGAAGGAAAGCACAATTTTGAGGCTCAACATACCCCCACTCTGTCGTTTCTTTGCATGTCCTCATGCAAATTATCCTATGAACTCGTAGGCTTCTACAAGGACATCTAATCCCCTTCTTCTCCTTTGTCTTGAAGCTAGAGGTCTTCTGGGTTTCCGACAATAAGTTTGAACCTTAGGTTGGTGAGTGCCCCGATCAGCTTTTGTTCTTTGTCTTCAACTTCTCATTGGTCCTCTCCACTTTGTCTATATGCGGGGATAAGGTTTAGTTCATATCGAGTTTTGAGCTTGATTTGATCTTTGAGAATTTCATTCTCATTTTTGATGTGTCTATTCAGTAATTCCAACTCATACCTATCCCTCCTTAATATATCTATTTCTGGATACAGTGGAGGACCTGGGGTTCTCTCTCTACTTTCTCGAAGCTCTCCTCTCCAAAGTTTCCACATAGTCATAAATTTCCGTTGAGCAGTGGTCAATTTCTGGGGGTTCCTTCATAAAAATCCTCTTCGACATCCTCTTCAATGGATGTTTCTTCATCTTCTATATTGATTACCGCCGTTTGTTTGATTAGTGTTTTCTTCGCCTTTTTCCCTTAATCTGTGGCTCCTCCTAGGGTCGAGAGGATCCCTCTCCTTTCTCCCGTGCGATTTCCTTAATTACCTTCTCTTCCTTAAGTTGCCTTTTGATTCGGAGTCAACTTCTCTAAAATGATTTCCTCATCGCTCTCTTGGATTGTTTTATCAATTTCAACTTTTGAAGCCCTCCATTTCCTACTTTCTTTGTAGGTCGTGGTTCAGTGATGGTTCTTTGTGTTTCTTCAAAATGATTTCTTATTAAGAAATCGTCCCATGTATCATTTGTTTTAGCTAGATGATGCTCAATCAAAATTTTGACCAAACCATGATGATATAGGGTTGTCTCTAAAAAATTGAACTCTTCTCTCGAACACGGGAAGCCATCTTCTTCGAACTTTGAAGCAAGAAATATGGTAGGTTTAAGTCTTCCCCGTATAATGCATCATTAGTCTAATGTGGTAGACATAAAATGTTCCATATCTACCCTCACATGTAATAAATTTTTTTGTGAAGAAGTAGTATTTTTCTCCATTTGTTTTTTCAATGCGGAATCTGGGAATTCCTTTCTTAAATACACTAACATCCATACACGGTGATTTTAAAATTTGTTTCCGGGAGTCATTGTGGAATTCTCTATTTTTAAACCATCTCTCTCAAGTTCTAAGCAACCCTATAGCCTCTGCAATGAAAACTTCAGTGACAAGAAATTTTACATCACCCACCTCAACTTCGGTTCCTTGAAATGATCTTGTAAAAGTTTTAGTGACTTCCTTGTGGGAAGCCATTAAATTTCTCCAAAAATCGAAGCCATCCTATTTGTTATAACATTTCTTTGCATTGTGGGTAGCCTTTCTAAATATTTTTGAACCCACTTGGTTTCGGTCCTTACAATGAAACCCATGATTGCTTTTTTCAATATTCAAATTAACACTCTTCTATCCACAAAAACAATGACTTTCTCCTTCGGATTGAAATGGCTTTAAGTTACGAATGGAAATGGTTTCAATTTTGGAATGACATACCTCCGATTAATAGTGGTAACATCTTTCAAAAACCCTCGGGGCTGATATGCCTCATGTGACAATTGAACTTTTGGACTGATATGTCTCTATTTGACGAAAGTGACAAGCTGGCTTCAACTTCTCTCACTTCAATACCTTTGGCTCTTGGTAGCAAATGGTTTCGAATTCAACACTGCAACACCTCTGTCTCCGGTAGCAAATGGTTTCGAATTCAACACACGCAACACCTCCTGTCTTTGGTAGCAAAAGACTTCAATTTCAATCACCGCAACACCTTCGTGTTTATAGTAAAAATGCTCAAACTCGCTCACGGTGATACTTTGTATACCCACGAATCAAATGGCTTCAAATTCTCACACTCGTTATGCTTCCAAATTTACCCTTTTTGCTTTCGCTACGATTTTACAATGCTCAACGCTATTCAAACCGATATCCTTTGGCTCGCTCTCGGTGATAATAATATCTACTGCTCTTCGAATGGAATGCCGCTACGAGAATGAAGTTATGGCAGTGGTCGTATGGAGTAGTGGAGTGAGGTGGAGGGAATGTATTAATGATTGAAGAGACGGCGGAGATTTTTACGACGACAGAAGGAAATCATCATTGAATGATTTGGTTAAGAGATGTGGAGAATCCAAATACCTCGGCCATTTTTTTAACCGCTCAAATGATATCGGATATGAAATTTGAAATGGAAGATTTTAATCCAAAGTCCGTGGAGGGTTTATTGGTGTTGATCAATAAAAACAATTAAAACAACCTTTTTCGAACAATCCATAACTAAACTATGCTAAACTTTTATGAAATGCCATTATAATTTAAACTTGTTACTCGCCTTTCATTTGATTTTTTGTATCCTTTGTCTTCTTGTTCACCTTTGGAGGAGTCTTCATAATTTTCTTGATGCTTTTGATTCATGGATACATCGGGTCACTTTGTTGCAATTTCGATGTCCGCCTGGTTGATGCCTTCGTGGTTTATAGTCGCTGGAAAGACTGTCTGGTCGTAGAAAGGTCGATCACCGTGAGAATGTCCAACGAGCACATGTAATGTTCTCGTAGAGTACTTTAATCATGAAATGGAATGTTTTTGGAATATGGGTGAACTGTTATGTGGTATGAATGAAAATGGATGATTGGATTATGATATGTATGAAGTGGATGATGAAATGGAATGGATTCAGATTCATGAAATGGAGTGAAAGAACATAAGGGATCCCAGTACTCGCAATCCATGACATGTTTTATTCACTTACAGCAAGATATCAAATTTTGTATTTTGACATGAAAATGAGATGGATGGAAGATGGAATGTGGAATGAAATGTGGAATGGAGTGAAATATGAATGGTGGAATGAAATGGAGTATGGATGGATAAGTGGATGGAGTGAAATGAAATGAAATGAATCATAAGCACTATGGAACCGAACTTATGATTTTTTGTAACGATACCGCTTGTAAAAACAAAAATGGGAAAAGTTAGAGTGTCGAGAGAGACTCGATTTTCACCTCTATCCTTTCTCAGTATAAACATGCCAATCAATGATTGGTTTTCATGTTTATACCTTTATTTTATTTTTATTTTTTTTCAAAAAGAGAAATGCTTCGTGAAAATTTAATCAAGTTGATGAAGAAGAGAGACTCTTCTTCATTAACTTCACATCATTGTCTTCTTGGAACTTCTTGACAAACTCTTCTCTTGAGAGTGGCTTGTGGTATAGCTTCGAGTCTATGACCATTCACAAGAAAAGTGACCTCTTCTTCATCTATAGTTTTGATTTATCTGCCCCATTATCAAAAATTCGAACAATTTCATATGGCCCAAGCCAATGTGTCCGAAATTTCCCTTGAAAATCCTTGAATTTTGAATCAAACAAGAGAGCCCAAAGTCACCCTCTTTGAATTTCTTCTCCTTGATGTACTTGTCATGCCATCTAGCCCTTTGTTGTTGGACTAGACTTGTTTTCCGAATCGCATCTTGTCCGATCTCATCCAATTCATTAATTTGCTCCGACTCTATGCTTTTGTGCCTCAGTTAGATCAAGTCCTAATTTCAACCGCTCATCTTGAATGTTTGAATTTGGAACTCTATGGGAAACAGAACTTGCTTTCCATAAACAAGCTCATAAGTGAGTATGAACTCGTTGTGTTTCTCCATGTAGTTCTATAGGCCCACAAGGCTCAGGAAGCCTATCTACCCAATCTCTTCTATGTAGATGAACAATCTTTGTTAGGATTCCTTCAATGACTTTATTAGTAGATTCCACTTGACCATTTGCTTGTGGATGATAAGGAGTAGATGTTTTATGTCCGATTTTGTACTTCTCCATCATTTGCTCCACTAGCCTTGATGTAAATTGAGCTCCTTGATTCGTAACAATTTCCCTTGGGACACCAAAACGAGTAAAAATATCCTCAAAAAGAAAAGTAACTACGGATGATTCATTAGCAACAAGTAATGGTTTAGCTTCTACCCACTTAGTAACATAATCGGTGCAAACTAATATATATTTCTTTTGTCTCGATGGGAGGACTAATAGGTCCTACAAAAATCCAAAGCCCATTTTTCAAAAGGTTCGATGTGTACCCGAGGTTGTAATGGCATCTCACCCGAAGGAGAAGGTTTCCCTACCCTTTGGCAATCTGTCACACCTTTTTACATACTCCCTTGCATCTTTAAACAAAGATGGCCAATAATATCCTAAATTAAGGATCTTATAGTCTGTCCTCTTATCTCAGCAAAGTGTCCGCCACAAGGTTCATCATGACATGCCTTGAGAATTTTGAGCATCTCATCTTCACGAACACACCTTCTAATGATCAAATCTGGGACCCTGTCTTGTACAACCCATTAGCGACCCATGAATATCTTGCACTATCATTAATGATTTTTTCTTTTTATCCCTTGCATTCATAATTGAAGGAAATTTTCCCGAAACTAAATAATTAGCAATATCGACAAACCATGGAGTTTGGGTAGAGATTGCAAAAGATATTCATCAGAAATTGATCTTCAACCGAGTGTCATCTTTGATATTTTGGATTCTAGACAGAAATCAGCCACGTTGTTTTGTTTTCCGGGCCTATCTAGAATAGTAATGTTGAATTCTTGCAATAATAACAACCATCTTATAACTCTGCCATTAGTGATTGATTTATTCATTAAGTATCTAATGGCGAAATTATCGCATGTGAATAAAAGTTTCATAGCATCGTTATATAGTGTCTAAACTTGTTTATGGCATGAACAACAGCCTAAAAAACTCTTTTTCGATTTACGATATAGTTTAACTCTCAGGAGTCAAATTTTTTAATGGTATAATAGATGGTATAGGGAATCAAATCTTTCTCGTCCCAATATCTGCTCCTAGAGTCGTATCGAAGCATTTGTCGAGATATGAAAAGGTAATTTCCCGACTAGGTCCCCTTAATATAGGTGCTTCAGAAATTTTGGTTTTTAGGGTTTCAAAAGCTAATCGGCAATCGTAAGTCCACTTAAATTCACAATCTTTGGTAAGTAATTTGAAGAGTGGAGATGCTATTTTAGTGAAGTTTTCTATAAATCTCCGATAATACCCGTAAATCCTAGAAAACTTCTAACATCTCTTTGACAACTTGGAATGGATAGGTTAGAAATAACTTCAACTTTCGCCTCATCAACTCTAATCCCATCCCTCGAAATGTGGTGCCCTAAAACAATACCTTCGGTGAACATCATAAAACATTTTTTCATGACTAAGAGAAAGGTTTGCTTCTCGACATCTTTTTAAGACTTTTTTCCAAGTTTTCTAAAGCCTCTTCAAATGTATCCCCATAAATCGTGAAATCATCCATGTACACCTCTACACGATCATGTATCGTATCAGAAAAAATTTCCTAATATCGCTCTTTGGAATGTTGGCAGGGTGCATTGCATAACCCAAATGGAAATACTCGGTAGGCATAGGTACCCCAAGGACAAGTAAATGTGGTTTTATCTTGGTATTCAAGTGCTACTTGGATTTGATTGTAACCACTAAACCCGTCTAGGAATGAAAGAGTACTTTTTACCCGCTAATGTATCTAATACTTGATCTATGAAAGGTAAGGGAAAATGGTCTTTAAGAGTAGCTTTATTCAGCTTCTCGGTAGTCAACACACACCCTCCATTTTCCATTTTTTCTTAGGCACAATCACCAAAGGAGAAACCCACTCGACTATCCGAAATAGGATAGATGAAATTAACATTTAACAATTTTTTGTAATTCTTCTTTGACAATTTCCCTAAGATTTGGATTCATCCGTCTTTTGAGGTCAGTTCGATTGGTTTGCAATTTGCCTCTATATAGATGTGATGAGTACAAGTCTTGGGACTTATCCCTTTCATGTCGTTGTATTCCCATGCATATGCGTAAGAATGTCTCGTAATACTTTGACTAACTCTTCTTGTTGAGATTTTTTCTAGGTTTTTGTTTATGTTCAAGGTTTTGCCTGGAAAAATTTCACTTGTAGAGCTGCCAAATTTGTCCATAGAATGAAGAGACATCCTGCTAGATGACAAAAACTCAATATTGGATCCCTCTTGAAATGATTCATGTTTGTGTTCCGAGATGATTCAAAGTTTTCTAGATTATTCGGAATTTGATTATCTTCACTAATTTCCAAATTGTGAAGAGTGGTTGTAAATATTCTTCGTCCTCTATCCATTGAGTGTCATCTAGATCCGTAATTGTCCCTAGCTTTGGAGGATATAAAGTGAATTTCTTTATTGAACTACCATCGAAAATATACATATCACCGGACCTACAACTAATAAAAAGCATCCCACTGTAGCCAACCAAGGTCTTCCCTAGTATAACAGGATGGCCTCCTAGATTATTCTTAGGAGTTAGGATAATGAAATCCACGGGGTACTTCCCAAGAGTCTAGGGACACTGGAATATCTTCTATTACCCCATCCTGGTTCGATCACGGATCTATCTGCTAATTGTAATAGTGTGGGTGTAAAGAGAAGATTAGGAAGTTTCGAGCTTTGTCCATGATTTGTCTACTCATGATATTTATTGTCGCTCCTAAGTCAATGAGTGTGTTTTGAATTTCAATTCCATTGATGTGAATTTTGACAATCGGATTTCTGGGTCGAGATACTTTGGAATAGTAATCTTGCCCATCATAATGTCTCGCTATTTGTCCCTACCAGCTTGAATTTTCTTGGTTTCTCTTATTCTTTTTTCTTGTTGTCTTCATACTCAACTCCTTTATTGTTTTGGCTAAAATTGGGATTTCCTTGATGGCTTGCAATAATGGAATTTTAATGCAAACATTTCTCAATTCATCTAAGAAATCATAATTAGGCACCATGATTTGTTTTTTCTACACCTCTATCAATTTGTAATCTTTTCTGGAAGGGAGGTATAGAAGTAGATGTGGATGGTTGCTCTAATATCGGAGTTGGATTTATTGGATCTTTTTGTTTCGCTTTTTTCAATGTTTTGATCTTGAAAGGATGTATCTTCCTCAAGACTTTTATTAACCCGTCGAGAGTCTTCTCTGAAATTATCTTGTTCTTGTATGATCACATAAGGTTTCCTCTTCTCAAGTATCCTTCCGCGACCTAAGTTGAACATCACTAAGGTCTCAGAGGAGTAATTAAATAAGTTGGAAATTGTTGACCTTCTATCATGTATGTATTCTAGGGTTCTTATTATTGGGGTTTGGTATGGGGTGAAATCGGCAATTGATTGGATTTTTGAGGAAATGGTAATGGAAGTGGTTGATTTTGATGTGGTTGGTTCTCGATGATGTTGTTGAGGATTTTGTTGAAAATTTTGTTGAAGATTTTGAGGGAAATTTTTGTTGAGGATTTTGAGGATAAAAAATGTGGATATGGTGGATAGGATGGTGGATACCGATAATATGGAGAGTATCTTCCATAGGGACTTTGTGTTCCTTGTGCCCAAGATTGCGATTGATTTTGAAATTGGGGCCAAGGTTGCTGCCAAGAATTCCAAGGTGGAGGTTGATTATACATTTGATCATGGAATCCTTGTGTCCGAGGTCCCCGTGGAAGGTCTTCTAGATACAAAGTTAAGAGATTCGTGGAGTCCGTAGGAGTTTCTTCTGAAAACAGCCTTGAGACCAGGGAAGAGAAGGACAATTCTTTGGTCTCATGTTTCTCGTAACAAATGACACGGTTTCTATAACTTTTACATCCAAAGGACACTCTCTTAAGGCATGTTTCTTTCTACATTTGGGACAAAATATTGCCAAAGCATCGTATTCAACTCTTCACTTGTTTTTGTATCTTAAGGGTGTCTATTTGTTCACTAAGACTCCCTAAGATATTAGACTTAAAATCATCAAGCATGTGTCCTATTTCTGATCTACTTACTATCCCAGAAGCATATTTACTTGCCCTTGCAAGAGCGGGATCTCTTGGACCTTTGACAGTTTTAGATTTCTCCTGCAAGGTTGATACATAACTCGTGATATTTCGGGTAATGTAAGTTGTGATATATCCCCTTTTCCCATCATGTTAATAATATCCAACCATTCATCCCTAATTGTTTTCAACAAAAGAGCTTTTTAAGGTGTCTTGATCTAGATTTTCCATTTTTTGCCCTTTTGATGTTGTAATTAAATCTTTCCAACAAATCTTCTAAGTTTTCATCTTCTTTTTTGTAACATCTTGAACACTTCTTCCTTATGATTAACCCAGGCATACAATAATCCAAGTATCTCTCTAGAAATGCTTGTTTCATGTCTTCCCATGTTCTAATAGAACTATCGATTAGACTCATAAACCACTTCAATGTCGCTCCCTTCGTAGTTGAAGGAAATAATTTCAGTTTTTGAGCATCTTGTAGGTAGTCATAAGTCCTACAGGTACTTTCAAATTCGAATAAGAAAGTTTCAGATCTTCGAGCTTTAAGTCCATAGAAGTTTGGAAGGACGAGAGGGTGAAATTTTTTTTCATGGTTGTATTGGTTTCTTCATCAAGTATAGGGAACCCAAAAGAGCTTCCTATTCTACCTCTTCCTCCATCCGCACCTCTACCTCCTTCTCCTCTTCCTCCTTCTCCTCTACCTCTACCTCTACCTCCTCCTCCAAATAATGTGTGTTCTCCATTAAAAACTCCTCCCCCTCGTTCTTCCTCGCCATGGTTGACTCTCCTCCGTGGAAGTAGAAAGGTTTGTATCCCCAACAAGAGTTTTTTAGATCTTCTTCTATGGCAGTTCGAGTGGATGAAGTGGAAGGTTTTTCTAATGGAATAGGTGACCTTAGATCTTCTAGAAGTCCAGGATCGGTAAAGGATGGAAGATGGGTTTGAGTTGAAGGTGTACTAGTTCGGATCCAGATGAAACAAGTGGTGTTCTAGAAATCAAACTACGCGCTCTGCCGCTTATAAATCTTCCCCTTGAATCTCTCTCCCTACACATAAAATTTTTTTTGGATGCTAAGAAACAAAGGTTACCTAGTTTTCACTTCACGACATCAGCGCCAAAATGTTGGGTCTCAATCTAGTCTCCTAAACCGAGCTCATTTAATTGTCAACCAGGATTTGTAAACTGCGTCAAGTGAAGTGTACTCGTATGTACCTAGGTGCTTGTTTCCTAATGCGTTGTGTGTAGTGTTTATGATGTTTTTTGGTCTTTTGTGATGATTTATGATGTTTTTTGGTCTTTTGGTGGTTTTATGTTTCGCTAGGAAAATGCCTAGAAAGCTAATGGAAAGAAGTTGGTGATTAAAAACAGTAGTTAAGCCTAATTGATGGAATGACAAATGGCAAATGCAATTGGAAACACTCGAAGCAAAATTAAATCTAAACTATGACTAAATAAAAGCAAAGCTTGATAATGACTTTTAAACAAATGATTCAAAACACACACTAAACTTGAGAAATGATCACTAAACATGCAAATCCTCTAAATAAACGATGAAACAACTAACTTACAATGGTGCAATATTTTGTCCTTGATTAGAGATTTGAAACATATTTAGAGGAAAAACATTGTTATCATCATAAGATCTTCTATTCTAGAACTCGGCTCCTATCTCTATTCTCGCAATTTAATTGAATGTCACAAAACCTTTACTCAAGAGTTATTGATTCCTTTCCAAAGTAGTCTTTTGAGGAAGAGCTACGTTTATAAAATGATGAGGAAATTGCAAGAGGTACTTCGAGCCTTAGAATGATGTTGATCTTCTGTTCATATGGTTATAGACTCAATTAGGGATCTAGAACAAGAAGAGGTTTGTGAATAATGAAGGTCGTCTTGTTAATCCTAACAATCGAAGTAATTTATTGTGCAATGGATGACAATTTGAAATATGAAGTGCAAGTGCAATGAGTTAATCTAAGAATGAACCTAAGATGCCACTAATCTAGAATAATGTTGAACTATAAGTCATCATCAAACTTGAAAAAAGTAATTGAACATGAGTTAAATGCAATGAAACTCGGAGCATTCTAACTATGCTAACATGCATTATTCTATGAAGTTACACAATATGTTTGTTCATCATTAGTGATATTTTGGAAGAGTTCTTCTTTTGGAAGAGGTAGAACAATTGACTGTGTAATTGAGTGCAATTGTAAGCAAATAGATCGAAAGCAAATGAAAAACTAAGATATCATATCCATATCCTACTCGTCATTATGATGTCTTGGGCAAGCGTTTAGGAGAAAGAACGAGAGATGATACTTAGTATAAACACACAAATAAATCATTCATTATCACGGTCATGTCTTTGAACTTCTTAAGAATTTCTTGGAAGAGTTTCTTCTTGTGGAAGAGTGATTAGAACAAGTGTAACCGTGATAGTGAACAAGAAAAAACTACAACTAAATCCTACAGTACTATAGCTATTCATCATTCATCATTATAATCTTTTGGGAAGAGTCTCTTCTGTGGAAGAGTTAGAATGAATATAACTACGAGTAGCTAGTTAAAACAACTATAAATTCAACTCCTAATCCTACAATACTATAGTCATTCAACATTCATCATTATAGTCTTTTTGGAAGAGTGTCTTCTTGTGGAAGAGTTAGAATGAGTACGACTACAGTAGCTAATTAAAACAACTATTAATTCAAATGCAAAACGTAAAGGCGTTTAGGGAAACTTATCTAATTTACGCAAAATAAATCCGTGCAAGAGGCGGTCTCTCTACCACCCGACTGAGTTCAACTCCAAATTAAATCACGCTTGCGTAACAACATGAGTCTCGCTTCCATTAAAGATGAAAGTAGTTTGAACATAACACTGCGTCTTTCGAAATGTAGCACGGAAGTTTAAACAAAATCTAGCATCAAATCTAACATAAAATCTCTAACATAGCTCTCTGCCTCCCAAGCGTTTATAAAGCAAATGCACATAACAATAATTGCAATAATTCAGAGAACACCGTATTTCCTTATCGAATCACGTTAGGACTCTTTGAAGTGGTCTGCGTGAAGAGAAAAAGACATCCGGGACCGAGACAAAGTCCTAATAGAAGTCTTCCTTCCTAAATGTGTTTCCCACGTTCAAAACCATACCCGAATTCGTTTCTTCCTCCATGATGAGCAACGAACCATGTAGTCATGACGTGGATCATGCCCATATGCGGTTTTTTCTCAAGAGGCCACCCGGAACATACTCAAACATGAAGGCGGACTGAGAATCGCCGGTTAGCTACGAATGTCGCATTCTCATGTGACTAGTTCCGACTCAAAATGCTTTATAATGGAAAAAATCACAAAATTTAACAAGTCAGTCATGTAAATCATTATAGAAGTAATTTTAACTATATTCATTGATCAATTGGGTCTAAGATAGCAATGGACAAGGGAAAATGAGGTAAAATGAAGTGAAGGAAAGCACAATTTTGAGGCTCAACAGCTGTGTGGGTCGAGACCTAGTCTGGCCGCAGTCTACGAGACTCCATCGGTTGTGTGCATGGAAGGGTAATTGTAAGGGAAATTCTAAGCTCGTACTAAACTATTTGGATCTAATAAAATATCGTTTTTGGCGAAACAAATGTGTTATGTGTTTGAAATGCGAGCTATCTGCTTCATCGTTTATTGATTTAAGATCTCCTTACTTCTATTATGATCAATCGTATATGCACGAGTAAATCTATCCTTTATGCATGAATATATGTTGATGGTAAGTAGATGAATAGATCTTCTTAAGTTATTCGAATTGTAAAGACATAATCATATATCTATATATCTGCGCAAAGTTGATCCGCAATTCGTTATCCGTTATGTGCATTATCTGTGTTTCATACGAAGATGATTTATTAAGTGTTGATCCATATATGTGCATATCTCGTTTAAAATCTGCAATAAGATCTATTATAAACTTGGTTAGGACCACCGCATAAAATTCTTCCTTAGGGTCCGAAAATCTGGTTCCAACACCCCCCTATACCGCTTTTCGTGTGAGACTTTTATCAACGCAAGTAGGTCATTATCAAGAAAACTTTTGAAGGCACTATCGTTTAAGATTTTGTGAAAAGAGTTGAAGAGGCAGTGTAATATTCCCAATTAGCCATGAGCTAGTTCGAATATTAATTTTTTTCTTTTGCTTTCTATTTAATGAGTAAGAGGACAATGGAGGTCCATAAGTCTCTTTAATAATGAATAAATCAATGCCAATGTAAAAGGAAAACATCTTGGCAAAGCTTAATTAAGCACTCGTAGGTGTGAAAAGGGGGTCGGAACATCTAGACTCTAGCCAACTTTGACTAAATCAACATCGATGTCATCGAGGAGTGGAAATCAATGAGGGACATCACAATTTTAGATGGAGACACCTTGCATGGAAGTAGGGTCACAAATTAATCGCTTAGGGTTTGGAAGCTCTATATATTATAAAAGGAAGAGGATGGAAACCATATTCAATTTGTATTGGTATATGATATTTCTAAATATATGGTCCTGCTTTAGACATATAGCTTTCTTTGGCCGTTTAGCTAAGATTCCAAGTGTTGTTTAGCATTGGGTGTTCTCGATCGAGAATTCCACCTCTTCCATTTATAAGCTCTTGGAAGAGTCTTGTACTTCACTTCCACTACTAGGCATTTGGCCAAAGCTTCATGTTACATCTACAACGCAGATCCCGTTGAGGGTTGAGTTGTTTTGCGAGGTTGCAGGAGTGGAGACCATATTTAGGTCACTTCGGTGCTTATTTTTAGTGGAGAAGGGTTCCTTTCCATTGTGAAGATAGTAAGGAAGGCCCTTGTGGTTATTTTCAGCATCTTGGCACCTGTGCCATATATTTATTTACCCCCTACAATGCAGCTTGCTTTCAGATACTGCGTTATTTTGAGGGAGGAGTCGTGTGGTGGTTTTGGCACACCATTTGGAGAGGAGATTTTCTAGTGAGGGGATTAGCCTTTCATCTAGGAGATATATTGGAGGAGTGCTGCACTATTTCTTATATCGGATCAGCCACACCTTCCGCATCTATATGTTGCGTTGAATCTTCAACCCTAGGGCTCGATTCCTATCTTGTATATGATGTTTTGTTGAAAAACCCTTGAGGGGTTCTTCATTGGAGGTTGTATAGTACGTAGATCTGTATTAGATCTATATTTTGAGGTATATATCAGCCCATGTTATTTTGTATCTTCATTTTCTATAGAAATTCCTTTTAAACATCGATGTAGTAGTCTTCTAGAATTTTGATATATAATAGTAGAACCTCTTTTGAGAGTTTTTTCCATTGGAGGCTTTGTTCCATATTATTGTACATCTTATGGTCCATTTGTTATGCATATTTTCTTTTTTTATTATGATTATAAGGTCTCCATATTGTCCTTTTGATTTTATGTAATTTTTTACATTGTTATTCCATGGTTTTGCACTATATTCCCGCTTTTCCCATTTGGGAATATTACGATGTTGGTATCGTAGCATAATCTTGGCACGACTGTGCATCTTGAAAAGCCAATATGTCATTTGAAGAAGGAAATCCTCTTACCGATAGAGAGAGAAGAGGTATCAAAGAAGAAGACATTGGAAGTTTGACTATACAAATGAAAAAGAAGACAAGGGTAAAACCTCTTTATCTAGAGGAGAAGATGAAGAGAAAGAGTTTCCTAAGGTTATTCTCAAAGTTATGCAAGAAATTTCTAGAGAAATAAAGCATATGAGGATGGATAAATACGAGGAATCCCCTAAAGGATTTTCAGCATGGTGAAGGCTCCAACATTTCTCATCACTAGAGTGATCAACCGCGTGCAACAAAAACAAGTTTCACAATGCTCTCACAATGCCTACATTCTTAGAAGTGAAATGAAACTTGTGGTGAGAGTCTTGGGTAGACTCAAGGAGGATGGAGACATTCTCCCAACATCATCATTACCCACTTGTCATTTCATATTATGCATCTGTGGGAGGGGAAGCATGGGAAGGATAGCAACCTTCCAACATATACCTTTGGCATGGGGAGATGTAAAGGAGAAGGGGAAACCATATGATAGACATTCTTTGGGATAAAATCATCAACGTTGTCACTATGGGAGATTGATCCATATTGGAAATCCCGGTACATTGGTGGATTATTCCAAGGATCTTTTTTACATGTATGATACTTGATGACCAAATACATGAGGAGGGCTATTCGAGTCCAAGATGAGGTAATTTATTATCATGGTATGATCTTCTTATCTAGAGCCTCCAAGCTCAAGGAGAAGTTGTTACAAAAAGCACATGAAGACTTTCTCTTCACCATACTTATTCCATGAGGGCCTACAACACTATCATGAAGAGCTACACTTGGGAAGGCTTTGAAGAGGAACTATATCAACATTTTAAAATATGCATGAACCATGTGGAGTTGGAAGAGATATATAACTCAATGAAGGAGTTATCACAACCACCTCTTTCCTCCTTTGGAATGAGAGGGGATCTATCTATGGACCACTCCATTTGTATGAGCATAAATTCCGGTAAGGGACAAGCTTATGTACATGATATTTCATTTTATGATTATTTGCATTCCTTTACCATGTATCTATAGGCCATAGGCGAAGGAGGATCATTCTTACATATAATATTCATGGCCAACTTTGGGCCATAAACATTTCTAAACATGGCCACTCCTAGGAGTGATATAGGGAGATGTTGTATCATTGTTGGTGAAATCCAAAGGCACCAAACATTTCTCACTTTTTCTCAGCCATTTTGAGAATACTTGGGTGGAAAGTAGCAGTGGGTGGAAACCACTTACCATACCATTATCCGATGCATTTAGGAGATATAATGCATTTTTTTCCACACGTGGGACTATGACCCACCTCCATATTTTCATATTTCTATTTGTATGTACTTAGTTTTGATCCCAAACATTGATGGTGTACTTATTATTTTTATGGGAATGACTTGAGGGAGGATGGGAGTGAATGTATGTGCTCTACGGGAGAGAGATTCTCCATGTTCATTATGCTACATGTTTTAGTTAGAACATTGGGAAAACCTTGTTTGTTTCATTAGATATATTACTTCCTTGTGGGATGAATCATTTGTATCTCATGAGAACTTTGGAGGAGAATTTCATGGAGGGATGGATTGGGAGACACTTAGCTTATGAGGGAAGCTTATCACATGATAGTGTCACCAATGGTGGATGAGAATAGTTGAATCATCGACCTTGTGCGCTTTCTTGAGGACGAGCAACATTTGGGAAGGAAAGACTCGTAATATTCCCAATTAGCCATGAGCTAGTTGGAATATTAAATTTTTTCTTTGCTTTCTATTTAATGAATAAGAGGACAATGGAGGTCCATAAGTCTCCTTAATAATGAATAAATCAATGTCAATGTAAAAGGAAAACATCTTGGGAGATTAATTAAGCACCCTATAGGTGTGAAAATGGGATCGGAACATCTTGATCGAGTCAATCTTTGACCAAATCAACAAATACTTGTCATGGAGGAGTGGAATTAATGAGGGACATCACAATTTCGGATGGAGACACCCTGCATGGATGTAGGGTCATAAATGAATGAGTCTTAGGGTTTGGAAGCTCATATATTATAAAAGGAAGAGGATGGAATCCATATTCAATATGTATTGGTATATGATATTTCCGAATATATGGTCCGTTTAGACATATAGCTTCCTTTGGTGTTTAGCTAAGATTGCAAGTGTTGTTTAGCATTGGGTTTTCCGATCGGGAATCCCACCTCTTCCATTTAGAAGCTCTTGGAGGAGCCTTTTACTTCACTTCCACTATTAGGAATTTGGCCAAAGCTTCATCTTACATCTACGGCGTAGATCTTGTTGAGGGTTGAGTTGTTTTGCAGGGTTGCATGTAGTGGAGACCATCTTTGGGTCACTTCGTTGCTTATTTTCGAGTGGAGAAGGGCTCCCTTTCCATTGGGAGGATAGTAAGGAAGGCCCTTGTGCTTATTTTCATATCTTGGCATCGTGCCATATATTTATTTTCCCTACGGCAGCAATTTCTTTCCGGATCGCGTTATTTTAAGGGAGGAGTTGCAGGGTGGTTTTGACACACCATTTGGAGAGGATATTTCCTAGTGAGGGGATCGTACTTTCATCTAGGAGATCTATTGGAGGAGGCTCGCACTATTTCTTATATTATATCAGCCACACTTTCCGGATCTATATGTTGTAGTGAATCTTCAACCCTAGGGCTTTGATTCCTATCTTGTATATGGTGTTTTGCTGAAAACCCTCGAGGGGTTATTAATTGGAGGTTGTGTAGTGCCTAGATCCGTATTAGATATATCTTTTGAGTCATATATCAGCCCATGTTATTTTGTATCTTAATTTGTTGTAGCAATGCCTTTTAAACAACGTTGTATCAGCTTTCTTCCGACATTTTGATATATAGTAGCATCACCTCTTTTTGAGGGTTTTTGTCCATTGGAGGCTTGTTCCATATTATTTTACATCTTATGGCCCATTTATTATGAATATTTTGCTGCTGTTATTATGATTAGAAGGTATCCATATTGGCCTCTTTCTTTTATATAATTTTTTTAGATTGCTATTCCATGGTTCTCGCACTATATTCCTACTTTTCCCATCCGGGAATATTACGAGTAGGATGTCATGATCAATTGACAATCCTTTTTTCCACCAGCCTTCAGAGGAGATAAGACTAACATAGTCGGGAATGAATTCACTATATCGGTAGATGCTATAGCCTCAGTGAACATCTATCCCGAACCATGGAGAAATATGGTTCAAAGGGATGGATTTGGACACTCGAGAACTATAAACGTTTATTAAAAAGCACATTATAAAGATGCTCCCTAATACATATTTCCTTTCAAGAATTTAATTGATAGGTATACCCCTTTGATGAAGCTAATCATGAAGTATTTTACATGTGAAGGAAGGTTCTAAGGATTGTACCAAGTACCACATAAGGCTATTAATGCATTTCACTACCACCAAGCCACTCAATTTTCCTCATTATCTATTCGGGTGTACCGGTCAAAATGACTAAAAACGTACAAAGTAAAGGTAAGGATCACCAAAATAATTTGTTCCACCATGGTTTGGTCAAGGTTATAGTTTTTCATTAGCTCTCAAAAAATAATATGTCTTGGGAAACATTCATGAAGTCAGCTGCTTCTATGCCCACTACTAGTCCACCCATCATTCGGAGCATACCATCGACATCATCAAAGCCACAAGAGGTTGGCTCTCCAAGCGAGACCAACGAGGTTCCAAAGACACCAAGGGTTGAAGTCACTCAAACTTATGAGAATGGAAAAAGAATGGCTTTTTCTCCTATGGTCACTAAAGGTGTGCTTTCACCGGACTCGCGTTTGAGCAAGTATTAGGAGAAACCATGGAGCAACAACCTATGCATGAGAGAGAGTCACCCTTGGAAAAACATGAAGATAAAGCATATTTGGAGGTTGACATGGTATAGCAGGTGGATCGGTTGAGGAGATAATCATAGAAAAACATGTAGAGATAGCAGAGCTCAAGGATAGCCTCTCGTAGGAAAATTTCATGATAGCATTCCTACAACAAGAAAACATGCAATTGAAAGTCAAAACAACTTCTCCTAAGCAACCAAAGGCGTGACTTTGAGGCATAGAAAGGTAAGGGTAAAAGTCGTTGACAAATGTTGATCAGTCTGAAGATAAGGAGGTTGAGATAAAGTCTAGCAGGGCCATGAAGAAGAGGATTAACTAGGCAAAAAGAATAAGAAACATAGTTATCTCCTCCATTAGGTTAACAAAGTTTTGATTATTTGATCACCGTTGAGATTGAGAAAGGCAAGAGAGTTCTAGTTTGATAGTGTAAATGAGCATCTAGGGAATATATTGAAGAAAGAATAAAGAAACAATAACCTCCGAGAGGCACATGGCGAGACACTACTCACCGCGGAACCAAATCGTGAAAATTAGGGTTAATAATTCGAATAAAAAGCTTAAAGAAACCCTAAATACGCTAAATAAGAAGCAAGACTTTGATTTTCTAGCTGAGGCATCCCTAGTTGTCTAGATCATCATTGAAGGATGCCATGGACCAAAATTCAACAAGTTTCGAGCAATTTTTGGTATTTTTTGTGATTTTTGGCAAATTCGGAAATTCCACCCTGCATGAAGCATAGCGTGGCCACACGATGCTTTTCCTCGAAGGTCCAATGGAGGTTTTATTTACATGGTTAGATTCGTTTTAGAGTGTAAATTACAAATATGGCCTTGGTTTTTTCATGACACCTCCTAGTTTTGAAGAAAAAAACCCAAAAAACACCTTGATTTTCATGCTATCCGCCATTGTTTTTCATTGCACGCTATGCTTATGGGGTAAAATTGTTAGTTTTAAGGTTGGGTTGGTTAGAGGACATCCAGGGCTATCTTTCCCAATATTTAGATCAACAAAAATGTGCCTTAAAGCCACATAAAAATGCCCTCCAAGAGCACACAGATGCTTCTTGTCTAAATGCTTTCTAGATAGGTGTCATTCACGAGATGGTCAAAGTTTCGAGGTTACAACTATCCCATGAGTTGTTTTGTGGATAAGGAAGTCTATTTATGCCCCTCATTGTTGAGGAATATTGTTATTATTCAAGGAGACAAAGACTCCTAGTTATTAGCTAAATTTGGGTGATTATTTCTAGCTTCCCTAAATTCTAGATAATGACTCATTAGATGAATTTATGAGGTATTTTGGATCAAGTTTTGACCCAATGAGGTGCCATATTCTCTATTTTCTATATGTATTCCAAGTCAAGATTTTTTTAAGAGGTTGGATAGTTGATGTTGTAGTGTGGATCTTATGTACATCCGTTTACAGGGTGAAATCAAAGACATGTTGCAACTATAATTTTGGGACTTCAATGATATGCTTATTAGCATTGTTTTTTCTAAGTAACACCATCAAGTTGAATGTTTATGCTTCCATGAAATCACATGTATGCATCTATATGATAAAGCTTATGAGTCTATAAACATAATTCTTACTTTATGTGCTTTGTTTTATAATATTTTCATAAATTTGTTCTACTTTACTACGATGAATGAACTCATGTAATATGCTCATTCTAAATCTCTCTTTTCAAACCCTATACCACAATGACAATTTAAGTATGTTTCTAATTTTACCTACCTATACTCGCTTATCTCTCGTAGTTGCTCATTTGAAATCGGACCTAAAAAATAGACCTAGTTCCTAGACTTACACTCCTATCCGGCAGAAATCGAAAACAAAACCCTAATTCATCGAGCTTATATCTAGCCTAAGTTCATTTCTTTTTCCATTCACCTCATTGATTGTGAAATCCACATTGAGACAACGCTCTCTAGTTTGGTAGGGCTAGCTACCAAACCTAAATATTGGTTTGAGGTTACCTCCTTTGGACTCCTTTCTCGGCCTTGGGAAACAAAGAGAATGATAACAAGCGGCTCCCACAACCGCCCAACCTGAGCGGTCGAGCGACACCGTGGTGCGGCATACGGATTCGGGGAATGGTGTCCATAGCCTGTGGCCACTCGCCGCTAGGCTGACGTGGTAAATTTTTATTTTACTTTTAATAATGGTTTTAATTTTTTTTAATTAGGTTATATCATTTTTTTTAATTTTTTTGTTATGTTTTAATAAAGTTTTCTTTTTTGTTAACTATGCTTGCTTTTTTAATTTAATTGTTTTTTTAATGTTTTTATTTGATTTTAATGCTTTTATTTAAAACATTTAAGTTTTTTTTAATTTGCTTTTAAAATTATTTAAAAATTCTTATATTGTTTTGCTTTTTTTTGTTTATCTTCTATTTTTTTTATTATGCTTGTTTTCAATTGCATTTTTTCATTTTTTATTTATTTATTTATATTTATTTTAACTTTATAGTTTTTTATTTTCATTTTTAAGTTAATTTTAATTTTTGGTACATTTTATATGTTTTTGTTTTGTCTTTTTATATATAATTTCATATTTGTTTTTTACATGTTTTTATTATTATTTTTTTTATTTTGAAAATAAAAAATTTCATTATAAAAATAACATTGCACAAAATGAAACATGTTTGGAAAACCCTTAAAAAAATAATATCCTAGCACGAAAAATACTAAGAGACATTAGAAAACTTGAAAATTTGTTAAATAATCAACATTTATTATACTTTAGACATAAGAACATTTAAAGTGTCAAAAATGTATTTAAAAGAATAAATGTTAATGTTTTTCATAACAAGCATGAAAATCCTCAACATTTAAAAAAAATATTGACACTTAATACATTAGAAAATTTAAAGTGTAAAAAAATAAACCCTCTAAAAAATGGGTCGACTACTTTGCATCAACACTTTTCAAAATCGGCATGGTAGTCACTAACATTTAAAAAAGATAAGTATACTTGATACAAAAGAAAATTTAAAGTGTCAAAAATATGTTGCAAAAAAATGTATTACTGGATGAGCACTTTTTCGAAATCGAATTAATTTTTTTGCTACCTTAAAAAAGTGGAGACTCATTTCTCTTCCCATTTCAAATTTTTCACATTGTTTTATCAAGAAGTATTGATTCATTGTACAAGTTACTACGGCTTTCCCACTTAACCCAATTATGGATATAGCCCCCCTCTTCCCTTTCTCGGTTGAACACATTCATAAGGCCATCCATATCACAATTATTTCGATTCGGGATAAGGGTAATGTAATTCTCAAGCTTTAGATATTTAGTCTTAATTTTTCATCTTTGTTGTTGCTCTAGTACCGGTAGCCCTCGACGATACCTCGGCAGAGTCACTACAGGGAACAAAAGAATTTCTTCTCTTCTAGCAATCCTAGATAGCACCCCGATGAAGTTGCTTGCTTCACCTATATGTGCAAATAACCTTTCTCTTCTTTCACCCTTTATTTATTTTTCATTCATCGAGCTGTGCAAAGGAACTTATTTATTTCATGGGGTGGAAGAGGGATCCCGACTTATTGAGAGTAGAAAAGGTTTTTTCCTTTAGAGAAGCATATACATAACCTCTGATATGATTTTTATCACTAAAAGTTTCTCCTTTTCTTTCTCTAATTGATTGGATCAACATGCAAAACACCGAAACACAAAGAACCGAGTGTAGGAATGAGGTTCCTATAATAGATACGAGTATCATGGCTCTATACAAAGATCTCCTTATGGAAGGATCATATTTTCCATCCAACATCATAGACCAAAAGGTATGGACTAAGATGAGGAAGAAAGACAAAAGGTTAGCCAAATGTTGTAGTGTGACGAGGCCCTTTTGCATTTTTTTCCCACACATTGGGAAAACACTTTCATACAAGGCTTATTACAAAGAATTAAAAGACAATAGAAAAGACCGAACATGAAAAACAACACATGAAGATGGCATAATGTATATGCATAGGGTAGGGAACATCCATAGACTATTATTGAAAATATTTCTTCAAATATTGGTCATTGATAGGAAGTGAATTCATCTTCCCATCCAAAGATTGGAGACGATAAGTGTGGTGGCCAAGTTTTTCATGAACAAAAAACGGTTTGATAAATAGGGACTATAATTTAATTTTTCTTCCATTTCTCTTTGTGGGCTTTATGCCACTTCGCATTAAGTCACCCACGCTCAATTCCCTTTTCCCCACAAACTTCTTATCAAACATCTCTTCATACGGTTTTGATGAAGATAAATTTTTTTCTTTTGGTTTTTTCCTTTCTTCCTTGTAACTTCAAAAGGTTGGCTAGCATAATCTTAACCACGAAGACAAGGCTTATGCTTCTACTCTTGAATATATTGAAGGGTTGGGAAGAATATATTGGGAGATATGATGACTTATTTTCCATATAGTGGAAATCAGGAGATGTTTCAATAGACGGTTTAGGTTTAATACAATTAATCCATAGAAAATTCGACAAATCGTTGGCGTCAATTACTTTGTTCGTAGTACATAAATGTCTTAATAATATCGATCAAGATTTTATTAGCTGAATCAAGTAAGAATGCTATCTTGTGGGATAATAGTTATATGTGTGTTTCAATAAAATTTCGTTTCTAATGAAAAAATAATAGAATTTAAGTGATGAGAAATAAAGTTGTATTATTAAGTGATGTCTGAACGCCAAACCTAGTAATGATATTTTGTATGAGGAAATTGATGACTTCTTGATCATTTAATTCTTTAAGAGGATCCACTTTTTTCCATCACGTGAAGTAATTTGTAGCGGTGATGCTTCGAAGGAGTGTGGAAAAATTTTCATCGTTGACGTCCAATCCCCATTGTTGGAAATTTTCTTCTACGACAATAGTACCGCAATGGGGCAACTAACCTCTTATCTCGTACAACGCATTTATGAAAACTACACATTTGTGGTAATAAGCATGAGCATTGTTGAAAAGTGTGGACCAATAATAACCATCCCGCATAATCTTATCCGTGTAGTGGTATCACCCACGAAGTGCCCTCTAGTAGTCCAACATGGAGGTCGCACAAAACCCTTTCTAAATCGGAGTCCTTCCGGACATGTGAGCGGGACCTCAGCCTACTAGCCCTCTTTTTTCTTGCAGAGCTAATGTGAGGGAAAGGTACCATGCTCAAGATATTTTCACACATCTGTGTACCAGAGGTGGATGCATCGATGAGGGTAGCTTGTTCGATTTTATACATTTGAATATCCTCGCTCCCATCAAGAGTAATCATCTTTTGGTGAACTAGGTGCTTATATTTCTAGCTAGCATAGACCATGGCCCTTTAATGTGTGAACTAGATATAACTCAAGATCATACTCTTGTAAATTGAGTCATCTAGTTCACTCTTCTTTCACCAAAACTCTTGTTCGTGAAAAACAACAATATTTCCACTGGGTGAGGAACAAAGATTATAACATGATTTTTCAAAGGATAAGGCCTAAAGGGTTTTACAGTCTTATACAATCCATAATATTTTTTATTAATGGTGTGGTAATTTATTTTAGGTCCTTGCAAGCCAACTCTCATGAATGATATAGACCATTCATTATATTGATCATCCTTTTGCATAAGAACGACAAGAAGGGAAGTATCATAAGAGAAAGTGTACCACATGAAATATTTTCTCGAAGTTAGACTATATAGTGTTGGAGCTTCTATAATTTATTTCTTAATATAGGCAAAGGAATCCCTTTTACCTTTTATCCCACTATAGGTCATGTCCTTCTTTATTGTCTCTTATAACGATTTCCACTATCTCGTGCGTAATATGAGATGAACTTGAAAGAAATTGATCTTCCTTAAGAACAACTACATAGATTTCTTGTTCATTTGGAAGGGAATATCGTGTGATAGTTTTGACCCATTCAAGGTCCTCTTTTCATCTCACCTTTTGCAATGATATGGCCCAAGAGGATTTCCTCGGACACTGTGAAAATTTTCTTATAAGGATTAAGAGATATCCCAGTATTTGTGACATCGCTCGAAAATCCCTATCATTTAATTGTCAAATCGGGGTTTCGTAAAATGACGAGGTATGCTTGTACTATATGTACTAGGTGATTATTTATCATATTATATTAATCTAAATGAAATTAACACTTTAATTATAAAACAAATTAAATCAATATAATTCTAACTAAATCAAATCAAAAATAATGAAATTGAAATCACACTTGCATGAAATTGAAATCATACCATACTTGAATAAATGAAAGCACTCTTGTTGAAAAGAAATCACACTCACACTTGCATAATTGAAATCACTCTCCCTAGAAAGGAAATCACACTCATACTTTCATAATTGAAAGCACTATTCACAGAAAGGAAATCAAACTCACACTTGCATAATTGAAATCACTCTTGTTGAAAGGAAAATCACACTTCTATAAAATAAAAAATACACTTGCCGAAAAAGAAATGAAAAACAAAATTATAATATGTTACCAATATGTACAAAGGTATACAAAATGGGGTTAATGGGGGCCACTCCATTCCTTAACAAGCACAATCGAATAACTATCACATCTTGGAGATCAAAGTGGCGATGATGTATTTCATAAAATGATTAAAAGATAATATACGGTAATTCTATCCCTTCACCTTTCACAAATCACATCTTGAATGGAACTTGGAACCTCCAACTCTCAACTAAGAACTAGCTACCTATAATCTCTAACAACTAACAATTTACGGCCCAACCATTTACAACATTTTAACCACCCTTTGTATGAATGGTGCACTCCTATTTATACAAAAATTGAAGATAACTATAGATCCTCTCATCCTCAATTCATACAACAAAGAGAAACAAGAAGCATCTCATATCCTTTTACTTCATATTCCATGATCCAACAACAACGGGCACTCTTCTCTCGATATACATATCTTGTCCACTTTTAGGGGTAAGTGAAGGTATGCTATTTTATAATATTTAATCATGTAATTCCTTAAATCCTAAAATTGCGATTTTGGAAAATCCTTCACCAAATTCATATTCCCTTTCTCATTTTCAAGAAAATTGAAAACACCTTAAGTTGGGGGGAAGGGATATTCATATTTCATGCCACATGTCCCATTTCATTTCACCCTAACCAACGTATTTTTTCCCAACCAACTATTATTGAATTTTTGATTCCAAAAGTTTATATGTTTTGAAATGATCAATTGATGAGCACACTAAATGGTTGAGAGTCACTACGGGACTTAAAAAATAATTCTCAATGTTTTCAAGTGTTTTGATGCAAGAAAAAAAATACTTGAAAGTATTGTTACACAAGAACCAATGTTAAAAAAAATTTGGTTGTCACACAAGAACCACGCCATAAAAAACATATGTTGCAATAAAATGATTTCAAAGTACACTTTGGAAAAAGGATAAAGTTATCAAATGCTATGATAATGCAAAGTTAAGAGAGAATCAATACAAATCCAAAGCTCATATAAGAATCATAAAATTTCAACAAGATCGAGCGATGATTAAGAGAATAAATGCAATAGTTTCATGAGGACATGCAACAACTTCAGCTATGCAGTATGTTGAGTCTCCAAAATGTCATCCACTTGCATTTCCATTATTTCGACCTCATTTCGTAGCTCATCCATCATTCTGTAGCTACATAACCCTACATTAAGTAACCATTTTCATGATCATATGGGTAGCATTATATTTTCCAAAGTCATTTATTTTAAGTGTTTTAAGTGAATTTGTGATTAAATGTTATAAAACTAACATGTTTTAATATGTACATAAAAGTGATATAAGTTTTGTGATATTGTAGGCCCACTTGGAGATTCCGAGGGGTTGTACTTGTCCTCCTAACTACAAATTCTAATTAAAAATTCAACTCATGAGGATTTGTATAATATTTGAAGAAGATATGGATCATTAAGCTCAAGCACATTTAAAGGATAAGAATCGTGGATGTTTTGATATGTGTCCTTATCAAAACTATGAGATAATTGGGAGAGGATTTGTTTCGTATATTTTTTAGGTGATTGGTTGTAACCATGAGATAAATGTTGATTTAGGAGAGATTTGATTGGAATATTTATTGCTATGGATTTTGAATTGAGTCCCTATGACAAACTTCTCAAATCATATAGGCTCCATTTGTTACCACCCAATGGCATAATTCTTATCTATGTGAATGGATTTTTTTGATGCAGAACATAGAAATAAATTGTTGGATTATCGGCCATTAATGAATTCCATTAACCAACAAAATACTACTAACTCATTGATGTCAATTAGAGTCAAGATGCCTATGTACATCTTACTAGGTATAAATAAATGTGTCGGGTGGGTCACCTAGAAGATCCGATGATAAAGGGACATTGGTGTATTCCCATTGTTTATTGGCAAGAGAACTTGTTATTAAGGCATGCAAGCCTAAAAGATACTTGAAACATCTCTAGTATTGATCCCGATGATGTGTCAAGAGTCGATCGCCAAAAAATTGTTAGAAGGAAGGCCTTAATGAACTCCTCCATCATCTAACATGAGTGGAAAATGATATTTTGAAGGACTATGGATGAAAAATTTGCATTGAAGTGGGATTTATTTGATAGAAAGGAAAATGAAAATTGGGTGACTTGGCTTTGTAATGGAGATGAATGACTTTATTTTTTTGGGAAAGATGAGTGAAGTTGATGTAAGATAGTATGACGATTGTGAAGGAAAATGAGTTTTTGGTAGTAGGGATATGACAATTATGGATCAAATAAATGCTTGGAATGAGTAGCGTTGGTAAAATTGGTATTGTGTTTAGTAGCAATGGTGTAATGGTTCCGATTTTACATGAAAATATCATGCTATTCTTTCGAAAGAAAATTTGTTTTTTGAAAGGCACTCATACATATAATGCTCTTCTTTCATCAGAACCGAAACCTACAAAAAACTTAACACTATATTTCTGCAATAAAATGTCGATCTATCGAGAGATAGAGTTGATCGACCTTTCTTCATCTTCATATATACACAAAAAATCAGAAATAGTACTAATAAAACAAATTCAAGAAAAATTAAATGCACTTTTATCTTTTTTCATACCAATTTTAAGCTTGAGACCTCTTCTCTATACACTTAATGCTTCATCGATAGATCAAATTTGTATAACCTATTGAATTGTGTCGATTCGTGCTACCAAAAACATGGATGGTTGTATCGCCTTTACCACTTTACAACCTCGAAATTAGACTTGGATGGTGGTTTTTAAGCAATTCTAAGCATGTAACTACATTTTCCTTTTTATTTATCGCTCCACCCTCGTCTCATGATCCCATGGATCAAGGAAATGCTAAAACTTAAAAATTCTTGGATTAGCTTTAAACAAACATTGAAGCGTAGACCTTATCATTCTAAATACAACGCACTTTGTTTCACTAAAATCCAATGTTTTATGAGAAATTTATGGCTATTTGAAGTTTTTATGAAAAATGGTAAAGGTGATGAGGGGTGCCATGTGACAACAATAGGGAGTGCCATGTGGCAGCACCAGAGAGTGCCATGTGCTAGCACATAGGTGATGACATGGCAAGGTAGTGACTCGGTAGTGATGTGGAAAGGTGATGACATGGTAGAGTGTGACTTTGGGGAGTGATGTGGACAAGTGATGACATGGCATGGTGTGACTAGGTAGTGACGTGGACAAGTGATGTCAGTGGCAAGTTGACTATGCCGCATCGACCAAAGATAGTGTGATTGACACATGTCACTATTGCATTGGTTGACATGAGGTTAACTTTTATTGGTTCATGGTTTGCGTGAGTGGCTCAACTATAAGAGTGCCACATGGACCAACCATAGTTGCCATGTGGTCTCTTCATTGTGGTCTAAAATTTATGTGAAGTTGAAAGAGCCCTCCACAAGATTCAAACTTAATAACTCCTACAAACAAACAAAGTGCTATAACCACCTCAAATAACACATTCCTGAGTCAAAACATGCACCAAAAATTGTATTTAAAGGTTAACAAACACACATTTGGGGAAAAATGAGGATTACACCCTAATTTTCGGCTCCCAGAGTCGCATGGCGACATGTGACCAAGATTTTCGAACCTCGGGGGCTTATCTTAACTACCATAAAATTTTTGTCCACCAAGAGGGAAGGCTAGATTCACGCAGCGTCCCCGATTTACTGGATGTACCATCGGGGGTTTGGGTCGAATTGTGGGCTCATTAACAACAAAATTGGGTAGAATCTTAACATGATCATATATTTCTCAAATTTTAACCAAATGAGGTACAAAAAGAGTCAAAATAGGGGTTTGTAGGCTATGGATACATTGGAGGTATTATTTTGTCTATTTGAGATTTATAAAGGTTTTTAATTGTAATTTTGATTGCGAATTTAAATTTATTTTCCAATTTTTTATTGAAATTTTTCAAAACTAACTTGGTTCAATTTTTTTTATGATATTCAGCATTCCGAGTGCAAGTAGTAAGTAAACTCGTAAATATTGAAGCTCTTTATTCAATTGTAATGTGAAAATTAAAAGACAAAACACAAGGATTTGATCTCTAAATTCGGATTGTGGCTCTCAAAACCCTATATGTTCTCCTCTTTTTATCAAGCTGCTCCTTCTCTTTCTACATCCTCCTGCAAATCATTAGTGAGTTGGGTGGCTCTTTACCGCACCACCAATAAAATTTGAAAACAAAATGAAATCTAAAATAAAACCATATTTTATTCATTACCTACCCTACTCTACTAGAAATAGAATAATTAATCAAGTGTATGCATGTTTCCGGTGTAACCATGTGCGTAACGAGGATTAAAATGTTATTCATGCTAAGGTTAGAAAAATATGCATTAAAAATCATTAAATCATGGAAAACCATTTGTTTATATAATAAAATTAAAATGTGAAGAAGGAAGAACATTCTTTAACCTCTTAATTACATGTGAAAATTACTCCAAGTGGTTAATTTTTCCTATTGCACACACGATTGGTACAATATTTTTTTATTTTTTTAAATTAATATGCGAAATGATTTTAACTATGTCATCTAAAAATGGATGCAACTATGGTATAATTTTTTAAGCTTCAAAATAAACACCTATGTATACCTCCCTGGCAACAACGTCAAAATGTTAGGTGATTTAATGGTTAGTTAAATCCCTATCATTCAATTGTCAATCCAGGGTTTTGTAAATTGACAAGGTATACGTATTATATGTACTAGGTGATTGTTTATCGTATTAGATTAATCTAAATGAAATTAACACTTAATTACAAAACAAATTAAAACAATCTAATTCGAACTAAATCAAACCAAACATAAAGAAATTGAAATTACACTTGCATAGAGGAAATCACACTTGCATGAAATTGAAATTACACCACACTTGCTTAAATGAAAGCACTCTTGTGAAAGGAAAATCACACTCACACTTGAATAATTGAAATCACTCTTGCGTGAAAGGAAATCACACTCACACTTGCATAATTGAAAGCAATATCATTGAAAGGAAATCACACTCACACTTTCATAATTGAAATCACTCTTCCCGAAAGGAAAATCACACTTCCATAAAATAAAAAGCACACTTGCTAAAAAAAATGAAATAAAAAAATTATACTATGTTACCAATATGTGCAAAGATATGAAAAATGCTGATGGGGGCCTCCATTCCTCGTGAAAAGCACACCGAGACAACTATCACATATTGGAGATCAAAGTGGAAGTATGTATTTCATAAAATGATTACAAGATATTACAAGAATTCTCTCCCCTCACTTTACAAATCACATCTTTAATGGAACTTGGAACCTCCAACTATCAACTAGCCACCGCACTACCTCTAATCTCTAACAACTAACAATTTACAACCAACTATTTACAATATTTTTACCACTCTGTGTATGAAGGTGCAATCCTATTTATACAAAAATTGAAGATATCTATAGATCATCAAATCTCTCCTAAATCCAGTTTATCTCATGTGGTTACAACCAATATCCAAAAAGTATAAAATACAAGACCTCTCCAACTTATCTCATAGTTTTGCTAAGGACACATATCAAAACATCCATGATTCCTCTCCTTTGAATGCGCTTAGCTTAATGATCCATAGATTTTTTCAAATATTCTACAAATCCTCATTAGTTGGAATTTGAAATTCAAACTTGTAGTTAGGAGAGCCGGGTAGGACCCTTCTAGAATCTCCAAGTGGGCCTACAATATCACAAAACTTATACCACTTTTATGTATATATAAAAGCATGTTAATTTTATAATATTTAATCACAAATTCACTTAAAATACTTAAAATAAATGACTTTGGAAAATATAATGCTAAACCTATATGATCATGAAAATGGTTACTTAATGTAGGGATATGTAGCTATGGAATGAGGGATGAGCTACAAAATGAGGGGTAAAATGATGGAAATGTGGGTAGAAGTGGATGACATTTTGGAGACTCAACAAGATGAAACATGTGATCGGATTTCTTATTCAAAAAAAGCCGTTAAATCATCTAAGTAAAATATAATGCTAAGTCCAATTAAATCGTGAAATATGATTTCCATGGCCCGTTGAAAAGTATCTCATGCATTAACAAGTCCAAAAGGAATTATTTTGAATGAAAATTCACCCTACTTGGTTCTAAATGTAGTTTTTTCTCTGTCGGGTTCGCCCCCTCAAACATGGTTGTATCCCGAGAAACTATTCAACAACAAAAACATTTCAAATGCTTGATACTATTTGCAAAATTTGTTCCATTGACAGGTGCTAGATAATAATATTTGTCCAGAGGAACGATTCAAATTGTGAAAATTAAAGCATGGACGTATCTCCCAGGACTTCTTCCTCACTAGAACCCAGCATTGGAGACCCATTTTGAATCATGAACTTTAAATATGATCCGAGCATCCAATAGTTTTCTTAACTCTTTCTAGATGAGGGGGTTTAGGCATGGGATGAAATTTTCTTAGTTTCTGTTGGAAAGGCTTGCTCCCCTTCTTTAATTGGAATTACATTTTGGATTATTTGCATATCGTAATTTTTAATATCATCGTACATCCACATGAAAACATATTATTACTTTTTAAAGAGGCATATAAAAGCTTGTTTCTCTTGAGGTGTACAACAAGTATCTTGAGATTTACATACTTCGAATCTTGTTTTGTACCAAGATTTACTTGTTCAGTACAACGAAGTGGAGAAATGAGTCCTTACATTAACAATTTTTCTTGAAGAAATTTTTGTAGGTCATATATCTTCTCTAACGGCACCACACCCCCGGCCATGGGATTTCCTTTTCTCGCTTGATTTGAATCCTACAAAGTTTTCTCACGCTCTTCTTCATCGATAGTTGTGTCCTTGAATACATCGGTTTTTTTCCAAGAGATCTAATATATGTTGGTCGTCATTAAAAAAAATAATTATTTATTTTATCGAGGAATGAATGGCCTATAAATAATTTCAATAGAAAATCCATCCCTTACGTACGTGACAACCTAGTAGTAGCATTTGCTAACGTATCAACAACAAAATTACAAATTTGAGGAAGGATAATAATATTAAAAGCTTGTAATTGTGAAATTAATTTCCATACATCTTGTCGATAATTTCTTAGATTAGCTAGGCGGAGAGGAGAGGATTTTATAAAATCTCACTAGAATAATAGACGTTAGATATGCTTGGGGTTTGGGAAGGAAGAAAAACCATCGAGATGAGCTTTATGGACTCTTCCAAGGTCTTAGTATTGCCAAAGACAAATGTATTAAAGACATCATCATTTTATGGACTCTCGATAACAATATTGTATCTCTCTAAACCTATCAATCCAAAGGAAAATTCCGTATCCCAAATCTTAGTCAAAATAAAAATTTTGGAAAGCTTCTTTCACTATAAGATTTTTTCCACATTCCCGTAAGCAACAACCTAGAAGTTGATCGTGAGGAAAAATAAAACTTGTACGTTGGGTAAAAAGCACATCTTAGATATAAATGGTTCTATGAAATGTAATCCTATTCACTAAGGACCTATGATATTTTTCAATTTCATTAAGCATGGCTCTTTGATGTCTTGTGACCCTAAAATGATGGTCTCTCTTGATATTCCCCTTGTTCTCTCTCGAATCCTCTATCTCCTTTAAAATCCCCCCTTTCCCTCCCCCTCTCCTTCCATATCCCCCCCCTTCACCTCCCTTTTTTCGTTAGCTCCCATGTCCCCCTTCTCCGCTCTTCCTCTTCCTTGATCACTTACATATGCATGTTATGGATCCATGTTATTTTTACCGGTTCTTGCACCTCGATGATGACAATTAATATTCCCTCTATCCTTTTTTGTATTTGATGTGGCTACTCATGGTTTTTGCCGCCATGCAGGTGATGGTTCACACATAAGTACATGCTCGTATTGTCATAACGCAATGCTAAATCCTTTGTACACTTCACATTTATAATTATTTTAAAGGGTGGGTGTTCAAGAGAAATTAATGGTGGTATGAAATAAATCGTGTGGAAAGGCAATCGAGTTGTTGGAAATCTAAACTTCTAAGGGTTGGTGTGAAGTTGAATAGTCTTAAGAAGTCCAAAAGACCTTAGAATATGGAATCCAATGGTCACTCCAATGTAATATAAATATATATCATTGTAAATATATGCAATTAAGGCTTATTATTTCACATTGTGTGCACATTGCATGTACGTTTAAGATGGTCTCAAAGCTCGATGAATACCTGCCCTGCTCAAGTTTAAGTTATTAGTTTTTGTGGCCTCAACCTAGGCACCTTCACCAAAATTATGCTCTATTTTTCTGCATATATGAAAATGTGATTGTCAAAACTGCACCTGAGATTTTTCCCTTCAGACCTAACACTGTCCTTCTCTCTATCGGATGATGGTGACTAACTTCTTTGCATGGAGATTATCTCTCCTAGAAAGCCTGACAAGGCAACGCAGTGGTATCAGTTACGGGGCATAATGGTATCAATTTCTATACCAACGTTGTGACGCAACGATGGTCAGTATTTGGTGAAGCCCTCGTCTATTCGTATCTGAAACTGCTTATGCAATTGAATCTACTTTCTTGGTTAGTCATTTAATATTTTTCAATGCAATCAATTATGTTCACGGCTTGAACGTCAGAATATATGCCTTTTCCTGCACTGAGACACAAGCAAAATTATGCATGCAAATTTTTTCACGAGACTCGAGAAGCATGGTAAGGGAAATTGTAGAAGGAAATGGAGAACAAACTTTAAAAGAAGCGTAATATTGTGACCGGCTTCAGGCATCTCCACTATTTTTGACAAAACCATATTTCTATCTTTTTCTGTAGCTTGAACTGAATGAAAATGAAAGGTTTCGTGGGGCTCGGGTTGTGGTAGCACCCTACCAACATCGTAGCACCATAGCACAACTCACATGCCACCATCATAGCACTGTACCATCGTGGACACCTCTCCTCATCGTGGTATAACTCCTGGTATCTCCTCGTGGACACCTCTCCTCGTGGTTTTGGTTTTGGTTTATGGTTGGTTTCCTCCTCCGAAAACTCCACTATAACACTCCTATGCCACACTTTTCACCTCCCTAAATAAATTACCCATATGAAAATCTTGGCTATTGTATTTCCACATCCTTTGTAAGCTACCTTTGCCTGAATTTTCATACTCCACTAAAATCTTCGGAGGCATCATTTATTTCTTGCAAGAGTGAGACCTTAAGCACAGGGAAAGAAATCAAAAAACCTCCCGCAACTTGCAGAAATAAATATGTGAGTAGATTTAGTGCTGGAAATTTCCAGGAGGTGAGACAACGACCTAGTATACCAGTCGCAGGAAAAGGTTTTACGAAAATAATTTTTGAGAAATGAGGAATCAGTAAGTTGGTGGTAAAATGAGTTGTATACAGATCTAGTTTTTATTGAGTATTTTTCTTTTTGTGTTGCCTTAAAGACAATGAAGTTTCCTATATGCTAGAAAGTTGTTGCATTTATTTGGTTTATGCGTAGTTGATTGTTGAGTATATTTGTGCATTCTTTGAAGGCGGTGCTCTATTTTGTATGTGCATTGGTGGAATAAAGACCATGAAGTTTATTTGTGATATGTTTGTCTGTGTGTGATGCACTCCATAAGGAAAATACCCAAGGAATATTCTAAAATCTTTCAAAGTATTTTTCAAATAATGTTTTGTGGTTCAGGGAATTTCAATGTGGTGTTAATGATGGAGGGATATATATGTTGAAGTTGGTGGAATAAGGTGATTGTTTGAGACAATGGAGAAATGAACATCATGTGAAATCTATCTTGAAATCATAGTAGATTGCAAGTTTTTGCATTTGGGGCTTTTTACCTTTGGTATTTTTTTCTCCATGGGGATACTTTAATGAACTTGTTGTTTGCCGACATAGAGTGGAGGAAATTATCTAATAGTCAAACGAAGGAGAAACTTTTTTTCAAGGACAATATCTATTTCTTGCAAACGATTATTGATTGAGTAGATTTCCGTCTTGTCATTGGGAGCATTTTAATTTTGAAGAATATTGCGAGTACATTTGTAATCGTTTGTTGACTAGAGTTGTTTGAAAAAATGACAAAAAATCATGGATTATTAGATCTATTGAGAACTCTAATCATGTCCACCTGCTAAGAACACAATCCAAATCGGTAAGGACAACTTCTCTAATATTCTAGCTTGTTTACAAAATGCGAAGACAATATTGCTTTTTTTTCATCTTGAATCTCAACTTGTACAAGAAGAATTAAAAAAATGGAGTCGTCATTCTAAACCTATTTTTTGTTCAAAACATTGAGACAGGATCCCATCAGCAGACAAGAACATAAAGTTTAGGTTGATTCACATTCATTTCCTAGTGAAGAGAAGATTTGCATGCACATGCAGAAATTCAACAAACACTTCCCAAGCCCATCATTAGACCTTGGGAAGAGCTTGTCAACAACAAAAATAGTAAATATGTTCACTATAAGGAAAAAACCTCTAACGAATGTTTTTGAGGAACCGCTTATAAAAAATACCCCCGGACATCCATTTGTAGCAGAGGTTACTAGAGGAAGTTGACCGGTGGAGCTTTTTGCAGATGTTTTTCTTCAAAGTCGTTTATTCATCCTAAACCACACCGGTGCGTTCAACTAGAGAAATCACTGGTGCGCACAAAACATTGGCACACAAAGACACCATGCACTTGGTAAAAACCTGCCTGATGTGTCTTATTACTGTAGCACACCGGTGGTTCACAAATATTTTGCACCGGTGCGTTCTAAAGTCTCGCACCAAAACTGAAACAACCCAGTGTGGTCATGAGAAACAACAGCGGTGCACCTATAAAACCCACGTACCGGAACAAGGTTAAATAATAATAATAATAAGTTACGACCTAAAATCCACATTTCTCACTTTTTAGTGCTCCAAAGCTCTCAAGCACCGGTGCAACTTTACCTTGTGTGAGGCACCCTGCCATCAGTGTTCCCATTGCATGCACTGTTGTTGTCCATTTCCCACCATCTCCATTTTGAATTTTTCAAAATGGTGGGTAGATTTAGTTTTGAAAATTCTATAGCCAATATGACTCCTCGACAGCTAAATGTACATGTATTTTCCTTGTTTTTCCATAATTAAACCTTTTAGCGGATTAGTTTTGTATAATATCTTAAAATTCACCTTATTTAAAAATAACAAAAAAATTCCCGTGCGGTGCGCTTGAGCCGTTCAGCTCACACCGGTTCGCGATGCTACCTGTAAATTTACAGGCTACACCATGATTGGTGCTAATGGTATCCGCATCGGTTCTAGGGTGGTACCAAAATGATGCATCGTGATTTTTTAAAATTAAAAAAAAAGTGTGGTGTGGTTGGTTACCCGGCCGCACCATTGACCATGTCAAATTGCGGGAATGCAGTGCGTTGACAAAAATATCTGCCCCAGGGCAGGTAATTTTGTTAGCGCACTGCATTCCAGCAATTCAACATGGTCAACGGTGCGGCCAGGTAAACGATCGAACCGTTGACTATGTAGTGATGTTAGGAGGGCAGTGCGCTACTAACATCACTACATATTGAATAGTGTGGTCATTTACCCGGCCGTACCGTTGACCTTGTAACAATTCCAGAAGGGCGGTGCACTGAAAATTTGCAGGTGCACCACCTCCGGTGCATTGAAAACTTTCTGGTGCACCGCCTCCGGTGCACGACAAAAAAAGATGCACCGTTACCGGTGCATGCCTGTTTTTTGTAGCACACCGACTATTTTTTTTTTCAAAAAAAATTATATATGTATATTCCTAAATACATGTTTCATTTAATAAAAAATTTGTATTTAATATGTCAATCATTTAGCGACGTGAAAGGAGACAAGTGAGGGAACAACAGCAACAACAAGAAGACCAGCATAACATGGTTCACCTGTGGGAGGCATGAGAGAGGGAGAGAGATGTGTACACTCGCCCTATTACAACAGTTGCCCATGGAATCCTAGGGCAGGTAGGCTTCCTCAAGTTCTATTAGGAGGCTACATCCCTAAAGGGCCATGGTGTGTTTTTGCGACATCTTATCCACAGGTGGAATGCCCACCTACAGGATTTTTGGGTTGGTCCTAACTAGTGGTACATGCCCACTGAGGAGGACACATATTTCATTACTAGCCTATCGAGGATAGGGGTGGATTTTCCTTCATTCCCAGAGATCCCAGTTGGCTATGTAGAAAGGAGTTAGCTGGTGTACTCCCAGAGATACATTAGCATAGATATATTGTCTCCTTTAGATTTTCAGGTCTCCAGAGGTCAGTTATATATTGTTTCATTTGGTAGAGAGGAGGTGAGGTGCCTCTCACTACTGATTTCGACCATTTCACACAACACCAGCGATGGGCAATGCATTAGTTTCCTGCTTCTATTTTATGTTGATTCTTTAGTACAGGAGCCACAGCTTGTGAGATGGTCTGCCATTTTTTGCGGCAGTTCTGTACAGCTTTAGATAGATGTCGTGCTCATGCAAAAGGGGGGGTGAACTTCCCTTTTTCTTCAGTTCTATTTTTTTTATTTTTTGAGAGGTTTCCAACTACGAAATCTACTTTTTTTTTGCAGCCTCATAGGCCGATGCTACATGTACGGATGCAGATGTGGGGACAGATGATGCCCAAGAGTGGTGAGTCTGAGTTTTCCACGATGATATCACGTGATGCACCCGAGTTGCTAGCCAATGATGAGCATCCCTTCGTTATGGTCCCATGTCCGTATGCTGGTTTGGATTGGCGAGGGTGTGCCAACATCCTCTTCACAGATGATGAGCTGTCAGATGATAGAGGTAATATTATTGTTTTATTTAAATTTATTCTAACATGTTCTTTAACTTGTTTTTATTAAACTGTTTAATGAAATTGTCTAATTATTGTTGTGTACTTATATATATTTTGCAAACATTGGGTCATAGATGAGATGCCAGTGCCACCAAATGATCCAGGTGTGGATCCTGATGACAATCAGGATATGTCAGATGTCGAGGATCAGGCCAGTGCAAACATACATGGTCCTCATGGTGCATCGGTATCGCCTTTTTCTAGGCGTAGGCTTGATAGTAGATTGAGGATGGAGTTGGGGTACCAACTCTGTGCATTTTTTGTGGAGGTGGGAGCCAAGCCCGCCACTATGAGAGATATACAGGAAGATGCTAGGCAGGTACAAATGTGTAGATGCATGTCGCATGACATGTTCACCCTGATGTGGCATGTCGTAGGAGCTATGAGCTTAGTTACGTGATTGAGGAGGGCCCTTCGATGCTATAGGTGTGGTTGAGACGCAGTACGTAGATAGTTCGCGAGCAACAACGCATCATCTAATGATCACGATCAGGGGAGTGATCATCGTTCACCTCGCGCTGCAGATGAGCAGCTTATAGCATTGACCAACTGTCATGATGGAGAGCAGGCTGGACCATCGACCACGTCGAATCAGCAACTTGCAGCATCCAGAAATACTCATGATCATGAGTAGGCTGGACCATCGACCATGTCGAGTTATCACGATGAGCAGCCTACAGTTGATCCTGATCAGCATGAGGCACAAGTACAATATCAGCAGGCACGTGATGATCGACATGTATCTGAGCTTGTCGAGGCTCAACCATTGACTGAGCAGGCCTCAACTAGTACTACTATTGATGATGTACCACCAGCTGATATTTGACATTTATATTATAGTTGTATATTTTTTACATTATATATATATGGTCCATGTATTTTATGTTCATGGTGCAGTTGTACTTAATTTACATGTAGGTGATCATCATGATGTGTATATTGTTAGGTCATGTTAGATATGTTCATTTAATGTGCAGCCTGTAGATAGATGTGTATGTGATAGCAGTTATTTGACATGAGATGTATATTTGATGTTTGTGTTGTGATGATGTTATACAATTCTAATTGTGTTTTGTGTTAGATGATCATGATCACGATGATTAGATGATGTTAGCAAATTTGAATGTGTTTTTTAGTCGAATATGATGTTTGTACAATGGTTATCATGATCGTGATGTTTATTTAATTTAATATTAAATAATCATGATATTTATTAAATATTATGTCATGATTATAATTGAAATTTTAATTTTAATTGTATGTAAAATTGTAAAATTGTATTTGTATTTGTAATTGTAATTTTAATTATAACTGTATATATGTAAAATTGTAAAATTGTAACTCTAATTCTAATTGTATATAAAATTCTAAAATTGTAATTGCATTTGTAATTGTATTTGTAATTGTAATTGTATGTAAAATATTTGTAAAATTTTAATTGTAATTGTAATATTTAATTTATTGTGAAGTGATTGTAATTGTAATTTTAATTGTAATTGTATATATGACAAATTGTAAAATTGTAATTCTAGTTCTAATTATATGTAAAATTCTAAAATTGTATTTGTATTTGTAATTGTAATTGTATGTAAAATATTTGTAAAATTTTAATTGTAATTCTAATATTTAATTTATTGTGAAATGATTGTAATTGTAATTTTAATTGATGATATGGAAAATTGTAAAATTCTAATTCTAATTCTAATTTTATGTAAAATTCTAAAATTGTAAGTGTATTTAAAATTCTAAAATTGTAACTATACTTGTAAATTTTATGTAAAATTCTAAAATTGTAATTGTAATTGTATGTAAAATTCTAAAATTGTAATTGTAATTTTAATTGTAATTGCACGTGAAATTGTAAAATTGTAATTGTAATTCTAATTGTATGTAAAATATTTGTAAAATTTTAATTGTATTACTATGAAATGGTTGTAATTATATGTAACATTCTAAAATTGTAATTTTAATTTTAATTGTAATTGTATGTGAAATTGTAAAATTGTAATTGTATGTAAAATATTTGTAAAATTTTAGTTGTGTTAATGTGAAATGATTTTATTAAAATTTTTAAATTTGTGAATTTGTAAAATTGTAAATAATTGTAAAATAATAAATCTAGAATAATATGAATTTTTGTAACATAATAAAGTTTAGAAAATAATGCAAATAAATTCATGTACCTTAGAATTATCATTATTTTATTATGATCTTACATACCAAAAAAAAGAACTTTATATAGTGCGTCGTTGTTTTTGAGATCAACATAATTGCAAATTATCAAGTGAAATATTGATTTTAACATTAACACAATACAAACTACCAATTAATTCAAAATACATATTATAATGTTTCGAAAAAAAGAGTCTTATAAGTTATAAGGTAGTTAAGTCCTCTTCTTTATAAAAACTCATCTTAAAAAGTATAAATAAGGATGAAATAACAGATGTACCATATTACTCTCGGTTCTCATGATCACCCTCATTATCTTCCAGCTCGCATGGAATGATAACACTATTGTTCTCAAAAATATGTTTTGGTCTAGGGTCATGTCTCAATACAAACCACCAATACCTATCCAACACATCTAGGTAAAAAAAACACCTGGTTGTAGTGTTTGGGGAAAACATAAGGCTCCTTAGCTTCATCCCACATCTTTCTAGAGTTGATACATATCAGCCTACTATCGTGATCTTCCTTTACATTATTCCGATCAAAGGTTTCCCACCACTTGCACCTAAAAATAACACCTTGGAAAGAAGATAAATCCACTTCAATGATCTCTTGTATCTTTCCGACCTAACATCCCTCGTACTAGGTTTTGATCACGGTGGCTAGATCAACTAGATTAATCGAACTTGAATTCCACTCCACAGTCTTGTGTGATGTATTCGTCATCAGCATTTTCTGTGCAAAAATGGTTTCCATATGCCCACATAGATGGGAACAAATTCACCTCTAAAAAAGTTAAAAAATCATAGTGTCATGTGTTTTATAATAACCCAGCAGTTAAAATATGAAATATAGATGTAATTACATTTGAAAGGTGCATTATTAAGTTTCAAATGTACATATAAATTAAATAGATCATTACCATGTTGTTGCACCCAATCCCTACGTTAGTGCATCCTCTTCAGCACGCGAGTAACGACCAGTTGCACCATGTTTCTCTCTGACTTGGTCAGCAACCCAACTGTTGGGCATATTTTTGGCATATTTTCTTTTAAATGATCAGGATAAGGCACACTTCTACCATTCAACAGTCTGAATTCTTTCTTGTCACTATCCCATTTCATTATTTTTGTTCGTACAATGCGACCCACGGTTGTGTCACTTAGGAATTGTAAAGAACGAATTTATTGATTGCTTCAATTTCTGCATTCGTTGATGAAATCAAACCGACATTATATAGTACACAGAGATCAAAATATACATTATATCAAATTTCAACATGAATATTTACTTTGTGTAAATTTGAAAAATTATAAGTTGCTTACTCTTTATCAAGCATTTTTTTCCATTCATTTGGAGCAACTCCCCTTCTCTTTTGTCTTCATCCCTTTCATCGTCCCAAATCACCGCACCTGGTCTATTGTCGACATGCTTTATGTACTCACTGGCATAATAGAAAGACTCATATGATATGTGCCCCTATGCCATAGACCCCTCGGGTTTTGCCCTTTATCGAAAAAAACCTTTCAATTTCTTCATGTACCTCTCTAAGAAGAACATCCAACGACAAGAAACCACCCCAACTAATTCAACCTCATCTACTAGGTGGATTAGAAGATGAACCTGCAAGTCCATGAAACTCGTCGGCAATTATTTCTCAAACATACAAACAATATCAACTATCTCTTGATGCCATCGTGGAATGCTAGCCACATGAGTCTCCTTTGACATGATCCAACATAAAAATGAAAATAATTTAGATATGGCACGTCCTAGGTCTTGAGGGAATTCATGTTGCACACACCCACACATGAACAAAGGATAATGAAACTGCAGAGTTATAAACACATGCAATAATATACAAAATTGGTTATGTTTTATGATCCCTGCATGGGATAAAATTTATTAATATAGAAAATAATAAAATCATGCTTTTGACATTATACATACTCTTATAATATTTAAATAGTCATGCAATTTCAACCTCGAGAAATGGTCATCCACGGTGAAGCAGTGTCATAGTGAAGACCCATATGAAGATGGCACCCTCACAGATAACTTCCTTTGCCAAAGAGAGATCATATTTTTTTTTTAATCCATGGGACATCACCTTCTTTGAAATACCATGAATTAGAGGGACCAGTGCCTACCTCTGATCCTGTACTTTCTAATTGTCTTGGCCAATGTTTATTTTTAGTTTTTGAAGTAATAAGATCTTTCCTAACAACCAATGTGTCACTTTTTTTCGATGATATGTGCCTCCATAAAGAAGATGAAACATTTTCAAATATATGCATGGGATCTAATAAGTGGGTAATCTTAAGATGCTCCCAATATGGGAGGTTATAAAAGATAGATTTCCTTTTCATCCCAATGGGCAATTTCTCAACATAGGTGTCAAAGAATTATGGATCATCGAACATAGGCTCCACATTTGAATCGAACATTTCTATGAACTCCTTCTCCTTCTCTCTCTCATATGCTCTAAGCCATTCAGCTGGTGTCGTTATTGGAGGCCTTTGGGTTCTCTCTCGTTTACCATTGAAAGCATATGTTGCTATTCTTGTAAGGGTGTTCTTTTGGGAGGAATATCCTGGAGCAATAATACACTGGCTTTCATAGTTCCTTGTACCATCTAACTTTCAGAGAAGTTCCACAACATTTATATCCACAATACCCTTTTATTACAAGACCTACGAGATTATTGTATACAATTTATATGCATGGCACGTTAAATAATATCATGCAGATCAAAACTATTACAACGAATTAAATAACTAATATGTGAAAGAATATTGTTAGATATATAAACAAATCAATAAACATGTAATTTACCAAAGAAAACTCCTAATCCTAGATAATCATGTGTCATGTAAGAACATATGCCATACAACGTAAAAATCCTCTCTGATGTGATTGGTCTTGATACATTGTATACATTTATCCCATCCCATAATTCCTTCAATTCATCTACCAATGGTTTTAAGTAGACATCCAAATTCTTCACTTGTCTTCTACCAAGGACTATGAGAGCCAACATAAGATGTTCATTCTTCATAGAAAACCATGGGGGGGTATTGTTATTGATCACTACTATAGGCCAAATAGAATAGTTGGTGTTCTAGAGGGAATATGGGTTGACGCCATCCATGGCTATGCTGATTCGTAGATTTTGTACTTCATCCTTGAATTTTTCGGGCCATGTATCCTCTATATGCTTCATGGCTATTGAATCAGTTGGGATTCGCATAACTCCCAACTCACTTCTGTGTGAGGCATGCCATCCCTGCAACATAGCTAATTCTTTGCAACGAAAGAGCCTTTGAATCCTTGGGATTATAGGCATATGCCACAATATCTTAAAAGGAGGACCACATGATTTACCCTTTTTTTTTTATTTATCATACCTATCATGCCCACATTTCGAACATATCTCTTTGTCTGCATATTATCCTATATATAGAATACAATCATTTGGACATGCATGATATGATATGTACTTAACACCCAACATTTTCAAAAATTTCTTTGCCTCTTCGCAGCTACCGGGCAAGATATTATCACTCAAAAGAACCTTATCTTTGAATAACCTATAGTTGGTGATCATGGAAAATATTAAATGTACATTAATGTTATTATAATTATTAACATTCATAAAATTAACTATTTGTAATGTTCATTGTGTGATTATATTTCTCAAATTTATATAAGGGAGGACTTTATGGTAACTTACCTCAAAATTTCCAAGAAACATGCATTCGACAAGCCAAAATTTGCTTTCAAGTTGTATAGTAACATCGTTGTCCCCAACTAGGTAGAATTTTACTGGCTACCAGGTCCAAAGAGAGGGGTGGTGGAAGCAAATTTAAGGCTTTTGAAAAGGTGTCAACGATATGAGCATCATCCCCTAGTTGATCATCGTTTTGGAATGCATCTAACAACATTATCTCCATGACATTCGTATCCCTTAAGTAATCATCCATACCAACCTCTATTTGATTGCCTCCATTGCCAGCTTGTGAAGAAATATTATTGTTGTAGTCATTCCTAATTGGTGAATCTGGACGTAGCTAGAATTGAATCGGTGGTTGATTCAACCATTCTTGGTATCGTTCCTCTCCTATTTTTTCTCTTAATTCAACCTTCTTTTGATTTGACATTGTCGTGGGGTGCAACGGAAGATGGTAGGTAGGTCGCTCATCATCACTAGAATCCTAATAATTTCAAGAAATATATTTGAACATGATTAGTACAAAATATATGATATCAATTAGTAAGAATGTTGAAAATGAATGATTAATTTGTTTGACGTTGAATTAATTACATTAATATACCAAACAATTATTATTATCATCATTATCTCGGGATTGTGGCTAGAAGATGCAATATTGTTACAATTGCCAGGGTGAAGCGGATGTCCATTTTCATCTACCAAATGTGCCTTGCGGTACGCTACTCCTGATAAGAGCTTCTGACGTTTTGGATTTGTTTGATTATTTTGTGCATATAAACTCGAATATGAATCTGCACGAAACTGCAAATTTGTATACATTATAAATTTTATTAAGCTGATTGACATGGATAAAAAACATAAATTCAATTATATAATGAAAATATAAATAAAATATGTAGTAAATATTATGTCTCAAGATGGATAGGGATAACTCTGTGATTGGCTCTGAGAAATATTATGGAACGAGCTAGATTTTGAATAATTTTCCATTCGATATAATTATGATATTTTCTCCCTGCATTTGAGCAAAATCAACAATAAATTTTAGTGCACACACCTAAAAGTAATTTTGGTGCCTTAAAAATGGACTTATTGTTATCGATGCTTATGTACAGTTAACCGCACTGGTGATGTTTTAGTTACTACGCACTGGTGCCATGTTATTAACTAACGCATTGGTGTCGTGTTATTAATTGAAGCAACTATGACAAAAATCCGCAAATAAAAAAAAAAACGCAACTTTATTTTTTTTGAGTGAAAAAAAAACGGTAAATTGAACAATGGGTAGCAAAATATTTTCGAAAAATATAATTTCATAAAACAATTCTTTAAATACTAAACACTTTTCATTATTTCACTATTTAAAAAAAAAAATTAGCTAGAGATTTGCACGAGACATACCTGGAGCAAGAGAGCATGAGAGCACTATGGAGCCGTGAAATAATTTTGAACAGAACTATTCATATAATTAGAATTCCAAACCTCTGGTGATTCAAACCCTGTAGCATAGAATTTCAAGCGATCTCGTGATTAAATTTTATTGTTTTTTTTACATTTTGTTCAGTATTTTTTACACAGTAAGTAAAAAATTTCAATTTGTGGTTCACTTTCAGAAACAAAACACAAAAAACAAAAAAATCCATTTTTACCCTAAACCCTTCATTCTTTTTGTTTTTTCCCTTGCTTCTTCCTATTTCTGTGATTTCAGAATTAGGGCTTTTCATTTTAGATTTATAGGGTTTCTATTTTGTAATGAAATTGCTTCTGGATCCATTGCATTGAGTGGGTTTTTTTCTTCCATCGACGTTTCGAACCAGCTACCGAGGTTCATCATCAATATAAGATTGACATCCAACCCACGAGAGGACTTGCATAGTCGGATTCCAATCCATGTTGACCCTTGTGTGAATTTTTGAAAAAAAATAATATTTTTTTTAATCTGCGCCTATAATTTGTATATGCACCCTGCACTGGCTTATCCTAGTGCACCGCGCATGTACTATTTGATAAAAAAATAAAAACAATTTTTTTTAATCCGTGCGCCATATGTAAAATAGGGCACCGCTACGCTATTTCATTATAGCACACCGCTCACGCACTGTTTGGCAATTTTTTTTTTTAATTTTTTTTAATTTTGTGTTAATCAGTGGAACATGTAACATATAACACACTAGGTCTCCTATTTGTCAGAGAGAACAATACGATGGTCCCTTGTTTGCACGGGGCGTTTATAAGAACAGGCTGCACCGCCCCCTCCACGACACCATATGCTACAAAAACTAACACTAGATGATTTTTATTATTTTCTCTCTGTTAGCTCTGCAAGAAGAGATGACGGTTTGATAAGATTATTTCTAATCTAGGACCAAAAGAGCGTAAAAGCTTGATGGAAAAATTGCAAAAGGATGAATCAGGTGAATGAAAAAATACTATCGATCCAATATGAGTTTCTTTTTTAAATTTTCATTAATAATATAATTAAAATTATTAGATAACATGTGTCAAACAGTCTATTAATTCACATCTGTTTAATGTTCTACAGGGACCAACAACTCAGAAAATGAATGTTGTTCTAAGAAAAGAAAAAAATAGAACATGCAAATGAAAATTAATTGCTCCTTAGCTCATCTAGAGTGGTGTTGGAGGTTAACGAAAGGGGGGAAATATTTTACAAAAGTTTGAGGGATCTAGTGGAATGAATGTATAGACGTTCTTTCCACTTACAATACAAAAACCAATCCAATGATTCCAAGAACCAAATTTTATCTAAACTACAAGAAGAGTTTCCAGAGAATTGGTCAATGAGACATGTCAGACTTTTAATAGCAAAAACGTACAACAACAAAAAAGAAGGAATGAAAAGTAATATTCCTTTAAATGTTTGTCTAGAATTATTTATAAATATCACTTTTGTTATATTTACTTTTCATATATCAATATAAAAATTAAATAGTTTATTGTCATGTTATATTTTCAGGAAGATTATGAAAATCTCAAAATATGAACGAGCTGATATCAGAAATATGCCAGTAGGAATGTCCAAAAAGGTGTACAAGGAGATGGTCAAAGAAATGGACAAAATTGCATCGCGGGAGGAGCCATCTCAACAACAACGTGCTTCAAATGTAATTTGTAATCATTGAATTTTTCGATCATTAGGTACAATAAATAAACAATTTAGCATTAAATATTAATTTTCAAGTATTTTCTTGCATAAAATAAAAGAAAATGTAACCCATTCAACACATAAAACAGGACGACAAGGAAGAAAAGTGTTGATATCTAAGTCTGTGAGTAATTGTTACTTCCTTATAACAACTTAACTACATTTCATTTTTGTATTTTTTAAGTTGTTTTATAAAAATCATCATTGAATGTCTTCAAATAGGTGCTAACATACAAAGAAGAACCATCAGACGAATTAATTAAGATTGGGTTAAATATGGGTTGTGAGTATATGTTGGCATATCAGAAATTAATTGTGGAATTTGTAAGCATATATCGATCTTGTTTAACTTAGCTCTGTCTATAATTAATAGAACAAAAAAATCTTTTATATTAAATATATGACTTTTTATGTGGTATAAAACTTGCAGGAGTCAAGGTATGGAACTATGCCAACAGATGAAATCTTGAAAGATGGCATACTACATGGTTTTGAAAGAATGTGAATAGTTCATGAGTCAATTGTTGCTATGGTACGTAATTTCTTTTCAATTTACATTGATGTATATTATTTAATATTGCAATTTTCATTATTCTCACTAATGTATATACACTCATTAAAATTTATTTTCATGTTTGTAGATGGAAGGTGAAGAAGAATAAAACAATCAACACCGTGAACAAAAAATTCTTGAAAAATAACCCAAGTCATGGAAGTAGCTCTATCAGTGACAACAGTTCAAGTGAAGAATGATGGTCACTATGTTTGGATATCAAAGCAAGGCGTTGTATTTTTTGAAATATTTTTCTGTGAAATCGGACATTTTTCTTAATGTAATGGACATAGTGTCCCAATTGAAATACAAAGGGATACCAATAACTGTCCCATTTTGTATGACAAAGATTGTCTTATATATATATATATATAATAAAATATGTTTTAATTTATTCTATTGTGTTCTCCATTGTCGTTGTGAAATGTAACACCATGGATTAAATTTATGGATGATTAAATATTATAATGAAGAGATGTAAAATCTGATGATATTATATAAAAAATTAATCCAAACATCTTTAAATTCACTAATAAAAATTTAATTGATATGAATTTTGTTATAAGATATGTGTCGTCTTTTGATGAATAATGAACTTTAAAAAATCACAACAATTATGATATGATATAACAAATTAATCCAAACATCACATTCAAATGCATTAATAAAAATTTAATTAATATGAATATTGCTATAAGATGTGTCGACTTTTAATGAATAATGAATTTTTTTAAATCACAATAATTGCACTTTCACAAGTCGATGTTTCTAAAAATACAAAATGAACACCAGTGTGTGTCAGTTACTATACACCAGTGTGTTTGTATGATACAGGGTACCAGTGCATTTCTACGACCTATGGGCACTACAAAAATACCAATACCAGTTATAAATCTCGGTGTGTTTTTGCGATACAATGCACCGGTGTGTTTATGTGAGACTACACACTAGTGTGTTTGTACAACCTATGGGCACTGCACAAATACTAATACGAATTACAACAATCAGTGAGTTTTTCTGATACTGCGCACCGATGCATTTCTATAAGACTACGTACCGGTGCATTGATATGACCTATGGGCACCACACAAATCCTAATACTAATTAAAGCGGCCCCATGCGTTGTATCACCTATAGTGCACCCAATGCGGTTTTAGACCTCTACAGCCCGGTGCATGCACCTTTGACCGCCCCGGGACGGCGGTCTAGATGACACGCACCAGTGCGTTGACACCTTAGTAGCGCACTGATGAAAAAAACATATGTAATAATCTACAGCCGCCCAGTTTTTTTAGTTGTGTTGAAATTCCGTTAAAAGCTCTACCAAAATCTTTGTTACCAAAAACGGATGTTGTAGAAAATGTTTTTTTGACAATTTTGGAAAATTTTATAACACTAAAAACCTCCTTTATAACCTCCACCAAAGGGTCTTTTCCTTGTAGTGTGACACTTTTTTTTAGATTTTTGAAGTCTATACATAGTCGAATTTCACCGATCTTCTTACGCACTAGAACCAAATTGGACATCCAATCAAAAAATCTGATTGGAACAATAATACCTGCCTTATAGAGCTTGTTTACTTCCTTCTTAATGGATGGAAAAAACTTTGGGTTTATTTTCCTGACCTTCTGCCTAAAATGATTTTGATCTAACTTTATCGGGATGGTGTGTTGAATGATATCTTTATCATACACCTTTAGATCTAAATAATCCCAAGAAAACACGTCAGAAAAATCAGTAAACAAATCAGTATATTTAGTCTTTACCTTAGGAGACAAATACTTTGGAAGCTTGATGAACTTTGGTTGATCCGTTGTTCCAATATTAACATCTTCTATGCCTTTTTCTATGGGAAATCCGCAGTAGGCTTTCGCTATGTCATTCGATCAAATAATTTTCCTAAAAACGTATGAGACCTTTTGGAACATTATTGTCCTTAACATTATTGTCCTTAAGTCAAGTCCCATTGTATGTAAATCTGATCTTCCTCGGCCGACTCGTCATCCTTGTTGTACACTTTTTCCATAGAACAGCTTCTCAAACTCAATTTTTACTTTCGAAGGAAATTGTTCACCCGCTATCGTCCCAAAAAAATACTTCAAGCAAAATCGCAAGTTATCGTGAATGCACAATTCGTGCTTCACATGAATCTCAAATTTTATTTGAAAATAATGTAGAACTAAAATTACTTGCAGTAGTGGCTAATAAATCAGCCATAAGATTTGGATCCTTGGCACAACTTTAAGTGTATATTCGTAAAAATTTCAAATATCAAGTGTTGCATTCTTATATTGCCTCATCCTTGGGTGATTAGCTTGATACTCACCTTGACTTGTTTAATTACTAGCTCTAAATCACCGTAGACTACAATTCTTCTAGCTCCCAATTTTTTCAAAATTTTTCGTACTGTAAGAATGAGTGCCTCATATTCCTACCATTGTTTGTGCAATCAAATGCTAATTTGTAGGAACACAATATAAAATTATTAGGACTTTGTCATGGAAATGGGCTATAGATCCATAAACCCATGCCGGCCCCATGTTTTCCAATCTGCCATCAAATTCCATGCTCCAAAGACCATATTCATCCTCAAGATGTTGGAAACTCTCGTTCTATTTTGACACAATTTTCTCTCGATATTATTATTTATGACACCAACTTTCATTCGACTTCTCTCGATGGTCGCGGATATAGTAGGCAAAACATTCTCTTTTTATTTTTCTAACATTCTAATGCAATCCTAAATCTCGTGAACATCCTCTATTTCTACTAATTGACAGTCTACATCATTTAATCTAGAATCATTATACAAAATGAAGGACTCTAAGTCTGTATGTACAATGTTTATAGGATGATTATTAGGCATTTCCTTGTTTTTTATCATGTATTTCATTTTAGTCTCATGGTATAATTTTCTCATGTGACTGAAGATAGGAATGGTTTCGTAGGAAAATTTCAACTACATTGTACCTCTCAATTTAGCCCCCCAGGATCTTGATAGCATCATACCAAAACATGGCAGAATTTCAACAACCACCACATCCATTAGAACATTTTTGGTCGGGATTTGCTATGGGGAGACAACTAGATCTTTGATTAAACCCAAAAAATGGACACGAAAAGAATTGAAAGAATATAAATCATGATATGGGCGAGTTATGTCAAGACCAAGCTTCTCCATGATGGCTTTGGGCATGAGGTTGTGGGAGACCCCGGAGTCTAACATAGTGTTATGAAGGATGAATTGATGGATTTTTAGACTCAAGTAAAATGGAGGTACCTCACTATATTTAGACTAACCATCAATTGTGGGACCAAATATAAGCTCAAGCTGATCATCCTCTACATTGACCATGTTAGATAAAGGGTCAAATTTCAAGGTTTTAACTACATGGGATTTATACTTGTCAACTTTGACCAATTCAGTAAGAGGAATAGACACCTTTAACTTTGAAATTTCTGACTCTAAATTGAAAGGTATAGTTTTGTCTACCTTTTTATGACGATATCTCTTTTCTCAACATGATCTTTCAGTGTGGCTTCTTTCCTCTGAATATCTCTTTCTTTGGCAGGTGCACTTGTAGAAGGTTGATTTCTTTTGTTCTAATTTGGAGCTGCAATCTCTTTACCCTTATTCTGATTGGCTCGAGAAGTTTTCTTCTATGGTAATTATTTCTATTGGACTATCCTCTTCGGAGGTGGATTGATTGGAACATCATGGCTCCTCAAGGAGTATTGCCTTTGTTGGGAACTCAATGCATTCAATTATCCTCTCTGATAGTCATCAGATTCTACTTCTAACTCATGATCATTTTCCAATATGAAGTCTTTATCACTTGGTAAGCTTACTTTTTCCACATATTCTTCACCTTCGGTCAAAAATATGGGTTGGCCATCAGCTGTAAAAAGAAGGTTTTCCTCTACTATTGGTTCTTCCTCTTCATCACTCTAAGAGTAGTTATGTTGTAGTGGTGTCTGAATTTGTTGTTGTTATTGTGTTTCGGGAGCTTTTTTCTCTCTTTGCTTTATCTACACCTTAGGCTGTTGTTGATGGCCTCGAAATTTTAGATTTCTGACTTATGGCTCCATTTGTCTATTTGAAATATACATTCTATCGACCATCCTTTCCATGGTCCTAATAAAAGCATAAAATTTAGTGTTAGATGAGGTGGAAGGTTCCTCTTTAATGGTTACTTTACGATCAGTTTTGAGTTTTGACTTCTTATTCAAGAGTTTGGCCTCAACACGCACTAAATTTTGGATCATTTCTTCTAGAGTAGTTGGATTTTTCTCTCTTAATGAGTAGGCCATGTCTGGGTCAAAAGCATCAAGATAATGCAGGAGGGACAAACCAAGAGGTGGTTTCATTTCATTTGGGATGGAGTTATAGATTCTAAGGTATCGAGAATTATACTCAGGAACATATTCATTAGGATTGTGCCTCAGGGAGTCATACTCAGCAAGGATTTGTAAGGTGTTTTTTTTCTCATCCCACCTGGCTAAGAAAGCATCAGTTAGTTCATTGGGATTCCTAATAGATTTAGCTGCTAGGGCACGAAACCAAGTTTTAACTTCACCAGAAAAATTTTGCATGATAATTCGCATCTTGGCATCATCTGCATATAACTCCTCGAGATCTATGAAGGTTTTGATTTTGGTCATGTGTTGACGGGCAATGATTTCAGAGTTTTCATCGAAGAGGGGAATTGTTTGGCCATATCCTTGTGGAAAATTAGCAAGCTGACCAGGGAGAACTAAAGGTCCAAAACGAGCCATAATTCCTTCTAAATGTGGTGGAGGGGGAGGAATAAGGGATGGATTGGTCTGAGGAGGTCCTTGAGGGGGAAGTTGAGATGATGATGGGATGGATGATGAAGCAGTAATTGTTTGGGAAGATTCAGGGATGTGAAGGGTGTTGAAATTGGGTAAAGATGATGAGCTTAGTGAAAAGAGTCACCTTCACTAAGTGGGTCCGCAGGCTATTTTTGGCGCAAGTTTATTTTTAGACTATGTCTATTTTTAGACATGTCGATCATATTCTATGAGTTGCAGGATGCTATTTGTGGATGGTTGGTCAAGTTGGAAAAATAGATGGACTTCTATTTTTAGACATATTGGGCGGAATCTATTTTTACATTTCCAGTCTAAAAATAGATATGTCGAATATTATTAGCTCTTAATAATATCTGGACTATAAACATTATCTTATTCTCTCGGGAGCACTTTAGTTAAGTGCACATATGTTCCTAAGGATGAGGAGCTACTTGTTCCTAAAGATGAGCCTCAAGATGTGGATCAGCCACAAGAGGGGGTTCATGGAGTGGAAGAAACCACTCATGCAGCGCCAAAAATCAGAGGGCGAAAGCGCACTACAGAAGCTGAGCGACTGAATCTTGATGCAGTGTCGAATGTAGGAGTTCCTACATCACATTGCAGACAGAGACAGTCACCTGACTGATTTACTGGATACATGGCTCTGATGAGCAAGTGTATCGTGACGGAGCCATCCTCTTTCGAGGAAGCTATGGAGGATCCTGCATGGGTAGATGCCATGGTGGAAGAGTATGATTCGATTGTCAGAAACAGTGCATGGGAGATTGTCCCAAGGGCGGAAGGGAAATCAGTGGTAGGTTCGAGATGGATCTACAAAGTGAAGCAAGAAGCTGACGGGAGTGTGGAGAAGTACAAGGCAAGATTTGCTGCCCTAGGGTTTTCACAGATATAGGGGATCGATTATGAGGAGACCTTTGCACCTGTCGCAAGGTATTCTTCCATACAGACGATTCTTGCTCTCTCAGCGCAGATGGGGTGGCACATTCATCAGATGGATGTGAAGACTGTGTTCCTCAATGGAGTCATTGAGGAGGAGGTGTACATAGATCAGCCCGAAGGTTTCGAGATCTTCAACAGTGAGTCGCATGTGTGCAGGCTCAAAAGAGCGTTGTATGGGTTGAAACAAGCACCTCGTGCTTGGTACACACAGATAGACAATTATTTCACTGGACTTGGATTCTCCAAGAGTGAGGCAGATCCTAACCTATACCAGATTGTGGTGGAGGGTAAGTTGCTGATCATTGTACTTTATGTAGATGATTTGATTTTGACAGGTGATGAACTGTTGATACACTCATGCAATGTTGATCTTGCAAAGGAGTTTGAGATGAAGGACTTGGGCCTCCTTCATTATTTCCTGGGATTGGAAATTTGGCAGCGCAGTGATGGATTGTTTTTTTCTCAAGGCAAGTATGCCTGGGAGAAGTTCAACATGCATGGCTGCAAGCCTATCGACACCTCTTCCCGGTGGTTGGAGGAAAGAGGATGCTACATCAGCAGAGGTAGTGGATGCCACTGTTTATCGACAGTTGGTGGGGTCGCTTATGTATCTGGTCAATACACGACCCGACATATGCTATGTTGTTAACCAGATTTCACAAGCTATGGTTAAGCTTACCAAGCTCTTTTGGAAGGTAGGCAAGCATGTATTTAGATATCTCAGAGGCACATCAGGATATGGATTATGGTACAAACAGTCAGATGAGGTGAAGCTGTGTGGCTTCACAGATGCAAATTGGGCAGGGAGCCCAACGGACAGAAAGAGCACATCTGGAGGGATTTTGAGTATCAGGTTGACAGTAGTTTCTTGGTATAGCAGGAAGCAGAGATCCGTAGCACTCAGTTCAGTAGAGGCCGATTATATGGCAGCAAGTTTGGCTGCATGCGAGGCTATATGGATGAGGAAGATCCTGGTCGGGTTGTTCGGTTCACACTTAGATCCTACTGTGATATATTGTGATAATCAGAGTTGCATTAAACTCTCGGTTAATCCAATATTTCATGATAGATCTAAACATATTGACATCCAGTATCATCATATCAGAGATTGTGTGCAGCGGAAGATCATGTTGCTTTCTTACATTCCTACGGAGGATCAGGATGCAGATATTCTGACGAAGGCGCTCACCAGGAGAAAATTCGAATACCATAGAGACAGGATCGGGGTGGAAGATAATCCCTATCTTGTTGAGAGGGAGTGTTGAGATTCAACAAGATGATGAGCTTAGTGAAAAGAGTCGCCTTCACTAAGTGGGCCCGCAGGCTATTTTTGGCGCAAAGTCTATTTTTAGACTATGTCTATTTTTAGACATGTCGATCATATTCTGAGTTGTAGGATGCTATTTGTGGATGGTTGGTCAAGTTGGAAAAATATATGGACTTATATTTTTAGACATATTGGGCGGAGTCTATTTTTAGATTGCCAGTCTAAAAATAGATATGTCGAATATTATTAGCTCTTAATAATATTTGGACTATAAACATTATCTTATTCTCTTGGAGCACTTCAGTTAAGTGCACAGATGTGGCACAGGAGCTGACAGAAGGAATTACGCTATTCCCGAGGGTTAAGTGGAGCTATTGCATGGAGAATTCAGTTAGAACTCAAGTGACAAAGTTTGGTGGAGTTATTAAAGTAGTTGGTGGAGTTGTGTTCAGTTTAACTCAGTTAGACACAGTTGAGCTAGTTGTATCTAGTCTAACTGATTGATACACTAGTGAGAGTGGTGTGAATTAATTAACAATTAATTCACTAAATATTAACTCATTAATCAACTGAAGAATACATCAGTTAACTACAGTGCATGGACAGTTTCAGTGGAGACCAGTGGAGAGATAGGTGAAAGAGCAAGTGTGACTATCAGTTGTGACTATAGTGATGCATTGATTGCATCCAACACTCAGTGGAGATGCCAATGAGGATTGTGCAGTGCAAGCTTGGTGAATTCGAGTTCATTTAGAGCCACTCTTCAACAGGAATTGCGCAATAGAGGCAGGCTAGCAGGTGACAAATATTGGTGCATGGATTTGCAATATCGGGCTTGATTAGTGTGTAGCGATTGTATTGTACCGAGAGCTTGATATGATCAACTTTGTATGAGGATTGTTACATGATCTCTATGACATATATTATATACATATAGTTGGGGTTTTCAGCTTCAGGCTTTCCCGTTAAACAACTATGTTCATATGTGTGAATTTTTATTGTTTCATGTGTGCATGCAATTGATTTAATTTCCGCAAGTAATGATCAATAAAAGAGAGATTTTGTATTATGCATGAAGTCAAATAATGTGTGATCGTGGAGAATCTTGGATTTATAACGAATTAGTTATATAATTTCTACAAGGGGTTTCTTGTTGTTATTGGATGAGGGCTTTTTCAGCAGTGTCATGTAAGGCGTTGGATAATTTTTCGAGCTTGTGATATTGTCTCCAAATTTTGACATGAATCTCATTTGCAGCCTCAATGAATGATGGGTTTAACTCTAATCTCCAAAGTTCAGGGACTATTGTATTCAAGTCAGTCTCGGATTTGGTTCTAAATAGTGACAACTCAAATTTGGTATCAAAAACTAAATCTTGAATAGCTACCAAATCACAAGGTAATGAGAAGGATCTTACCAAATCTCGAGGAGGAGAATCCAAAGAACTTGAAGCTGGTTGAGATCTTTGCCTCCTTAGGATTATTTCAGGATCTTCGACAGGAGAAGCCGGATTTGGAACAGGGATGGACCTGGTATACTTTCTTCGAGAAGCCATATCTTCTAGGGAGGCACTAAAATTACGAAATCAACCTTATGAAACTCAATCCTATCATCCAAAGGACCAATTTCCAATAAATATTTGTTGTACACCAAGGGAAAATTTCTCTTTTCGCTCCCCGGAAACGACGCCACTATGCTATCACTCCTCCAGATTCCTAAGGCTGAAGAGGGAACCCCAATAGAGGTAATCGCGAGCCAACCTTTTAACTTGGTAACTAGCCCTACCAAGTCAGAGAGGGCTCTCTCTACAAAACATAGCCTAGGAGGCTGAATGGATTGGGATTTTAGGCAAGGTGTAATTTCAGGGGTTTTGATAATTGATTTTGGTCGGACTGCTAGATGAAAGTATGGTCAAGATTGACTTGTATTTCATCTTGGTATCCTTTCCTTTGATGAATACACTATTTATTTTATCATCTTCATCCTCATCTAGGTCAACAAGCTCAAATTCATGTTATGTTTCATGGAGGTCCTCCTTATCATGAATGATTGCTTAAATCAACTTTTCTTTTCCTTTTTCCACCTGCTTTTTTAATGTAGAAGGCATGGCCCCTTCCACTATGTGTGGAGCAAACACATGTATGTGGCCTCTCTGGTAGGTTTTTGGCAACGGTTCAACCTCAACCACATTAGCCCACTTAGGCTCACTAAAGTCAATCCTGCTAGGTGATCCAATGTCATGATGAGATGGAGATGAAGGAGGTGAAGGGGACTGATCTGATGATGATGAATGTGCTATGGGCTAAGATGGAGGGATGGAACTAAATGGTTGAGATGATGAAGGGAAATTTTGTGCATGGTGAGTAGAATTCTCTCTAAATACATCATTGGCTATGAAGGTACTCCATACAATGTTTATTTGATTGAGATGGTAGAGGACTATGATTTTGATAAGGGAATGATGAAAAATACTTCTCATTTGATGTTCATACTCCCTTTTCTAGACAACAAATTCCATCTTATCTATGCTCCGGAAAAGGTAGTAGGGTATGTTAAGCATCCTTGCCCTAGTGAAATGCATTAAGTATAAAGTCTTGAAAATCTACCTTCACATGAAAATTATTTCATGATTATGTTCATCATTGGTGCATATATGTCCTAGAGGTGGGAAAAAGGAAATAACCTCTTTTTCTCATTCGTGTATCATGGTTTTAGGAAAGGCTCAAAGTATTGTCCCTCCAAATCACTCTTTTTGAACCACTTCTCCCCAACATTTGGGATCCTAGTGGCAGCTGAAATGATAGCAGTTGATATAGTAAAGGTGACACCAGCTAAAGTAACTTGGTTGTTATGGAGTCTAGATCTGAAAATTCTGGTCAACATGGCATGGTGTTGGACCCTCTAAATTTTCTCACATAACTCATAACATCCAACATTTTTGAAGCATGTCACGGCCATTGGATAAGCCAAGAGTTCCCTTGTGTTGGTAGGTTCAAGTCTGAGTATTCTTCCCCCTTTATGTGGCCTCCTCACCTTTGTTTCCCCTCCCTCACTATATGATATGTTTTCTTCCTCTTCTGTCATGGTGTTTTTATCAAAACCCTAGGGAAGTGTGATGGTGTGGAATATTGTTTTAGGAATGAGGAGTGGGAAAGGGAAAATGAAGGAGATGGTGCTATGGATGTATGAAATGGGGGAGGGGATAAGGAGTGGTAGTATGATGGGATTTAGGATGGGGATTTGGGGATTGGGAGCCTAGGTAAATGTAACACCTAAGGCTTAGGGTTTTGGGAAAAAGGGTTAGGGAAAGGGAATTTTGTAAAACAGGGGTTGAGAAATGGATATTTGCAATTTTAGGAAGGGTATGAAGGTGTAGGGAGATGCAATTTGGGGAATACTAGGGTTTTTAAATGATTTTAAACACCAAATTCTAACATAAATTTCACAACACCCAACACATGAACTTGATGAAAATGATAATTTATGGCATTAGCTCTTACTTATTTGCTGGAGGTTAATGAGAAGGTTGATGAAGCTTTGGAAGCGATTTTTTGCAACTTGAATGTGTTTATGGGATTTTCTAGTCATATGCACAGCGCCTTAAGGTTGTGCGCCCTCATTTAAGACTGTGTGCCCTCGTAGAAGGTTGTGTGCAGCGCTTGAAGGATTTGCACCCTCTCTAAAGGATATCCGCCCTCTGCTCTTTTTTTTGCTAATTTCGCCCAAAAACTCGAAATTTCGCTCTATTGAAGTGTTTGCTTGGTGTTTGTAGGAGACAATGAGTTTGAAATGATGTCAAGAAGTCTTTAATACTAGAGTGAATTTGAATTTATATTAAAAACCCACTTTTCTAATGTTTCATTTCACCTTTTGAAAACATTGTTGATTACCCTTTTTCTTTTGATTTTTCTTCTTTGCGGGATGATGTTGCTGGAGTTTGGCACTTTTCACTTTTACTTTTCTTATCTTCAGTTTAGCATATGAAATTTGAGTTGGCAACTTGGGACATAACTTATTACATATAATGAGCATAAAATTACATAAAAATTTAAAAATAAATTACATCTCTTTTTTTAAATAAAATTACACTTTGGTATGAAAATCATACTCTGAAACCATTATTACAACCTTTAAAAATCATATTTACATGCTGATAAATCCTCTGCAGATGATTTAGAAAGTATTATTTGAGTCACTCTCACACCTTTTTTTAACTTATTGAGATGAAATGTTGTGTTATGAACCTTGAAAAATAAAACCTAGTTGACCTAATGGGACCTTGAATGACCTGACTCCATGGTTGACTTTGATTGACATAATGACATATTGAAATGAGCTTCTCAGATTGTTTTTATGCTCGGCAACGCACATGAAAGGTGGGTCAGCAAATGTGAAATTTTGAGGGATAATGAGATTTTATGACTAGGGCTACCATCATTGAATCAATTTTTTGCATGACCTAGTGGAATGATAAAACATTTCTGAGTGGGACCCCTAAAATGAATATGAAAAGAGTGATTTTGATCACTAATGGAAGAGTGAAAATTCTGACACTAATAGACTCCACAATCTCTCAATACCCTTTGGAGCGTAGAAGGAAACTACAATGGTAGATATATTACAAGTATTAAATACATAGTGGCACTATCATCGATTCTTAAATAAATTAATATTATAAGTCTTCGGATTCCAAGTCATCAATATCAATGACTTGTCTTGTTGTCGTCACATGATTATGTGGAAAATATGATGTAATTTTTGGAAATATTGTAAATGTAAATATGTGGAATTCCAAGAGTCACATATGGACAAAAGAGTCACTAGGAAAAGTCCAAAAGTCTTGTATAAGTTCAAAGATCATATTATAAGTCCAAGAGTCTTGAGGGTAGTTCAAGAGTCATGGGGATATGAAAGGTCATCCCTCTTGTTATAAAAGAAACCTCATTACTCAAGCAAAGGACATTTCACCTTGGTTTCTCCAACTAAGCATTGTAGAGAATATTTTTCTTTTGTGGAGCAAGAAGTGGCCTTAATTCTCCACTGTTGGAGCTAGCAGTGTCTCATTGTAATGATGTGTCTTGGAACTTTAGCTTAATAACAAAATATCCCCGAGCCAACACAATTTGATGTATATATCGTGAATTTTGTAAGACTATTGTTGAGATTTTTGTGGTATATGTTTATGCTCTTATGTAATAAATAAATTGAACTACTTCATTGCATTTGGTGCTCATCTTGTTGAATGTGTGTTGTATTTTCTTTAACAATCATTTTGTATATGTGAACTAATCACTAGATGGTTAAAAAAAAAATTGTATGTATGTGTGTGTGTGTCTTTATTAGAATAGTATTGTTACTTTTCTTTCGATGACTCGCTTTTTATTCCCTTCCACTGAAAGAACCTTGATACATATTGTAAATAAGCATTTCACAAGGCTTACATACTTGCTCATTCAAAAGTACATGTGTGTTTTTCTCTTATACTAACTTTTACAGCCAAGGAAAATATTTAATATAATGGAAACTAGAACATATTCTGGATGGGGCTTCTACACCAAACAGTGTGAGTTCTAATAGAGAATTTGTATCATGGAGACACCATGTATGTTGGAAGTTTCCAACATCGTCAATAGGTTCAAAACCCATGGACTCCCAATTTTTGCTTTAATATAGTTTTAAAGCCCAATTTTGGTTTTAATATAGTTTTCAAACCATTTAATATATGCTAAACGTATTTCCACATTGTAACGACCCCCCAAACCATGAAAATAAGACAAAATTTGATATGTAACCAACTCACAAAAGGGAAGAAAATATAGTTCAACGACTTATAAATTAGCCTCTTTGAGGGGGAAACCTCCTTTACATTACATAAGTGAACAATTCTTGGATGATACAAATGAAAAAACCTACTTTATACATATAGGACTCTAAGGGGTCCCAATATAATCAAAGCCTACATAACGATAATAATGTAAGGGCGCAACAACAATAATAGTGGGCTTCTATGGGGCACTTATAATAACAATATGGGAACTACATGGGTACAACAATAACAATAAGGGGTACACTAAAAATAACAATAAGGGAATACACTAGTATTATAGGGACCTAACATGCTCCTCACCTTCAAAAAAGTGTTGCCCTCAATGCTTGATTAGTTCTCAATGCTTCTATATAAAATTCTCATCCTACATTGAGGAATATTTAGTGGGTAAGTTCTTCCACTTGATGAAATACTCTGAAATTGATAGATTTCGTAGTTGTTGGGTTCTTGTTTCTGTGACTACTTTAGGTTTCAATATGATTTTTCCTTCTTTATCAAGTTCTGGAAATATTGTTTCAACTGGGAGCTTGTCACCTATAACCTTCTTTAAGCATGAAACATGGAAAACCGAGTGCACTCTAGAATATGCCAGAAGCTCCAATTTGTATGCCATAATACCAATATTTTGCAACACCTTGTAAGGAACATATACTTTGGTGATAATTTATTATCCTTCTTAGCTTGATTGAGGAAAATTTGTTTGTATGGTTGCAGCGGTAAAAATTCCCAGTCTCCTACATCAAAATTTCTTTCACTACGATGTTGCTCTTCCTGTTGTTTCATTCGATTCTACGCCAAAGTGAGGTTATCCTTTAATAGTTTGAGAAATTTTTGTTGATGCTCGATGTGATCTTCCACTACTTGAACATGTAGTGAGCATAATTTTGCAATTATGCCTCATTTTTATTTCTTCATAATATTTTTCATGACATTATAACTGATTATATTTCTTGGTTTTGCTTCAATACCCTGTAATTAAACTTATTTTCCTTCTGAAAAAATATTCAAGAAAATTTCTTGAAAATTAAAAGCTATAGTCCCCAAGGATTGTAACCATTGGACTCCTAGTACAACATTAACACCACCCATTGGAATAGACAGAATTGGACTATTCAATACATATTCCCTCGTCGTTATCTCGATATTATAGCAATTTCCATAGAAATTTATATTTCCTCCATTCGCACCCATCACTTGACTCTATGGTGTTGGATATAGGAAGAAATTCAATTCCTTGGCTATCTTATAATGAATAAAATTATGGGTACTACCCGAATCAATCAACACTATTACCTTTTTCTTCTTGATATGTCCTTCTATCTTGAGATTTTGAGGAATGGTAATTCATGCTAATGCATTACAAGATATTGTCGGATTCATTTCTTCTTTCTTTAGGGTTGGTTCCTAATGTATATCCTTTTCTTTTGAATTTTCTTGTTACTTTTCTTCCTCCTCTTCACAATCTATGTAAATTAATTTCTTCTAAGCACACTTTTGACCTTTAGTCTATTTCCTATCACAGTTGTAACATAGCTCTTTTTCTCTTTTTTCCTCCAATTGTTATGGTGTTAACCTTGTAGGTTGTGGAAGGCTAGGAGAAGCAACATTTCCATATTTATAGTTGTTATTGGTAGACTTCCTTTTTGCATGTTAGGTCCTTATAGTACTATTGTATCCCCTTATTTTTATTGTTAGTATAACTCCCTTATTGTTATTGGTGTGCCCATGTAGCCCTCATATTGTTATTATTGTGCCCCATAGAAGCCCATTATTGTTATTTTTGTTCCCTTACATTGTTATTGTTATGTCAACTAGGATTATATTGTGACCCCTTGGAATCCTATATATAGAAAAGAGGTTTTTTCATTTTTATAATCCCATAATTGTTCATTTATGTAATGTAAAGAAGGTTTCCCCCTCGGCTGATTCCTAATTCTTTGATCACTATTTTCTTCTATTTTGTGAGCTATTTTCATAACATTTGGTATTAGAGCTTTGGATTCTAGGGTTTCGCTACTTCAAACAGTTCATCGTGGAATTTTTGCTATAAATTTTTTTCTACGAAGGTTTAGAAGCTAAAAAAAAACCCATTTGCACCAAAATCCCAAGGAAATTCGCAAAAAAAATTCAGATCTTGGTTCACAATATTTTTGAAGATATGATATGTAGAAGTTAGGGTTTTGCAGTGTCTCGAATTTCATCTCAAAGAGGTGACCTTGGGAAAATTGTCATAACTCACTCTCTCTAACCATTGGATTGGAATTTTGTAAAAGGTGGCTAAAATTGCACGGACTTTAGTTTCCTGTGTATCGATTTCTGAGCCGAAGGTTGAAACAATGACACTTGGCACATCAGACAAGTTCGCTCTACTGAACCAGCCCATAATTAGGTCATTCTGGGAGATCAGACATAATGTTGTCTTGAAGAATCCAAATTAGGTCTGACCTGTGGCATTGAAAAGAAGACACGGAGAGATACAACAAGACCAAATTTCAAATATTGAAGATATGAAATCACAGAGATAATCAAGTTCAATATCGACCTCATAAAAATCAAGAAAAATGTGTGTATTTATTTTTTTAAATTGCATAACTTTTGTTTGAAAATTAAGTTTGAAGGGATTCCAAGGGAATATTGAAGCATAGATATTAGTAATGGGTTCCATAATCCCCCCAAAAATCATTCAACACCCATTAAGCCCTCAAAAAATTCTACTATGATGCATGAAGAGGAAGAATTGAAATATGATATATCAAAATTACGGTACCAAGTGCAACAAATTTTGATCTCACAAAGAGAAACCAAAGATGACATAGATGGTTTAAAAGTAGACATGGAGACTAAGGTGGATGGTTTGAAGGATGAAATGAAAGCTAATATGGATGATCAAGTAGTGGAAGATCACATCGAGCATCAACAAAAAGTTCTCCAAATCTTAAAGGATAACCAAACTTTGGGGTAGAATCAAATGAAACAACATGCAGATCAACATCACAATGAAAGAAGTTTTGATGTAGGTAACTAGGTATTTTTAAGGATAAAACCATACAAACCAATGTCCCTCAGGCAAGCTAATAAGTATAATAAATTATCGATAAAGTAATATGGTCCTTAAAAGGTGTTGCAAAGGATTGTTACTATGGATTACAAATTGGAGCTACATGCATCTTCCCGAGTGCACCCAGTTTTCCATGTTTCGTGCTTAAAGAAGGTTATATGTGACAAAATCCCAATTCAAAAAATATTACCAGAACTTAACGAGGAAGGAAAAATCATATTGGAACCTCAAATAGTCACAGAAACAAGAACTAGACAGCTACGAAATCGATCAATTTCATAGTATCTCAGTAAATGGAAAAACTTACCCGCTAAAGGTTCCACATGGGAGGATGAGGATTTTATACAGAAGTATCCAGAAATAATCAAGCGTTGAGGAAAAAACTTTTTTTAAGGAGAGGGGCATGTTAGGTCCCTATAATACTAGTGTATAACCTTATTTTTATTGTTATTATAGCCGCCTTGTTGTTATTGGTGTGCCAATGTAGTCCTCATATTGTTATTATTGTGCCCCATAGAAGCCCACTATTGTTATTGTTTTGCCCTTACATTGCTATTGTTATGACAGCTAGGATTATATTGTGACCCATTGGACTCATATATATAAAAAGGAGGTTTGTCTTTGTCGTTGATCTCTCTTTTCTTCTATTTTGTGAGTTGGTTTCATAACATTGCCATAATTTTGCTTTCAAATTTTCTTGCCACCCTGAATGCCTTCTATAATGAATCAAGTTCCCAAAGTCGAACCTCATGTTGGATGTTATCCTTTAAATTCCCTATGAAGACATCAATCATATGCTCCTATGGAATATCTACTACCCTGATATTCAATTTCTGGAAGTCCTCAATGTGCTCTACCATTGAACCCTTTTGTTTGAGATATATAAATTGGCTAAAGAAGTTATTTCTCTTTGTATCCTCATAATGTGCTATCATTTCCTCCGTAAAAATTGACCAAGTGAGAAGTGTTTTATGAGAACAAAGCCATTGATACCATACATATTGATTTTGTTATAAATATAAAATTGCAATGCATAACTTTTGTGTGTGTTGTAAATTATGAAGCTCAAAGTATTGCTCCATTTGTAGTATCCATGTTATCAGATCCTTTCCATCAAACTTCCTCATATAAATCTTTGGAATATGGTGGGTCTTCAATGTAACGATAGAGGCTATGGAATCATGATTAATATAGTTTTTGTTCACATCATGAGTTTCATCTAATACCTTTTTTCCATTAGGAAGCATTTATTGTAGAAACTTTCTCAAATATTATTTTAAACCATTCTTCAAATCTTCCATTTTTTCTTCTATACCATCCATATTAGCTTTCATGTCTTCTTTTAAACCATATATGTCATCTTTGGTTTCTCTTTGTGAGATCGAAATTATTTGTACTTGGTCCCGTAATTTTGATATACCATGATGTAATTATTCCTCTTCATGCATCATAGTAGATTTTTTTGAGGGATTAATGGGTGTAGAATTATTTTTTAGAGGCATTTTATAACCCAATAGAAATATCTATGCTTCAATATACCCTTGGAATCACTTCAAACTGATATTTCAAACAAAAGTTAAGAAAATGTTTTTTTTTAAATACACACCTTTTTCTTGCTTTTAGGAGCTCCATCTTGAAACGGTTGTAAATATATAATTTCAGATCTCCAAGATCTGAAATTTGGTGTTGTTGTAGCCCTCTGAGTCTTCTTTCTAGTGTCATGGGTCATACCTAATTTGGATTCTTCAAGGAAAAATTATTCCTGATCTCCCACAATGTCCTAATTATGGAATGGTTCAGTAGAGAAAACTTGTACGGCATGCTACGTGTCACAGTTTTTACCTTCGGCTCTGAAATCAATACAAAAGAAACTAAATTTCATGCACTTTTGGTCACTTTTTATAGAATTACAATCTGATGCTTGAAACAAAAGTTATTATTATTTTTCCTAGGTCACCCGTTTGAGATGAAATTCTTTAGCCTGTAGAAATACTAACTTCCATAGATCATATCTCCAAAAATATTGCAAACCAAGGTCTAAATTTTTTACACGACATTCATTAAGATTTATGATGTATGTGGTAAAATTTTCCTCTTCTGAAGCCTCGTATAAAAAAATTTATAGAGAAAATTCCAATATAGTCAGTTTTGCAGCAGCAAAACCCTAGAATCCAAAGCTCTGATACAAAATTTTATGCAACCAACTCACAAAATAGAAGAAAATATATTTCAATGACTTAGAAATAAGCCTCTTCGAGGGGAAAACCTCCTTTACATTACATAAATAAACAATTCTTGGATGATGCAAATGACAAAACCTATTCTATATAGGAGTCTAAGAGGTCCCAATATAATTAGAGCCTACATAATAATAATAATGTAAGGGCACGACAATAACAATAGTGGGCTTCTATGCGGCACAATAATAAAAATACGGGGACTACATGGGTACAAAAATCACAATAAGTGGGTACACTAACAATAACAATAAGGGAATACACTAGTATTATAGGGACCTAACAAAAATGGAGGTTGCACCATTCCAAGGCCTCTTGGGCATAATTTGAGATGTCATGTGGCAGGATCTCATTGGTCCACATCATATGCCACTTTTTCCACCTACTTCCAAAGCGTCAACTTGTGGTGCTACCATATCACTTACTTGTGGGTCCACCTGGTTTTCTAACTGGGTTGCCACATCAATTTTGTGGGTCCCAACTGACTCGCTAGCTTGGCTACCATGTGGAAGCTTATGGGAGTGCCATGTTGCACCCTGGATTGACTTTGAATTTCTCCCATTTTGACTCAAAATTTGACTTCCCATAACTTTTTCATACAAACTCATATTGAGTCATTGTTTGTGCTATTGGAAAGCTTGAAACGAGCTCTTCAATATGGTCCTAGTTTCATTGAGTTTCAAGGACTTTTATATTTTTGGACATTAGGGATCCACCTAGATTGGGGGGAGCTAAAGAGATAAGAGGGAGAGTGGGGAGAGAGAGAGTAAGGGGAAGAGAGGAGGGAGAGAGAAAGAGGAGGAGTGGGATAGAGAGAAGGATAGAGAGAGAGGGGGAAAAGGAGGGAGAGGAAGAGGTATAGAGTAAGAGGGATAGGTAGATATGGATGAAGAGAGAGAGGGGGGGGAGTATTGGGACACATAATTGGCATTATTTTTGTACCTATTTTCCCTATATTTTACTACCATTTTCACCCTAAAAATCCATACCTTGTCACTTCATTAGTCATTATTGGCCAAAATATTCTCCCTTTGCATGTCACCTTTATCATTTAGTTTTTCTTGTAATATGATAAAAAAAACTAACTGCTTTAGGTTATTTTACTAATTAATTGAATAAGGTATTTTTTAGGTGGTATGGCTTGTCGAGAATCTATAACATGATGATAACTCCCCAATTTTTTTTTTCTAAATATGGAATGAAGACCCGACTAACGCTGCTATTACAACATAGAAGCCTATTTTTGATACTTTGTTCTTATGGGATTAGCAACAAATACCGACATGGACAAACACATGGTCAAAGTCAGTTTGATCAATGAAGTGAGATGCTCACGAATAGTGAAACCAAGTTAGAATAGTTGATATTTCCAAATTATTATAATTTATGGAATTGTTACAACTGCATATCAATTAAGGTAATTTGCTATAAATCAATTATATATAATATTTATTTGGATGAAATGAGAATTGAGAGATTCTCATGATGATACTTCTTTTTGAAAAATGATTGTAATCTAAAACTACAAAATAGTGTACTCCATGCCTACAGGGCATGCATATATAGAGATAGGTAGAGGGAAAGCACCATAATTATAAATGATCTTGTATTGCAACTTTCATCAACACAACTCTTTCCCAAATATGTTTCTTGATTAACTTGCATGTTGTGTAAATCACCAACCTCTTCTATAGAGTAAGATCCCTCCTTCTTAGTAGGTATCACTAGTTATAATAGGTATCGTAGTTGAATATACATTTACTCTTAGTTGTAGGTTATGTGTTATTTATTGTTACTATTACAAATCTCATTCATGTATTAAATAACGACAAGATTGTAGCCTCTATCATTGTGTAATAGCATAGGTCCTAGACCATTCTCTTCATTAGATGTGGTGGTTATTTGATTATTGTTGCAATTATATGGTATGATTAATTGATTGAATGGTTGGTACAGCAATTTTTGTTTCATTATTTTAGTGTTGAATGGTTTATAGGAGTGTTGTTTCTCTTGAATAAGAGTGATTCAATGGTAGAGTGTGATTTATTTTGCAACTCATGTGTTTTCCTTCTGAAGTGTGAGAAATATTTGGAGTGTAAGAACAAGTGTGTTTGGAGTGTTGAGAGCGAAATTTACAATGAATGGGTTTTAAACTTTGTTAGTGCTAGTTTCATTTTTTTCCCAGATATATCTTTCACAATAGAATTGAAATAGAAAGAACTACTCAGATTGAAAACTTATGAGTAGTATTTCTTGTTCTTCAGTATTTCTTGTTCTTAGTTAAAAAGTTTATAACCAATCTACCTAACATAGACTTCCAGGTGTGATGGTGGGGGAGACAGAGAGATATATATATATATATATATATATATATATATATATATATATATATATATATATATATATAATGTTTGAAGGAGAGGGTGAGTGAGAGAGAGAATGGGTGAGATTGCTAGGGAGGAAGGGAGAAAAGGGAAGAGAGAGAGGGAAGAGATAGAAAGAGAGAGAGGGGCGAGAGGCACAAGAGAGAATGGAGGGAGAGAGAAATAGAGGGAGGGAGAGTGAGACTGCGAGGGGAGGGGAGAGATAGTGGGAATAAATTAAAGGATAGAGAGCATATGAGGAAGATGAGGATTAGAGAGAGAGAGAGGAAGAGAGATAAGGTAAATACATAAAGAGGGGAAGGAAGGAGGGAGAGATAAAGATATGGAGGGAGAGAGAGAGGTAGAAAGGAGGGAGAGTTAGTATTGAAAGATAAGGAGTGAGGGTGAGAGGGTGAAATAGGGAGAGATTTGGGTAGGGAGAAGGAAGGGGGGTAGAGATAGAGTATGAGAGTTGGGAGGGGGAGACAAGGAGGGAAGAGGGAGGGAGGATGGGGGAGAGAGAGAGAGAGAGAGAATAAGGAGGAGTTAGAGAGAGAGGAATGGAAGGGACGAGAGAGGGGAGGGAGAAAAAGGGAGAGGGAGAGGTAGAGGAGGGGGAGAGGGGAGGAGAGATGCAAAGGGGGAAGGGGAGAGAATGGAGGGAGAGCAGGCTTGTATGAGGGGTCGGGGGAGCAAGAGAGATTGAGAGAGAGTGATGGTGAGTGACTTAGGAGTAAGAAAGTAATAGAGGGAGAGGGAGAGTGAGAGAGAGCGAGAGAGAAGGTGAGAAGGTAGAGAAAGAGGGGCTGTAATAGAAAAATGAGGGAGAGAGAGAAGGGTGATGGAGACAGAGGGAGAGATTTAGGAGGGATAAAGAGAGGAGGTATATATAGAGAATGAAG